>CM040238.1:220431602-221031602 GCA_022545495.1 Chrysanthemum lavandulifolium
ATATATATATATATATATATATATATATATATATATATATATATAGTTAGATCAAATAAGAAGAATAACAAAGCATAAGAAGGACCATCAACCACACATATTTAGATGCACCATAAAATTAGATCATCCGCCCTAAAATCTCCCACTTATTTAAAATGTGTGCTAGAAACTTCTTATCATTCTCATTTTAATTTTTCTTCATCGATCCCTTCCTATATATATATATATATATATATATATATATATATATATATATATATATATATATATATATATATATATATATATATATATATAGGATAAAGATCAAGTAAAAGACAAATATCCGTAAAAGATAAAAATATTTTTTTTCAAAACAGTTCTCGAAAATTTCTCAAAAATTCCACAAGATTGGGTAGTGTATGGTGCATGAAAAGTTGTGAAAATCTTTTTCTAAAAGTAGATATTTTTCCGAAAAAATTATGAAAATACGCTTAGCGATTAAATCGTTTTTGTGCATCAAAATTTGTTTTGCACCCAACTTTTTGACTTTTTCATCAAAATAACATTGCGATATAACTGAAAACAAGCTAAAAATTTTGTGCATCAAAATTTTTTTGTGCATTAATAAACGATCAAACTCAAAATTATAAAAATGTTTTCACAAAAGTTTTATGCATCAACATACCCGATCTTGTGAATTTTTTTGAAATTTTGAGAATTTTAAAAAAAAAGAAAAGAAAACAAATCTTTTATTCTTTTTACGGATATTTATCTTTTTATTTTAACTTATATATATATATATATATATATATATATATATATATATATATATATATATATATATATATATATATATATATATATATATATATATATATATATATATATATATATATATATATATATATATATATATATATATAGGAAGGGTTATTTTCGTAACCAAGAAAATGCGAAATCATAGAACCACCATCAACCAATCGATTTTTTGGATATTTAATTTTAATATTTAATTCAAAAGGGTATTTTGGTAAAAATACTTTTTAATTTTATCTTTATTTTTACAAAAACGTTTTTTCCTCGACATTTTACGATTTTTTTTTTTTTTTTTTTTTTTGCATTATACCGCTTAAAAATCAATATATGCATATGTGTTTTGCATTACGTAAAAATTGTATTTTTTATTTATGCATATATGTTTTGTATTTGCACATGTATTTTTAAAAAATATTACATAAATAAATATATACAAAAAACAAAAATTTATTAATAGATCGATGCAAATTTATACAAACAACAAAACTTTATTAAATAATATTACATAAATATGTTTTATTACAAATATATAAAGCGTGCATATGTGTATACTACAATGTCTTTAACAGTTGGTTCATTTTTTAGGCGTACACATGTATTACTCGCTTGGTTCAAGAACCCATGAAAGATACACATGTGTTTTTAATCTTTGTGCACATGTGTTTTGAATCTACACATGTGTTTCTTATCCTTGTGCACATGTGTATATGTGCAAATTATCTTCATGAATGTATATGTGCATCCACTTGTTAGTCTTCAATGCTATTATCATCTTCAATAACCTGAAACAAGCACACACAAATAAGATATTACTGTTGCACATGTATAATCTAATGACATCATTATTGAAGCTATAAACTACATAGTATTCTACAAAAATCAAATTTATTCATTATATATGAACAAATTGAATGATCAGACAATACCTTTACACATAATTAAATGCAATACATCATTTTAAAAAGCAAATAAAATGCAACTAGAGTTTCTCACCATGATCCATTAAAAAGAAACACATTACTACTAGCAAATATATTGTAACTAACACGTGTTCATCACCATTCGAAACCGTTTAAACACAATATGAAACTGAAATAAAATATTTAAAGAATACACATGTGTATAATCATTTAAATGCAATAATATTTACAAGAAACAATAGTAGTCACCTAAAACTCATTAGTTATGAATGGTAGAAACTTGACAAACAAAACATGTTAGGAATCCACTTTAAAAAATGTTATCACGTAATAAAGGAGATCACACAAGCCCATTTTTTAAAAGGTACAATTCCACAAAATATTGACCAGATTCATTTAGTCTAACACTCTAACCAACCTACTACCAACACACAACTCGTGTACATTAAACCACATTACGATAGTGAATGAATATACAATCCAATGGACAGATATTATGATAGCAAAAATATTTACCACTAAAAGAACCAAAAAAACAATAACAAAGATACATTAGAAAATATTGCACACTATTTATTCAATCTCATAAAAACATAGACCTGTTATTGGTTGTTTAACTAACCTGTCGGCACCTTTACAAAGTAGAAGTAGATTTCCTTCATCGTCCCTTACTATAACCGACATCGTCTTTCGTGTACTATTGAACTCTAAAATGTTCAAAAGTTCATATGACCTACAAAATACAGTATTAAACAGAAGTGCACTTTAGATTAAAACTATACATTTCTGTGTGAAAGGTTTATTTAAAACTATTGACGACCCAATAAATAGTAAAAGTAAAAAGATCATACCTTTCGACATTTTTCTTCAATTTAGGATCAAACTCAATAAAAGAAACACTTGTATGAGTCCTTTTATAAAATTCAAAACCAAGTTCCATAGCTGCAATAACAAAGCCGCCTCATCAGGTGACTGAGCTTCATACGTTACCTTTCCTGTGTCCTCGTCAACATCAGGAATAGCAGTATGACATATCGCCAATAAACGAAAAAACTTTTGTATCACATCTGAATGTGGCTGGTGAATCCACTTCCCATTGGTAATCCTTTCATCTTTAAAATTGTATCCTCTAAAGCATCTATAAATTTTTCTTCATGAATATAATTTGCACATGTACAAAAAAAATGTCGATCTACAAAAAAATTGTGTCGATCTAAAAAAAAATCGATGTCGATCTAAAAAAAAATCGAATAGAACCTGTTACTGACTTTGTAGATGCCAAGGACTCCACATCCACATCCCGTCGGCGACAAAACGAAACCACCACAATTGAAAAATCAGTTTTACAGATCAAAAGTTTTGTGTTTTCAGGTTCATAGATCAATTCGGTTAAGGTGGAACAAGTGAAGATGTTCTTGGAGGGGGGAGGCGGCAGTTATATTTGAGTGGTATTATTAGGGCAACACATTAAGAGAGCAGTTGAGAGTGGGATAAATTTACGTGGTCTTTCAATTTGAAGTAATTGACTAGTTTTGTAGAATTACTTGGTATATGATTTATCAATTGCCTATTATGCCCCTTGAGCCCTTCTAAAATACTACATCTTTTTTCATTTTATTACAAAACTGCCATCTACAATTTTGACCATTGATCTAATTATCTATGGGCGAGACGGCTCATCGCTCTCGCAATTTATTTTGCTCGAAAATAACTCACACTATATATATATATATATATATATATATATATATATATATATATATATATATATATATATATATATATATATATAAAAGACATTCAACGTAAACACTTTTGTACGTAACCACTTCAACCAACGGAATTTAGTATTATTAAATCCTTTTATTTAATTCAAAAGGGCAAAATAGTAAAACACTTTTTTTTTTTGTATTTTTAAATAAAAAACGTCTTTCAAGTACCTTGATTTTCGGATTTTTTTTTTTTATTTTTTTTTTAGAATACATGTTTTTTTAAGAAAAAATAGGTGCATGTGTGTTTTTTTTGTAATATTGTAAAGTTACATATGTGTTTTTACGTACAATTATTTAGACATTAAACTTGTTTTGCTTAAAATGATGATTGCACATTTGTTTTTTAGCATACATTCTTTCATCGTCGAAATTTATAACAATAAAAATATAAATATATAAATGTAACCTCTAAATTTATAAACAACCAAAAAGAAAAACAATATACACAAAAGTTTGATAACAAATGAAATACAAATAAAATACAAATGATGTTATCCCGAAACATGTGTGCACTTCAAAAAATATGTGTGCACTTTAAAAAACATGCATGCACTTTTCAAAAACATGTATGCACGCTTTTGTATCTCATTCTTCACTTGTGTCTTGACATCTTTATCATGATCAACATTTGTGTCTTTTCGACACCGAAATTAGTTTTAACAAATAGCATAACTATAACATAACACATATGCACAATTTTTATTTATATCAAATTCGTTAGAACGATGAAGTACCCTTTGAAGAACATATGTATACGACGCGCTTTCTTTTCAAATTCGTAGAACATATGTGCCTGCTTTACAAAACATACGCACGCCGCAATTTTTGTGAGCATCTTGCTTTTAACCGCACGTTGAAGAAAACATACATGATTATTATAACATTTAAATAGTACAAATGTTCTTAAAAATGCATTTCCATTTGTCATTGCAGTATTGTTTTATAAAACCATTTTAAATAATAAATCCAAATGTGCTACTTTTAGTGGAAAGGACAAAAAAATGAGTAAAGGACAAGCAAACACTAATATTGGAAAAGTTAAGTAACTCAAACAAGTTAATCTTATAAATGATTCATTTTCTTGAATTAAATACTTAATTAGACAAGTATCTACCACTTTGTGACTATCATATTCATGACATCTGGAATGTATGGCCATATATTGCAATATTGAGTGTGAGGGAGTAAACCATTCAATACTAAAATAGTTGTTTCTTTCTTTCATAATAAAAGCCATTGTGTCGCAACAACTTGAAAACCGGATGCTTAGAAAAACGTTAAGTTAAACAATGCTTTAAAAAACATCTGACATCTCACAATTTACAAATCCATCAGTTTGTAGTTTGTACCCTTGCTTTGTTATGCAAACTATTGTAATCTATTAAACAAAAAGTACTTGATAAACTAGAAGCACAACTAAAATACGATTTAATAAACAAACAAAAGGTAATAAAAACTGAATAAACATACAAAGTTAAAAACATTTGAATGTCGACAAAAAGTAATAAAAACTGAACAAACACCTTGCTTTGTTAGTTTTCAAAACTTCATGACTGTAACCACATGAAACGATAAAGTAGATATATTATTGTTGAATCACCTAATTCAACACACCATCAATAGAAACCAAAACAATAAAAAAAATAGGAAGTAATAAAATTAATGTACATGTTTCCATCATCGAATTGCTTGGGTTGGTTGTAATGATATTCATATTGCTTCAAATATATTGGATGAATCTCATCGTACACTCACGCCGAAGTTATCGAAATAATGATTCGTCAATCATTTTTAACACTTTGCACAAGATCTGGTGGTTTCGTTGTTGGTTGCTCGAATGGCTATGTAATGGCGGTGATAAGAAAGTTGCGGCTAGAGTTTGTGGAGAGGAAGAAAGAGAGAAAAACTGAAAATGGTTTAGATGTGGGAGAGAGATCTGGAATTACTAATTAGAATAGTGTTTAAATATCCTATATAAAGTGTATTACCAATAATACCCTTTTAGGCTTTTGATTAAATGAAAACAAAACCTTCATCTTTTGTTTATTTACGCATGGCACTTTTAATCTTAACCTTTAAAAAACTCATCTAATGGCCCATATTCATTTTAAGTGGTTCAGAAAGTTCGCACAAAATATTGGTTCAGATTAAACGTTACACTATATATATATATATATATATATATATATATATATATATATATATATATATATATATATATATATATATATATATATATATATATATATATATATATATAGTGCGTGTAACTTTCTTTTCAAAACTCATATAAATGTGAGAACTTTCAAAACCCCTAAACCAATGAAATTTTAGTAAATTATTTTATGTTTAATTTATTATATGCAATTTTCATAAAATGATCTCTTATACACACATAAATCTACAACGAATTCATTGTAAGTCTTTGTATTACAATCAAGAAAATAAGACCATGAACAATACTTGAGAGAATTTTACTATGTTTATAAAATCCACTAGTACACAAATCTACATTGAATTCAATGAAAATCTTTGTACTTCGATCTATTAAAATAGACCACGAACAATATTTTGAGAAAATTTTATTATTATTGAATGGTGTGTATAAGAGTTCTGTCGGTGCTCACACTTGTATTAGTTCTGAAAAGAAAGTTCCCCTATATATATGTATATATTGATGAATGTTTGTTTATCAATTCAAATTTCAGTTTTAATTTAATGTTTTGGTTCTAGCTTGTATTGCATCTGAGTAAAAACGGATCAATATATCACTACATAAAAATTATTCGAACACTAAAAATATATTTTTATTATCATGAAAATTGTTATAGTGATTTATTGTCACTCAGATTGTTCATTCAAAGCAATTATCAAAAAAGAAAACAAATTAAGTTCAAAAAAAAAAAATACAAATTCATACGGAGTCTTTGAATCACTCAGAATTATTAATCATTCAGTGCTAAATCATAATATTTTATCAAACACCACCTTAATAACGCAACCCGCTATAAATATGCTAAAAGGTGAATGACAAAGATATTTTGTTAAGCTGGCAACATTCTTACCATTCCAATAAAAGGTTAAGGTTCAAACTTCACTAGGTGTGTACATTTGAGGGTGGTCACATGAGGTAACCTTGAGAGGTTGTTTCCCTTAGAGGTTACAGCCAGCTTCAATGTTACTGCGCGACTCAAAACACTAACAACTAACTAGCCGTTCTAAGAAAAAAAATGTTAAATTCAGCATCAACTATGATGTTTGATTATCTTTTGATACTACAATTTTTGGCCTAAAAGCTTTAGTTTGTGCCATGTTTTGTCTTTTTTCTTTCCTTACAGAAACGTTTAATAAATGTGGGGAAATTTGCATTCGTGTGATCAAAGATGCCACTTATTTATAATTTGACTCAACTTTGTGACATATTGCTGAATATACGACTCAAATAAGTAAACTCACGAAATTGCGATTACGAAATATAGTGTCTATTAGATTTAATAATAAAACACGATCACATAAGATCATTTGGCTTACTAGTATGCGAGTTGCTTACCAAGTAAGATGTGATGTGTTCAAGTCTCGTTAAAGATAAGTGTTGTGAATTATGTGGTATAGGTTCGACAAAAGTTGCTGTGCAATTTTTGTTTCAAAAATCAAATACTATTGTTACCTACGTGCCAAGGAAAGTTCTAACCTATTCTGAAAATAGTTTATAAAATCACCACGATTACAAACTACTAAAGTAGCAAAAGCTACTAAATAAACTTAGACAAGATAAGACAAGAAATAAGTGAATTGTAGAATTAAAATAACTTGAAACCACTGTCTTTTTTTTCGAACATTAAGAGACTTTTATTAATGATATGCAAACTAGCAAGTGGCTAGAGTTTACATACAAAACAGGAAGGAAATAAACAATACAATGTGGATAAAACCACGGAATTAAACAGAGAATCTCGACCAATCTTCCCAGTTGATGCTTGCACTGGTCGAACGGTTCTTGAGCCAAAGGTAGCTAATTCCTTTGAGATCTTTGATGGCTCGACGTAGGAGGGGGTTTGTTGGAGAAAATGGCGTCATTACGTATTTTCCAAATGACCCAGCAGAAGGAGATAATCAGGTGGATGTATTTGTGCTTCCCAGTGGGTATGTTTTGGAAGGTATGTGCCTCCAATAACTCACACAGTGTTGATGGCTTAGGATTGGCAAGTTACATCATGAGTTGATGTAGCACCAAAGGTAGTCCGAGAATTGGCAGTGGATAAAAAGATGGATTGCCGACTCGTCTTGGGTGTTACATAAGACACATGAAGTTGAGGAGGTGGGGATGTTTCGGCGTTGCAGCAGGTCGGTGGTAGGAATTCGGTCCATTCCAAGTCGCCAGCACCAAATATTAACTTTGAGAGGTGCAAGATTGTTCCAAGGAAATAGATGGTGGTTGGGGCCAAGATGTGCGTTTTGTAGTCGAGAGCTCATGGCTTTAACTGAGTAGTTACCAGAGGTGTCTAATAGGAATTTCCATGAATCTTCTGAGTTTGTAAGCGTGACCTTGATACCAATGATAGAAGGCTTTGTAGTTGAAACAACTCCGAGGGTGTTGATGGTGGTTTGGTCCAGCTCCACTCCCATTGAGAAAATCTACCCATGCCGGTGCAACGATCTTTGATGAGGCAATATTTGTGTTTCTCTAGTTTGTAAATGGCAGGGAAGGAGATGTAAAAAGGAGAGATCCCACACCAAGTGTCTAGCCAAAAGCGAAGGCTATTACCGTTACCTACAGATCCTGCGAACATATTCTCCAAAGCAATATCAAAATGGATTAAGTGGGAGTTAAGCCTAGCAATGGTTTTCCAGGCTCCTCCCAAGCAATTCTTAACAGGATGGGACAAAAGTTCCTAGGCGTTGAGTGAATGGCGGTGATAACCCGTACCCATAGGGAGTTTGGTTCATTGTGAAGGCGCCACCACCACTTTGGAAGAAGTGAGATGTTTTTTATTTCAAGACTACCCAAACCTAAACCCCCGATTCACTGGGCTTGTGATGCGATCCCAATTGAACCAACAGATTTTTTTCTGGGATGAGTTACCCCCCCCCCAGAAAAATGATCTACGTAATGAATCAAGTTTAGAGAGAACACTTACCGGTGCCTTATACAGAGAGAAGTAGTAGGATGGGAGACTGTCTAGCACCGAGCGGATGAGGGTAATTCGACCCCCGATTGAAAGTGTAGAGGCTTTCCAAGATGATAGGCGGTGTTCGAAGGTTTGGATGACTGGCACCCAATTTTTGATCAGTTTCATATTGGCGCCAACGGTGAGCCCTAGATAGGTAATCGGTAGTTGGCCGGGGTTGCATTTGAGGATATTGCAGGATGTATTGTGGGTCTCAAGAGAAAGGTTAATACCATAAAAGCATGATTTGTTGCGGTTAATCTTGAGGCCTGATGCAAGATAGAAACATCGGAGTATTCTATCTATATTGGCTATGTGAGTCTTGGACCAGGAGCCAAGGATCATGGCGTCATCGGCATAAAGGAAGTGGGTGATAATGGGGCCTGAGTTCGGTAGTCTGATGCCCGAGATGAGGCCCAAGGTGGAAGCGGATTGTAGCACATTACTAAATGCTTCCATGGCGATTATGAAGAGGAACGGTGAGAGGGGGTCCCCTTGTGGTACCCTTCGTGCACAGTTAAATTCTGGGTTGGGGCACCCGTTGATTAGAACGGATGATCTGGTTGATTTAAGGAGGCCTTTTATCCATGAAATCCAGCGGGAGGGAAGCCCAGTTGGCCCAACATAGAGATCAAAATCCCAGTTAATACTATCGAAAGCCTTCTCAATATCTAACTTGAGACAGAAAGCTTGATGCTTGGATTTCTTTAGCCATGTAAGAATCTCGTTTAGCATTAATGGTCCGTCAAGGATGTTCCTTCCATGAATGAAAGCGGATTGAGCGGGGGATATTATCTTTGTAATGATTTTTTTGAGGCGGTTTGCAAGGATTTTTGAGATTACCTTTCTAATGCACCCAATCAGCGTGATAGGTCAAAAATCGCTCAGGGATTTAACCGACTCCTTCTTAGGTATGAGGGTGATGTGTGAGGAGCCGCACCTATGGTTGATGGTGCCAGAGGAATGGAATTCGAGAAGGATATTTAAGAAATCAAACTTCAGGTGTTCCCAGTACTTCTTTATGAACCCTAGATTGAAGCCATCCGGGCCGGGTGCCTTGTTGCTATCACAGTCCCAGATTGTTTGTTTGATTTCATTTAGAGTGAAAGGCACAACTAGGGAAGCCGATTCTTCTACAGAAAGAGTTTTGAGGCCTTGACATGAGAGTTTGGGCCTGTTGGGAATGGGCTCCTGGAATTTGGACTTGAAGAATTGGAAAGCAGCTTCTCTTATTGAGGGCGGATCGACGTGCCAGCGACGATTACTCTACAACCCAAATAATCTTGTTTTTCCATTCTGTGATTGAGGAAATTGTGGAAGAAAGAGGTATTCTCGTCACCAAACTTGACCCACTTTGCTCTAGATTTTTGGTAGATATCTTTGGATTTAGTTCTTTCTAGGGCTAGTAACTTTTCTTTTGTTTCAATCCACTGGGCCAATTCACTATCTGTAAAATCACGTAAATCAATGGTTGAGTCGAGGGCAGCTAGCGTGGAGAGGAGGGCCTCTGATTCTTGTTTCTCCTGGGTATTAATGCTACTGGTCCATTCTTTCAAGTTCCATTTAAGGAGCTTGAATTTTGCCGTTAAGATTTGGTCCGAGTGACCATGAAACAGACCATTCTCGAGGCTATTAATCACTACTTCATCAATACCAGGTTTAGATAACCAAGAGTTGAACAAGCGGAAAGTGGTGGGCCAAAGTCCACCTTGGCGGTGTTTAAAATCAGTGGACGATGGTCCGAAAACGAGCGTGGGAGGGTGGTTAAAGCTGCTGCGGGCCATAGATTCATGAAATTTTGGGAGACCAATACCCTATCTATCTTGCTTTTCTTGCTTCCGTTATCTTTCACGTAAGTGAAGGAGCTACCATGCATAGTATATTCTTGTAGGTCGTTTTGGTGAATGAAGTTATTGAAGTCCAAAGCCTCTGGGATATTGAACACCGAGTTTTTCCTTTCACATGGGTAGCGCACCGAATTGAAGTCGCCAAGAAGAATCCAGATGCCTTGTAGATTGGTGATGTGTGTGGAGATATTGTTCCAAAGGGAGTGTTTGGCTGCTGAGTTATGTAGGGTGTATATATTGAGGATGTGGAAGGGGGTGTCAACTCCATTAACTAGACCGGATGTGATAAGGAAATATGGGGTTTTGATGACATTGTTGAGGGTGAAGATTGATGCGTCCCAGATACTTAGGATGCCACCAGAGCGTCCTTCAACCCCGGTGGAAGGGACAAACTCGGATTTAAAGTTGGAGTTTCCCCAGAAACGGTGTGGGGATAGCATTTTATCGGAGGATTTGTGTGTTTCTTATATACAAAGGAAGTTAACTCTATGGTCATGAACAAGTTGTTTGATCCATCGGGGTTTTGCTTCATCTGTATAACCACGGATGTTAATGGTAAGGAAGTTCATTGAGAATCTTTCGTGGCTCGGAGTTGGATGATACTCTCATGAAGTAGGTGCTCGTAGCCTGAGAGGTTAATCCTGATACATTCACCAACTGTCATGGTGTCCAACAATTCCTGTTGGATGTTGTCATCAGCCGTGTTAGAAGCCATGGGAGCAGGAGTGGGGATGGGAATGGTGGCACTGATGTTTTGGTCAGGGGTTCGTTCAGCGAGATAGAAGTGATGGTATTGTTGTTTTGTGATGAGGGGGTTGGGGGAATGTTTTGGTTTAGAGAAGGTGAGTCTCGATGGTGGGGTGGGGGGGGGATCATGTAATGCATGAAAGGGGATTGGTGATGTTGGCCTTCTGTAGGAAAGGTTGGGATTGGTTATGTTTGTCGGGGTGGTGACACAATTTGGGGTGTCGTTGTGGATGGGGAATAGGTTAATGGGGGAGATAGGACCATTGTTTGGGTTGGAGTCATGCATGGGTGGTGAGAAATGCCTTGGTCTTTTCCTGGAAGTATGGAAGTTGGTGGGGGAACAGTAGGTTTCGGTGAGGAGTATGGTGGGTTATTTGGGGTTTTGTCTTTTTGTGGGGTAATTAACGGGTGAGGGAATTTCGGTGGTGATGGGATTTGTGGGGAAGGAATATTCTAATCATTTGGTTGGGAAGGGAATAATTGGGTGTCAGAATTAAAGTTGGTATTATGGGTACCATGTGCGCATGGGGCCTTTTCTTGAATTGGTGATTCAGTTTCCATATTGGTGGTCCCAATCAAGTCAGAGTTGTCTTTTGGCATTCCAACAGAGGATTCACCACTAGTGTCCTTGTTGACGGTTGAGTTATCCAGGAAAGGTGGGACCCAATCTGAACCATCTTCGACAATTCGAGTGTCGAAACGTTTCGTTTTCCATATGACTGAGATTTGGTGATCGGCCTCGTGGCTGAGTTAACGAGGATGGTGACACTTTCGTAAGATAGGTTGCCATCATTGGAAGTGGTTTGGGGTGATTCCAATACCTTCCCCATAACTGATGCAATTTTATGAAAGACGCCTTTATCACGATACTTCAGTGGGACTCCATAGATATTGGCCTTAATGAATCTACAATAAGTTTCATCTTGACCATCCCAAATTGCATAGTAAGAGAACCACTTGTTAAGGAAACTAGATTTAGTGTTGATGAAGGTTTTGGCGAGGGTGGATGCTTTAAAGGAAAGTAGAATTGTCAGGCCTCCGACATAGGCTATGGAGATGTTAGTTGATGGGTCAGTGGTTTGTAGTATGGTTTGTAGGTTGGTGAGGGTGGGTAGGTCTTTGGTGGTGGCTATGATGGACGTTTTCATCCAAAACGATGGGCTTTTCAGATCCGAGTCGGATATGATGGCGGATAGTGGGGTTGGGGTGGGAGGTTTGAATAGAATGTCTCGATATGATGTCTTTGCATTGTGGCCAGCGTGGTTGGGATGTGGTTGGGTAGTTTTGGAGTATTTGGGGGGGTGTTTATGTTGGTGTTGGGGAGGGTGTTGATGTTGATGTTGAGGAGGGATTGGCTCGTTACTTGTTGGTTTGCCGTTCTTCTGAAATCTGGTTTCATAGACACCAAGGATGAGGCCATTGGATTTGACATTTTGGAGGGTGGGGAGGAAGGATGTGGGGTTTTTAACATGCCTGAATCTGATAAAACCAAAGATATTGTTGTACTTGTCTCTTTTCCGGGCAATATATGCATCTACGATGTGGTCGCGATGTTTGAAGAGATTCCACAGGTCTGTGTTTGAAAGTGAGGGGGGATGTTGTATACGAAAAAGGTGATGGTGTTGGGGATCGGTTGACGTCGCCGGTGTTGGACTCTCTTCCATCCATCTTCTTCTTCTGCAGTTAGGCCATGAGGGTTTTTTGGGGGAGGGTTTTCTCTCTCTCACTTGAAACCACTGTCATCTTTAGTTTGGCCTTCAATAAAATACATTATGAAAACAGACAATCTAACTAGTGATATTTATCCATCTTTTTTATTCATCTCCATCCATGTTCATTGTCAGATGGCTAACTTCCACCCCATTGGGATTTTTTAATTAAAGAAATGCCTTAAACTTAGCCCATTAAGACCCATTCATTTTTCTTTAAGGTAAAAGCTAAATATGCTTAATGTACTCTCGATCAGATGTCATTATGCTTCATATACTCTTAATATTGCCATTATGCTTCATCTACTTCCCACCAGATCTCATTATACATACCCGGGATCCACCCCTTTGAAATGAAAAAACTCAAATACCCTTGTCTTCTTCCTTATCCATTGGTACCATATTCATTTGCCAACTTTTCACCATTTCCGACCGTCAAAACCACCACCACCACCACTTTTAGTCGACCACCACTTATCACCACTGTAACCACGTTGTTTTGCTAATGACGAACGAAATTCACGTTGTTAAACTCACGTTAAAATCATTTGCAACCCCACGTTTTTAAATTCACAAACCAACAAAATTTACGTTTGCAAACTCACGTTGCTATATTCACGAGTGATTACAAAAGAAGTATAGCGAATTTTGCAAACGGGAATATAACACACTTCACCATTTTGACGATGAAAAATGAAGTACAGTGGTACACTAAAATGTACATATTGATCTACGGGAACAAACGGAATCCACGTTTGCGAACCCACTTTATTAAGTTCATTTTTCACATTTGCAAAAACTCACCATGTTTCACATGGAATTTTTCAAACCCACAAGTTATATACAAGAATAAATTCAGTTGCAAACCCACTGAGTTATATTTTTTGTAAATTTCGCATGAAATTTGTGGTTTTATTTTTTAGGGGCTTTTACATATATGTCCTTGCTTATTTTAAAAATCATATATATATCCTTTGAATGCATTAAAAGCATTGTACTTCATGCACAAAAAACTAGTACAAAGGACATATATGTAATTATTCATTTAGTGAAGGATATACATGTAAATCTCCCTATTTTATAATATGGAAATATGTATAAAAAGAAGATGATTATGTGTAAAATGACCAAATAACCCTTAGTAAACAATTCCTAACGTGTATAATGACAATATTTAGAGTAGATGAAGCATAATGAGAACTCATGGAAAGTACATTAAGCATATTTAGCTTTTACCTTTTACCTTTTTTTTCTTATAATACTAAATCAGATCCATGCCCAAGAAAAAACTGCCTAAATTCACCCAATTTCCAGTTTGCTTAGGAGAAAATTATGAAGTTGATTCAACGTCTCATGATTTACAGGAAAGGCACGAAAAGCTCCGAGTATCACTTGAAGACATTAGACTAGGGACAGAAAACTTTAGTGATGCTAAATTCATTGGAGATGGAAGATACTGGAAGCAATATAAAGGAGATATTCCACATGGTGATGGACTTACCACCTTTGTTGTAAAGCGGTTTGATACCAAGTGCCATGAAGGACGTAAGCAATTTATAGTAGAGTTTGAAGCTCTTTTTGAGCTTGAGCACGAGAATTTCATTCGTCTTGCAGGCTATTGTGACGAAGCGAGTGAAAAAATCATCGTTCACGAGCATGCTTCCAATGGAAGACTGAGTGAACATCTCAAAGATACTAGTCTTACCTGGTTAAAACGTCTTAAAATATGCATCGACGTTGCTACCGGGTTGGAATTTATTCAACAAGGTGGTATAGAAGGTAAGAGATCGATGTTACATATAAACATCAAAAATGGTAGCATTTTAATAGATAGTAAGTGGAAGGCTAAACTGTGTCATTTGGAACTACCACGGTTTGTAGTTCGGTCGAAAGACGAGATAAAGAAATTGGAGGAAATTTATGCTTACGACTCATTTGGCTACAGTCACCCAAATGATAGGTTTCAAATAACAAGTAAATCAGATATATATTTATTGGGTGTGGTATTTATGGAGATATTGTGCGGGAGATTGGCATGGGGAGAGGGATGTAAGGATCACTCTGAATCCTTAGGTCCTTTGGCTAAAAGGCGATACAAAAAAGGAGATCTTGATGAGTTGGTGTTTGAGGGTATAAAGAAACAAATTTATAAGAAGTCATTCACTACATTCACACATATTGCCATTGAGTGCTTAAGTAGTGAGTGTTGGGACAGACCAGATGCACGTGACGTGATAAGAGAGCTTCAGAAGGCACTGGAATATCAAGTAAAGCTTTTCTATCAATTTACCATACATTTATTAATTTCATATCGATGCAATTTTTTTATATATAATGTATCTCTATCTCTACTATATATAAAGCATATTAGACTTTTATTTTTAAAAGTTTTAAAATTTTTAAGCATACACACTTGCTATTATTAGTAATATTAAAATAAAATTTAAAATTACATTAATTGCACATATTATAACATTAAATTAAATGTTACAATAATAAGATTTAACTAATATAACGAATATAGTATGTTTGTAGTAAAAATCAATAATTTTAAAATTTGAATATAATAATATGACATATTAATTTTTTCACGATCTAACAACACAAACACATATTTCTTGTCTTTCATAAAAACATAAAATTAAAAAATCCTTAAATATTTGTCTTCAAACCCGCTGTTTTGCACGGGCACCATACTAGTTTATTTAAATATGTTTCGGTATTTGAGCACCGAATGACAATGACTGTTTCACATATTTCTGATATTTTTTTGGAAACGGTGAAATTATATTTAAATAAAGGGCTAATAACCTTTTAAAGCACTATACTTGTCAAGAATGACAGTTTTGCATAGCGAACAAAAAAAATAACTCTTTTAGACATTAATGTTGACATTTATGTCTTTCTTTAAATATTATGACCATATTATGACCATTTTACCCTTTCTGAATTTTTTTCGAAATACATTTTTTTTCGAAATTTTTTTACCAGAATTTTTTACAAATTTTTTTTTTTCGAAATTTTTGTTCCAAAATTTTGTTTCTGAATTTTTTTGCTAAATTCTTTTTTTTTTTGAATTTTTTTTTCTGAAATAATTTTTTTATGACATGCGATTTTTTATTTTTATTTTTTAGATTAAAAAGAATTTCTGAAATTTTTTTTCGAAAATCTTTTTTTTTTGAAATATTTTTCGAAGGGTAAAATGGTCATCATACTTAAAGCAAGACAAAAATGTTAACATTAATGTATAAAAGAGTTATTTTTTTAGTTCGCTACGCAAAACTGACATTTTTCAGAAAATTGATAAATGTTTCAGATATTTAAAATTACATGAAATGTGTCATTTGCATGCCATCCCTATTTGGGGAATAAGAATTACTTTGTAACGTTTATTGATGATGCTTCTAGCTTTTGTTATGTCTATCTGTTACATACCAAGGATGAAGCATTAGATAAATTCAAAGTATTTAAAACGAAGTTGAAAACTTGGGTCCCCGATCAAAAATTAAGGACCGATAGGGAGGTGAGTACATGGATACTCAGATTTTCAGTTTGTTGGTATAATCCATGAAACGATCGCTCCTATACTCCTCAAAGAAATGGTATTTCGAAAGGAAAATAGGGTCAAGGAGATGGTTAATTCCATGTTGTCCTATTTATGACCGAGTCAAGGCTATGGGGTGAAGCTATGTTAATTGTTAATAGCTTTCTATTTATTAAATAGGGTTCCTAATAAAAGGAACAAGGTTACCCCTTATGAACTCTGGACCCAACCTGAACTATCTCAGGGTTTGGGGTTGTAGGGCTGTTGTAAGACTCCTTGATCCAAAGTTGAAAACTTTGGGTGAAAGAGGCATTTATTGCATCTTTGTTGGATATGCTGAGAATTCCAAGGCTTTTAGGTTCTATGTTATTAAACCTAATGAATATGTTTCAATTAACTCCATAATTGAATCAAGGGATGCAATGTTTGATGAGAATAAATTCTCATCGGTCCCTAGACCAAGTGAGAGGATTCCTAATGGAACTCATGACACTAGTGTATCATAGGTCCTCGATGAAGAACCATCGAGGTCCCCGATGAGGTTGTGGCTCAACAACTCGAACCTATGCTCGAAAGAGCAAAGGGTCGTGATCCAAAGTCATTTGGACCCGAGTTTCAATTATACTTAATGAAGGAACTAGGGATGAGGTCTCGACCAATACTATTGCTTCATTGTTGAGGATGATCCCAAGACATTTGAAGAAGCAATGAAGTCCCGTGATATTGCTCGGAAAGAAGCAATCAATGATGAGATGGATTCCATCATGGGCAACAACACTGGGTGTGGTTGATCTACCACCGGTTGCAAACCTTTGGGTTTCAAATGGATTTTCAAAAGAAAATGAAGGTAGATGGAACTATTGAAAAGTTCAAGGCAAGACTAGTTATTCAAGGCTTTAAACAAAAGTCGAATAGACTATTTTGATACTTATGCTCATGTAGCTCGACGATTACTATAAGACTCGCCGATTGCTTTGGCATCTATTCATAATCGATTATTCATCATATGGATGTGAAAACAACTTTCTTGAATGTTGAATTGGATGAGGAGGTTTACATGAACCAACCTCGTGGCTTCATCTTGCACGGAAATGAAAACAAGGTGTGCAAACCGATTAAGTCTCTTTATGGACTAAAGCAGCACCTAAGCAATGGCATCAAAAATTTGATGAAGTGGTTTTGTCTAATGGTTATTTACTTAACAAGTCGACAAATGTGTATATCAAATTTGATGAATCTGTAAAGGAGTCATCATTTGTCTATATGTTGATGACATGTCGATATTTGGCACCGACCAAAATCAGTTGACCGACAAAGGAATTTTGTCATCAAGGTTCTCTATGAAGGAAATGGGGAGGCTGATGTTATCCTTGGCATAAGGATTAAACATGAAAGTAAAAGAATTTCTATCTTCCATATACACATGTATAGCATATAGATTAATCGAATTCTACTTGTTAACTCTCAATGTTCTACAATCTTTTTAAATTTTGGCGGCTGTTGTGGAATTGTTTGATATAAGCTATTTGAGTCGACTAAAGTAAATAACTAAATATAGTGTTAAAGATACTGAAAAATGTGTCCGCCGTTGTTATTAACCATGCATTTCACCATATGAATTAGTTTTCTGCTATAATCATTCACATCTACAACTTCCAGTTCACTTGGTAAATGGATCAACTTTGTATTATAATCGATTTTTGATGACCTGAAATCCAAAAGATTACAGTATGTTCACGTGTGCCCATACATCTCGTTTTTCTTTTTTTCTTTTTTGTTAGTGTTTTCATAGTATATTCCATCCAGAACTATATATATATGATGTAATATTTAGGATTTCATGTCAAGATGGAGAATGTGAACTGAAGGTACTTAGAATCTATTAGTAGTAATTTAGCCTTTTATATATTGAGTTAGTTACTTCCATTTTAGTATAGGTAGAAGTCAGTAGGGGGTTGTGAAGTTAAATTCAGAAAAGCAGATAACAAAATACTAGATTTTCTGACTTGTTGACAATTTCATAGCAAGATTGATCAATGGATCATGGAGCTATGTGATCAAAACATCATGAAAGTTTTGTTAAAACGTGTGTTCAAGCCCAATTCCAAACCACTTATATTTGGGGGCTAATATATGGGCTTTAAACTCATTGTCATCTATGCACCATCCTCAATTTCTCTGCCCCCTTTCTTTATATGTCGCAAGGAATGCAACCGCATAAACCAGTCTCTTACGGTTGCCGTTACATAAACTTGTAATCTCTTTGTATGTGTTTATTTGTAAAGAAAAAGACTTCTTGAGTTTCCTGTATATCTATGCTTTTGATAAAATCTCTGTTGATTAACATTGTTTCCCTCTTTGTACACAGATAGATTCTCAACTGATACTCAAATCTAGAAATCCAAGGTTAGATTGCCAAAGCCATCAAGAGAAAGGTACGTTTAGTTCTGTTTAAGCTGTTATTGTTCTATGTCATGTTCATATCTTCTAAACGCAAATGGCATAACGGTTAATGAGATTTCACTAGTTAAAGTTCAATGAATAGCAATTTTTTCACTTTTAGTGAACTCATTTGGGGTTTTTTGTTATAATTGTTTGGTATACAACTTTTCACTAGACATAATTAATTCTAGCGTTACAGATGGTGACACTGACACCGCCTAGTTACCAACCAGGCAACCACATACACCATTACATGAATAATCATTCAGTTACAAGTTGTAGGATAATCTTGATGGGCTAAGGTCATGGAGCGGCTCAGTGGATAGTAAGATCCATTGAGAAGAGATTGGGTAGTTGCATTGACCGATAATGGAAGTATACGTTAGGTTTTACTAGTTCTTAGGTTTCCCTATTATTTGGGAGCAGGGGCAGAGCCAAGAAATTTTGTTCGAAGGGGCACACTTAATTTTAAAAACTACACTAAAAAGTGGTTCTTAGGGGGGTCAAATTACGAAAAAAGCCAAATCCTTTAGAAATTTTACACTATAATTTTTTTCGCTGGGGGCACGTGACCCTTGTGCCCCCTCCTTGTCTTCACCACTGTTTGGGAGGTCATGCCAGTGAGTACACCCACGTTCCATTCCATGCATGTTTCGTGTACTTTACTTTGTTAGCATGTTAGTCTATAAATAGGTAGTAGTTTTTCATTGTGTTTCCTTTTTAGTAATATACTAAACACATTGAAAACCCAATAACCAATTTATCAATTCACTTACTGTTTTGATTGGTGTTTGTGGGTGTGAGTTCAGGGTGGGGAAGGGACTGATAACCAACACAAGCATACACATAGGTAAAAGAGTTAACCTTGTAGTCAGTGCAAAGGTAGACAATGTGTCACTGATGTGTAAAATGTAGTTTAATATTTAACAAATTTAAATAGAGACTACTCACATTAGTTCAGTGAATGCAATAGTATAATTTGCTAGGGTAAGTTCAACTTGGATACCATGAGGCGAACCTTGGAAATTTTCTCACCTCTCGCCTCTACGATGCCTTAATAATGCTCTTGTCATAGTGTAAACAACATTTGTTGTCACAAGAAAAAAATGGCTTTATCTTCACAAGGTACTTACTTTTTAGGAGAAGAGTCATATGATAACTTAGAATATGGTGATTATGATTTGAGATTATAGGTTTTTATAAAAAAATATTTTAGACATCTATTTCTTGGTAATATGTGATTTTGAACAAGTTCTGTTATCATTATTTAGAGAAACCTTTTTTTTTAATTTCTTCATATTATGCTCATCTTGAGTGTTTATTTTGTCAATGTGTCATATACAATATTTGAAAACTTTTTCTCTCTTGACTTTACTTAGGCCTTCACCTTTTTGCACCTCTTACATAAGGCAAGCTGCAAGGGTGGTCGCCTCAGTTGCGCTTTTCACCTTTGACTACCAGCTTGTTGTTTGGGCATCTTCTGATAACAAGAATACATGAATTGTACATCCATACAAAGTTAGGGATGATTGCGCAATGAATTTTTTTAGTGATCTTTTTCAGTCCCAAGCCTAGAACTAAACTAATAAAAACAAATGGGGATGCATTCAAGGAACGCCCAATAAAAACTTTTGCAGATTAAGTTATCTACACACGTCTTTTACTGACGTGATATTAGTTTTTCTAATTATTTACTTGATTTTTTTTAAAAGCCTTCAAGTGTATGCTTAAGAAACATTAAACATTACAAAAGTTAGCGGTTTTGGACAAAATTTTCAAGTATAGATATTTACTGTTCATTGGGGTTTACATATTTTTACTCCATCTAACTTTGCTTATGCTTAACAATTATGTTTGTTTCCGTTTGCAATAATATTGTCTAATTTGCAGTGAATAATAAAGTGTGGTTGTTTAAAAAAAAGCCACTTCTTCATGTTACTGGGATTCAATTTACTTTTTATATGCCATTTTTCAACGTGATTCTGTGATTTGGTGGTTCTGTCTAAAGTGTTTATCGATAATTTAACCTTTGATAGGAATATATATGGCGGGGGCTCTAGAGGCTGCACGGAATTCAGGGTTTGAGCAAGTTTATGTTATTAGTTGTACCAAAAGGGTTTGTGAAGAAAACAGTGGCAGTTCACACTCTATGAACAAGAAAACGAAGTCAGTTGGTTCAAGAAATGTTTGCTAATTTACGGAATCGGTATTTCAAGTATATAATTATGTTGGGTGATAGGACTAAAGAAGAGATGGATGAAAATAGATTTTGGAGAAAAATCAGTACGAAAAGTGAGCTGATTTATGGTAAAAGTAGAGTCTCGTCCATTAGGAAGCCAATTTTGCAAGTGTTTCATAGAATAGTAGTTAGAATCTCTACTACATAGGGCGCATGACTTGGACAAGATCCTTGAGAATGATTTATGGGTTCTATACACCTTTGAAGAAAGGCATCCTTTAAGATCATTAAACGTAGTGTGGTTGATTGCCAAGCACCTTCATCAAAGGGCCGCAAGAGGAGGCGATAATTATATTTTTGCGGGGCACTTCATCACCATAATAGCAAAGGGCCTTGGCTTATTTAACCAAGAGGAGATAGTTTTGTTTAGGGAGCCGACTGTGCCCGTAAATATGGATGCTAAAGGATTTGCGCATCTGAGAGAAAAAGGGAGAGTATAACTTAAGGAATTACCGGAAGAACTCGACGTAATGCCTTTAAGAACTTGGATTGGATAGAATATTATGGTTCGGATGATGATTTGATTAAAAAACAGTTATGTGTGTCAAACAATTTTTTATCTACTTTCTCTAAACTATTTTCTTTAGGATTAAATTCGTTCTTTGGTTTGTTTGATTATTTCTATTGGTTTGTTTGTTTCGTTTGTTTTTTCAGGTTTTGTTTTGTATATTTTGAAGTTTTTGCAGGGTTGATATGAAGGAAGCTTATTGTTGGTCAACATTCGGAGTCGGAGAACTCATGCGCTTATCTATGACCAAATATGCATATTGCGTATTTACTTTGGTAGTATCTTTTTGACTAAATTTTTCCCATTTCCTTTACTTTGAATTTCATTTTTATTACATTGAGGACAATGCAAAACTTAATTGTGGGGGAGGGAAGAAAATAGAAAAAATAATATGATTTTTAAATTTTTTATATTTTTTAGTGTTATTTTTAATCTTTTAGGTAATTTTTGGATTCAAGTAGCTAGATTTGTTCGCCCTTGATTTTCTAGTTGTTTTCACACGTTATGTAATATACATTTAAAAACAACTTGATTATTTCAATGGTAAAATGAGTCTATTTGAAAATTTTTGGAACTTAATCAAATTATTGAGTTGTTGGATTCGATGTACTCTAACCAAACTAACTTAACTAGCTTGTTTAAGGTTTAATAACCCCGGATAAATCCTAAGTTATTAACAATGAAACACCTTGTGAGTAATCTTTATTAGTAGCACGGAATTTACTCAATAAATCTAAGAAGAACTAACTTTATTAATAACTCTAAATCGCTTATTATGCTTTATTATGCGATACTTCAACAACACTAAGAATATCGAACTCTAAACTCTAAACAACTTTGTAATCGTAAACTCTAAGACTTGTGAATTGCACTCTAATGCCAATCTAGGGTCCTTTTATAGGCTCAAGGATAACCCTAGTCGGTTTACAATTGTATCCTTGTACGACAAGTAATCTAATCTAGAATTACAATACTTTCCATAAACGAATAAACAATTCTTTAACTCTTGCAAGACTTTGACCTTCATGTGCAAGAATTTGACTTTATCTTTAGCAAGACTTTGACTCTTTGACTTTCTCTAGTTCTTTGCCATTCGCAAGACTTTGTAAATCTTCAAGACTTTAACTATTCAAGACTTTCATATCCCAACAATCCTCCCTAACTTGAATTCTACTTGATTGACTTCAAGTTCCTTTGTAGATTAATCTTTCACTTTTCACTTCAAGGAATAATTGTCTTTGTCTTTGGATTGTAGTTTCGCACTTTATCAAAGTATCTTTAGTCTTTACAAGCATCATCCAAAGAAGCTCCATCTTTTCAAAGAACACAACAACATATGACCATTTGTACATTAATTCGGTTTAAGTTGCATACTATTCTCATCACTTCCTGTGTGTTAACTCCCGTGAGAGGTGAATCATTGAAAATTAATGGATTTTAGTCTCTTTACCAAAGCCATTAACTTTGGAGTAGCCAAATGTTTTGGTGTGTAAGACCATGGTACATTGATAACCATATGATTTTTAGCAAATCACCACTATCAACAGATTTGATTTGTCTTTACCAAAAGTTGTACCCTTTGGACTAGTTAGTTCTTTTATCTAATGGTGAACTAATTACCAATAATGGTTTTTCCACGCCTTTACCACAAGCCATTTTCTTGTGGGCTAGCCAACTCTTCACATTAACCGATATGGTGAGTTGATTACCATACAACTTATTAGCAAGTTGTCAACTAAAACGGATTTGAGATATCTTTACCGAGCCGTTTGCTCATGGATTAGCCAATCCTTTTGTAACCATGGTGGATTGATAACCTATTGATGTTACCATCTCAAAAACCATTTATTCAACCTTTGTTTCAAAATATTTATTACTTAGCAAAAGGTTTCTTCTAAAAATCATTTAACTGGTTTATTTCGCAAACAAGACTTTGATGAAAGTATCGTTCGATCAAAAAGATTTTGAATAAAAGTACTGATATATCAAAAAGTATTTATTCAAATAAAATTCATACCAGTTATTGATCATCCTCAGCAATAGTAGTCCAGTTTATAAACAAATTGATGACCATGAGAGCAGTTTCATTATCCTCTTCTACTTCCATTCCATGCTCTAGCATCCTTCTCATAAGATCAACAGTGAGAGGATATCTTCTATCTGCAAACATGTGAATCATTGTCCCATTTTCCAGCTCTAGAACATGTACTCCAGATTCTTCAAAGAATCTCCAACAGACAATTTCCCAGCTCTCTTGATCCTTCCAAATATCATCATTGCTCTGTTCTTCAGTTTCCCATGCTGTAGTGAGATCTCCAAGCAATACTAAGCCAATTCCTTCTAATGGATGATGTTCAAAGTAGTCTCTCACCAAATGGGATAGATGAAATAAATCCACTCTGTCAATTGCATGCAGAACATCCCATAGTCTATTGAACACTTTGAAGCTGTCATCATCTCTGTGAAACATCATATAGCTTCCATCTTTGGATTCCACAACTTCAAAAGTAGTAATCTGAGATCTGTTCATCTTCATATCAGCATCTTCTTTGGAATAATCAAAATCTACTACTCTGAGATAGTTTCTTAGTTCATCCTTAGTCTCAGTTCTTAGCTCAATTTTCTCTTTCTTTGAAAACTGCACATCTTCAACATCAGTTTTCCTTTTTCTTTTCAAATTTTTCTTTCTTTCAGCTTCAGTCCAAGTGGCTTCATCTTTATAATCTTTGATGCTTGCAACATCCTTCTTATAAGCTTCTGTCTCAGCATCATATAATCTCTTCATATTAACATAGTTCAGCTTCTGTAACCCTTTATACCCTCGACCTTTCAAATAAGCCATCATAGTTTCCTTTCTTTTGCAAGATTTGGTCTTCTAGGCATATAAGCAACAGGGATTGGTGACTGTAGAGGTTCAGCATCTTCAGCATTTATTTCTTCTTGTAGTTTCCTAGCTACCTCTTCTTTCATTGCTTCTTCATTAGTAACCTCAGCCACTACTTCAGCATTGAGCTCTTCTTGGACTTTCTTAGAAGCTTCTTCATTCCTAGCAACTTCAATTGCTCTAAGCTCTGCTAAGGTTAGCTTCTTCTTTTTAACTTCTACCGAATTCCCTTTCCTTTATCCTTAGGATCTATTGTAGGTTGAGAAGTTCTTGTTTGTTCCTCTGCAACTTCAGAAATAGTAACAGCCCTTGGCCTTGATAGATCATGCAGTATGGTTGCAACAAGTTCATCATCACTTGCAGTTCTTTCAGGTACTTCTGGTATGGCAATTGTTGAAGGACCAGCTTCTTCTTCATGTCTAACAGTTGAAGTACCAGCTTCTTCTTCAAAAACTAATACTCTAGGAGTAATTAACTCCTGTCTAAAGGTTCCATGAAGAGCAGTACTTTGGTGCTCAGTACTTTGATCAAAATCAGTACTTTGTTGTTCAATACCTTGATCATCAGTCCTTTCTTCTTAAGTACTTTTAATGATAACTTGCTCTTCAGTACCTTGCAGTTCTTGTTCTTTAATAGCATCTTCTTTTAAATTTTGTTCTTCTAAATTCCTCCCCAATTGAATAGAAGATGGTGTAAGAACCTTTTTGCCCTTGGTTTTCCTCTTAAACTCCCTAACAGGTTGTCCATGCCTCCTTTGAGATTTGACCCATAATCTATGATGTTTAACCAATGGCCAGACAAAATTTTGAGTCATCTAAATTTAATCTTCAACTGCCTTAATCTCTTAGCACCGATCTTCAAATGATTTCTTTAACCTTGTCAATTCCCTTGTTAATGCATAGTTAGTGAGAACTTGACCCTCAGGCTCCATAGAAACTTCATCTCCTTCAGATTGTGAGTGAACTTCTTGTTGAGATGCTTGTAAAGATGGTGGAGGTGTAATCGCAATGTGTTCTGAAACATCAAGACTCACTCGAGAAGTAAGACCTTGTGATGCAAGACCTTGTGTGCCAAGACTTTGTGATGCGTAACTCGAGATGCAAGACTTTGAGATGCAAGACTTTGTTGTGAAGCAAGAAGCAAGACCTTCACACTCTTCATCCTCTCCAGCTTCATCACGTACAGCCTGAACAACCTCCATCATTGTAGCAGTTAATGGAGTATCTCCACCTCTAAATAAATCACTCCTCCTTGCCATAAATGTAAAGATTTTGGCTTGTTGCACAATGACAGGTAACAAATCAACAGGTTTTGGTACATCAGCCAATTGCTTGTTTAAGAAAACTTGGACAAACCTTGGGTACATTAACCATTTTGACCCGGATGATATATGTGAAAGCATCCCATCCGTAATTAGCCTTGAAAAGTTAAACACTCGATTTGTAGCTAATCCAACCATCGCAGATGCAATATTTGACCCAAACCGCTCCCAAGAAGTACTTTTAGCACTTATGCAATGGAGCAATACATGAATCAAAAACTTCCATTGAGGACAGAATAAAGCTTTCTTGAATGTTTGTTCTGTCAAAGACCCTTCATAACCAAGATCTCTAAACGTATCCCAAATTAGTTGCTTGTCAAAACGAATAGCCCCTTCGTCATCACCAAATAACAAATCTTCTCTAATAGAGGCTTCTGTAATCTTCACAGTTCTTCCAGCAACTGTTGATCGAATATAGTATTCATCCTCCTCCATATTATCCCTAGCATTAGCCCAAAATTCTTGAATCCATGGTTCAATAATATCCGCTCAACTAAAAGAGCATAACCGATTGGCACCCAAGAAGATAATCAATGATATCGTGAAAAGCCACATTCGCCTCGGCCTTGTCTAAATTAGCCACCATATTGTGTTTGAAACAGTAAGTCGATTCGCCATTGATGAATATGCGAGCACAATTAAGAGATATGATCGAATAATAAAGAGATGGTGAATGGTGAGATAAATAAGGAAAAGATTCTAATCTATCAATATTAGAGGGAAACTCGGAAAGTAGTTATATATAGGTGAGATTTGAAAAATCACAGCCCATAATAATAAAGTTACCGTTAGTTGCAATTACCCTCAATATGACCGTTGGAACAAGATTTAATACGACAAACAAGATTTCCACATAAGCAAGATTTCCAACATAAGCAAGACTTTCATGAAAACAAAAGCAAGACTTTCCCAAACATCTCAAGACAAACTAAGTATACATAATAACCTCCCCTCAAACAATGCACAAGACTATACTAACATCTTATAGTCCTCCCCTCAAATGTAGCTTAGTAGTTAATCATTCCAATGCTCACGACCAAGTGATTGAATTGTGAAACATCAAAGCCTTTGGTGAGTAAATCAGCTACATTGTCATCTGTGTGAACCTTGACCACATTAATGAGCCTATGCTCATAACAATCTCTGATGAAGTGATGCCTAATCTGAATGTGCTTGGTCTTGGAATGATAAACTGGATTCTTCACAATACAAATAGTACTCTCATTATCAATATTGATAGGAGTATTCTTAAAATTGAACCCATAGTCCAAGAGTTGATTTTGCATCCACAAAACTTGTCCACAACAGCTTGCAGCAGCCACATATTCGCCTTCAGAGATGATGTTGTTGCAATTGTCTCGCTTCTTGCATTGCCGTGAGACTAATCTTCTTCCAAGATATTGGCATCCTCCGGTTGTTGATCTTCTATCATAGTTATCACCTGCATAGTCACTATCGGAAAAAGCTTCCAAGTGAAAAGATGAATCCTTAGGATACCACAACCCCAACTTGGGTTGTTGTTTCAAATAACTAAAAATCCTCTTTACTGCATTCATATAAGAGACTTTTGGTGAGACTTGATATCTTGCACATAAACATACTGCAAACATGATATCGTGCCTTGATGCAATGAGATACATTAGACGACCAATCATTGATATGTATAACTTGACTTCAACAGTTGTCCATCTTCATCTTTGCCCAATGAGTTGATTGATTTAATAGGTGTAGTTATCGGCTTCATAGCATCAAATCGAACTTCTTAAGTATGTCGATACATACTTGTCTTGACTTATAAAAATACCTTCCTTTGATCGCTTAACTTGAAGTCCCAAAAGAAAGTTAACTCACCCATTGAACTCATCCGAAATTCCTTCGCATCACCGCTCAAACTCCTTAACCATGGACTGCTTGGTAGCCCCAAAGATGATATCATCAACATACACTTGAACTAACATGATATCCTTCTTGTCTCTCTTGATAAACAAAGTCTTGTCAATAGCCCCTTCAGTAACCATGTTGTAATAAGAATGTGGAGAGCCTTTCATACCAAGCTCTAGGTGCTCGATGAAGGCCATAAAGAGCCTTAACCACCTTGTAGACTTTGTTAGGATGTGTAGGATCTTCAAAACCCGGAGGTTGTTTAACATACACCTCTTCTGTAATAGTGCCATAAAGAAAGGCACTCTTGACATCCATCCGTAAACCCGAAACCCATATATGAGGCAAAAGTAAGAAATATTCTAATAGCTTCAATCCTTGCCACAGGAGCAAATAATTCATCATAATCTACCCTTCTTCTTGTCTGTAACCTTGAGCTACTAACCTTGCCTTGTTCTTGATAACATTGCCTCTTTCATCTCTCTTTACTTGAAAACCCATCCGGTTCCAATAACTCTTCCCATCCGAAGATCACATAAACCCAAACTTCTTGAAGTTTAAATTGAAGAAGTTCTTCCCGCATAGCTTCAACCCAGCTTTCTTTAGTCAATGCTTGAGCAATATTCTTGGGTTCCTCTTGAGAGATGAAGCAAGTAAATAGGCAGGTTTGATGGTCCTTATGATTCAACATGTTTTGCTTATACACAAAGCTAAGTAAAGCATTGTGAGGTGTATTGAAACTCTTAGCTTTGTGTCTTGTCATAACTCCAGAAGTAGAAGGACCAATGATTTGATCAGTTGGATGATTCTTATGAATTCTTAAGATTGAGACCGTGGAACTTCATAAGTATCATTCAAGTTAGTGAAATCAAGATCTTCATTAGAATCGAGAAAATACCTTCATTATCCAAAACTCATCATCGATCTTCTAATCCGTGCATGGTAGGATCATCCAAATCATCTAAAGCATCATTAATCGGTGCATCAAGATTTTGTTCGAAAGCACCGTCCAAAGCATCGTGAGAATACTCAACATTCTTGTTCTTTTCTTTGCTTCTTCATAAGCTCTTCTTTGTTCATCAAGATAAGAATGTGCCATAACATCTTGAGAAAGCATCCGATTAAGTGTCTCTTGAATAGCTTGATCCTCAGCAGATAGTGAGGATTTTGGTTCATCAAGATTTTGCTTTGGTGCATCACCGATTTTGCTTTGGAGCATCAAGATTTTCTTTGGTTCTTCATCGTGAACATCATCGTGTCTAATATGAACTCCATGAACAACATATTGTGAATCTTCTCCATGATACATGTGTTGGTTTTCTTCTCGACAGTACATAGTTCATGGAAGGAGTCAACACTTCAAGATCAAACATCCAATCGGGACCTTTACCCTTCTCGATTCTCTTGATCTTCTAAAACTCAACATGAAGACAATCTTGAACCTTCTTAGTGACTTTGTTGTAAACTCTAAAGCCCTTGTTGTTGGTACAATAACCCAATAAATATCCTTCTTCCGACTTGCCATCAAACTTTCCCTGCATTGTCAATTGTGTTTAAAATAGTAAGAGGGCATCCAAAAGGCTTCAAAAATCGAATGTTGGGTTTGTTGCCCATCAAGAACTCATAAGGTGTCTTCATCTCGTGGTTTGGTGATCGATACTCATATACATAGCAAGCAAGATTTTATGACTTTCAGCCCATAATTGAATAGGTAGTTGTGAGTCCGCAAGCATAGTTCGGCCGCTTCAATCAAAGTCCTATTCTTCCTCTCTCGCAACACCATTTTGTTGTGGTGTTCTTGCACATCGAACTCCTCTTGATTCCTTTGTTAGCACAAAATTCATCCATAAGCTTGTTCTTGAATTCATCCCATTGTCACATCTAATACCTCTAACCTTGAGTCTCAATTGGTTTTCCAGTGCTATGATTAGAGTCCGAATAGCATCAAAAGTGTCATCTTTAAATCCCAAGAAAATACCCAATCGAATCTATCGCAATCATCCGTAATAACCAAGCAAGATTTCTTCTTGTTTAGACTTGCCACGAGACAGTCCAAAAGATCCATATGTAACACCCAATGGTTCTCTAATAGTTCTCTCCTCAAGCTTCTTGCATGAAGCTTTATGTTGTTTACCCTTCTTGCATGCCAAACATGAATGATCATTCTTGTAAGTCTTTGAAGGTAAACCTTTAACTAAATTGCCTTTGACCAGTTTGTTGATATTCTTGAAATTAACATGGCCCAATCTTCTATGCCACTGATGTGCTTCTTCAGTTGTTGCTTTAGCCACTAAACAAGTGGTTCTTCCATAAGAGTGAAGACTCTTCATGTCTAAACTATACACATCATTGGTTCTTGGTACTCGAGTACTACCAAGTCATCATCAATAGGCTTGAATTTCGATGAAAGAATGAGACATTCGTGTCGTTGAATAACACAGATGCTTTTATCACGATTTGAGAGACCGACAATAAGTTGAACTTGAGCTCCTTCACATATCTAACATTCTCAAAATCGATTCTTCCACTTTGATTGTTCCTTTCCCAAGAATCCTTCCTCCATTGGGATCATTCCCAAATGCAACTCTTCCTCCACTAATAGATCTAAAATCGCATGTAATCTCCTTGTCTCTGTCATACTTCCGAGCAACCACTATCTACAATCGATGATCTTTAAGCTCCTCTCCGGGTTGCCCGCACAAGAATATAGAGAGTTAGTTTTTTTAGGAACCCAAGCCATTATCGACTTGTGTTCCCTTGTGGAGTTACAAACTCAAATTCTTTGAGTATGTAATTTCCACTATCTTTTAAAACATGATCCGTAATTATCTTTTGGTTCTTCACATGTGGATTTTCAAAACTTTCGGATTTTTAACAAAACTCTCTTTGTAGATTCATTCACATTATCTTGTATCACAAAACATCGATTCACTTTTTGTTGAAAGTACTGTTTGTCCTCAAGAAGATTTTCCCTTTAACCCATTCGCTTTAACACTTGGTTCCCGTGATCTAGATCCCTATGTGAATTGTAATACCTTCTAGGTTGATAATAGTGAGATCTCCTAGGGTTCCTATTCCAAGTAGTGTGAGCAAGACTTGTGTTGACCGAGCAAGACTTTGAGAAGGTACCGCTTGTGAAGGTCTTGGTTGCCTAGAAAAGGTCTTCTCGGTGAGGGTACCTATGGTCCGTGAGAAATTACTATGATTTACCCTATTTGAATTATTCCGCATCGGTTTGTGCTCTCTAGGTTTCGGTTGGTAGACCTATTCTTTGAAACTTGCTAAGGTATTTCGAGTGTCGGTCACAATCTTTGATTAAGTGATGAGGACTATAACACACAAAGCACGCTTTTTCACCCATACTTCCAAAGTGTCTACTCCTATGTCTATGACCAAAACTATTGTGCCTTCTAGGTGAATGATTAGATCTGTTTTGACCAAAGTTATCCCAAAAGGTTTAGCAAGACTGTTTTGAAAAGGTTTTCCTGAAGGTATCGCTTGTGGAGCAAGACTTTGAGTTGAAGGTACCGCTTGACTTTGAACATTGGTATTAACAGCTTTTTGGGGTTTCAATCCTAGATTGACCAATAAGCTTCTTCCTAAACTCAAGGCTATCTACACCAAATCGAGAAACATCGTGCCTAGGGGTTGATGAATTCCATGGGATGGGGAACCGCATGATAACCAAGGTCTTTCTTAGGCTCGTGAGGTGAATCACTAATTGAACCCTCATTACTAGATGTGTCTACATAATTAATGAGTTCATCATCACTAGTGGTTATATCCTCTAAGTCATCCTGATCACTAGTTATGTTTTCTTCCATGTTAGTAAAGTCCATACCAAAACCTAAGCCAGTTCTAATGTAAGCTCTTCTCTGTTTTTCAACATAAGCAACATGGGACAGACCAGATTCATTCCAGGCATCAAACTTAGCTAACAGTTCATCTCTTTCCTTAGTTAGTTTCTCAATTTTAGCAATTTTACAGTTTAGCTTCCATTCACTAAGTTTTAACTGGTAATCCTGTTGTTCATATTTTTAGCCCAAGCCATTTCATTATTTTCATGAGTTAATATTTTGGCTTCCATAGACTCTAAAGTGATTTGATAACCGCTACCTCGCACCTAGCCCTAATGCAATTATCTCTTTCAATCACATAACTATTTAACAGCTTTTGATAGAAATCATGACAATTTGAGCATACCTCGTAGATAGGAGATGAACTTGGTGATGTAGCTACCATAGCAAGTAGTACAGATCATCTTCGACTCCAAGCTCCAATCAAATCCTCCTAGAGTCTCTGGGTTCCAAAGCAAAGATGTTCAGTTCCTCATCAAAAGCAGAGCTCCACCAGCTTCTTCCACGTAATCTTCAACCTCTTCCTCCATAGCAACCATACAAGAGGTTACCGGTTCATCATCAAACTCAAGACTCACCAACCTCTCGATAAACTTTCTTGAGCAACCAAAGCTTTGGTTTCGAGAATAGGATTTCTTTGAGTTCCAACTTTGGTTTTTCACCATCCTATTTGCTTGATACTTAGCAAATCTGCACTCCCTTGCAAAGTGTCCAGTCTTTTGACAATTGAAGCATTCAATCTTTGATTTGTCAAAAGTGATTCCCTGTTTTGGCTTGAAATCAATGTTCTTTCCTGTTTTCTTCATGTACTTCTTAATCCTTGCAGTAATCATTGCTACTTGCCACCTGATATCAATTTCTTCCAAAGCATCCTCTTCAATCTGTGAGAGATCTTCTTCATAGGTGACAGGTAAAGAAGCCTGTTGAGCAAAGAAGGAACACACAACTTCATCTGAGTGCATAGTAGTAGGTGGTAGTGCTTGCTGAGCATGGGTGGGAGCAGCATACGAGACAGTACTTTGAGTCACAGTACTTTGAGTAGGAGAAGCAGTACTTTTGGTTGAAGTACTGCCCTTCTTTTCAGATGATAGAAAAGCAATACTGTGAGACTTAGAACTTGTTTGACCATTCATCTCATGCTCATAAACCTTTAGATGGTTGTAGAGATCATCAAAGTCCATGACATCTAAACCAGTTGTCCTCCGATCATTGTAGCAATAACATGCCATGTAGATGGCAAACTCCTTAGAAACTTCAGATTAGCATCTTCAATCGATACTTCGCCTTGTATAGCTCCAACATGTTGAGAAGATTTCGAAACCTATCATATGCAGCATCAAGACTCTCTTTTTCACCAACTGTGAAAGTTTCAAACTGTTGCTTAAGTAGATTTCTGTGCATCTTTTTAGAAGCTTCATTCCCTCCAAATCTTGTCTTGAGAGCAGCCCAGAGTTGCTTTGCATCTTTAGCATCATGGAATTTCAATAGATGGCCATCAGGTATAGCAGACAAGAGAATGTTAAGAGCCTTCTCTTGATTCCTTATGGTAGCTGCTGGTAAGACAGCTTTGGGTGGTTTAGGTTGTCCTTCAATTGCTACAGGTTCTTGAACAACTTCATTACCATTGACAATTACATTCCATAAAGCATGGTCTGTAATGGCAATGTACTGCCTCATCTTCATACACCATAAGTCATATTCTCCTCTTGATGATTGGAACTCGAGTGAGGTGATTGATGGTGGTGGAACAACTTCATCGACATCTTTAAGTTTGTTGTAGTAGGGTTTCTTCTTAGTCAGAGTTTCCACACAAGCTCTGATACCACTTGTTGGATCGATGTACTCTAACTAAACTAACTTAACTAGCTTGTTTAAGGCTTAATAACATCGGATAAATCCTAAGTTTTTAACAATGAAACACTGAGTAATCTTTATTAAGTACGCGGAATTTACTCAATAAATCTAAGAAGAACAACTTTATTAATAACTATAAATCTGCTTATTATGCAGATACTTCAACAACACTAAGAATATCGAACTCCCTAAACTCTAAACAACTTTGTAATCGTAAACTCTAAGACTTGTGAATTGCACTCTAATGCCAATCTAGGGTCCTTTTATAGGCTCAAGGATAACCCTAGTCGGTTTACAATTGTATCCTTGTACGACAAGTAATCTAATCTAGAATTACAATACTTTCCATAAACGAATAAACAGTTCTTTAACTCTTGCAAGATTTTGACCTTCATGTGCAAGACTTTGACTTTATCTTTAGCAAGACTTTGACTCTTTGACTTTCTCCAGTTCTTTGCCATTCTGCAAAGACTTTGTAAATCTTCAAGACTTTAACTATTCAAGACTTTCATATCCCAACAGAACGATCCAAGGTATCTCTAGTGATCATCCATTGTTTAACTTATCTGAAAATACGCGTCAGTGATCTATTATATTCTTGCATGAAATATTTCATTCTAAATCTATAACCTTGAAACCTTAAACCCGAATAAAATAACTCTTTGATGAATTTATTTTTTTGTTTTGATACTTGTACAAGCCTATGGTAAGAAACATGAATCATGATTAGGCAATGAGTGATTTACATGTACCAACCCATTTATCCGAGTGTTGAGAGAATTCCCAAGAAAAATCATACGTGAGGTGCTTGGTTATATTATCTAAATCATGAGTAATTTGTTTATTTTTCAAGAATTTTCGCATAAAATGCAAATTGACAATTATTCTTTCAAATGATTGTTAGATTTTGGGAATCACGAACTGAGACCATTGAAATCAATTTTTTCTAAATGCTAGACTTACTTGAGGGCGAGCAGAACTTAAGTGTGAAGGAATTTGTTAACGCTCAGAATAAACATGTTTTTAGTTGTGTTATCGTTAGTTTTGTGCATGATAATTGGCTATATTTATACATAATTGTTGCGAAATTGCGAAGAAAGTGTATTTGTATGTAATGTAGCCAGGTATCGGCAAAGATGAAGAAAAGTGTTGAAAATGATGAATATATACACATTTGGATAATTCCCGAGAAAGAGGTGAAAGAAGAAACCACACGAGGACTCAATGATTTAATGCACGAAGATTTCTAAGTTTCTGTACCAATAAAATATCGAGTTCTATTGAAGAAATCAGTGCCGAAAGCGAAGAAAAAGCATGCATCGAGCCAAAACGAGAAAAAGCCAAAAATACTATACGGATGGACTCCAGCCGATCGGTGGGAGCCCGCAACCGGATCGGCTGGATGGTGGCTGAAGGGAAGAGCTGATCGGTTGCTTCTCGTAACCGATTCGGCTGGGCAGTCTGCCGTTACAAGTTCTCACATTTATAGAAGACTTAACTTCCCTTAATCATTAGAGTCCGATCATTTTTAGTTATTAACTCCTGGAGGACATTTTTACTTGTCTAAGAAGGGTATCTCATGCTATATAATGAACCTAGACTTATGTACTAGGTGTGACGCAACCTTGAGAGTAATAGTCTTACACCAAAGCTAATACTAACTAATTTTATTCAGCCTAAAAGTCTTATAGAAGCTGTAAAACATCCAAGAGTGTATTGGGTTCAAGTCTCAATCATTTGGTAGTGTTTTGGAGTTGTTACGGTTATTCTAAGGCGATTGGAGGAGTATGGATTGCTATAGTTTCATGAATTAAGTTCTTGTAATTCAAAGCTAGGTATACTTTGTTACTTTACAATGAACTTCTGTTTTTATGAGTTATATGAAAGTTATATTTGTTACTTGTGTTTTGTTATGATTGTTATGATGGAGTAGTTCTTGGATATACTTGTGTGTAAGATATAATCAATTGTTTGAGTGTTCTTATCTATGTGATGCATGAGAATTCTTCTTGTTTAATGAGTTTGTTGAGATAACATCTAGTCTTGCTCAATTAGTTGGTAATAACATTTAATAGATAAAAGACCGAAAGGATTTCTCTTATTGTTTTTATTCCAAAACGTTAGTGCACGCACTAGTATGGGATATGATGCTTGACACTCGTCATATTTACTTATTGAAATGGACTTGAAACAATTTCATCACGAAAATGCCCGAAAGGGTTTGTAAGAACAAGTTAGATAAGAATCATTTTCAAACAAATGGATTTCAAACAAATGCACACAAGTATATGTTTTCTTTAAGGGAAAATGAGGCAAACGCCCCCGGCGCCCTGAGGCTAATCACTTTCCGGACAACTTTTTCTTCCTTTATGAAAATGGACCGAGGGCAACCGCTGTCATTGAGCAACTCATCGACATTGTGACAAATGTCCCATATATGTAAGGTATTGTTTTTTGGCAACTAAAATACGCTGAGCAACCGTATTTTAAAAAAAAGGTTTTTTTGTTATTTTACATAATTGTCTAATTACACATATTTTTACATAATCATCTATCTAAAACATTATTCCTTCCCTCATTATCCCCCAATTTATCCCCAAATATTTTTCAAGCTCTAATTCTCTCATTCCTTCCCCATTATCCTAAAACTGAAATTGGCAATTACAATCGATTCAAAACCGTCTTTTAATAACACTCCATCGGTCAAGTCTTCCTTTTTCAAGGAAAAAGATACAAATTTCGGATGGTAAATTGAAGGCACGCCATGTATGAAGTTATGATTCGTCAATTAGCACATATTCAAGGCATGGTAACTTGGTAATTAACATATATATCCCCTTTTCATTACTCATTTATGATTCGAATTTAGGTTTAGCTTGGTGAACATAATGTGATCGAATTTGTATTAGTTACATTATATCTTATCTGTTGTTTATCATATATATATACAAGTTATATGTAATTATTCAGATTTGTTTGTTCATATTTCAAGTACGTTACGATTGCGATTTATATGTGTAATCAGTTTGGATGTAGCTAGGTTAAGCTTAATGAAGGCATAATTATCGAATTTGAATTAATTACAATTTTAGATCAGTATATTTGTACTAGTTTGTATTTCTTGATATCAATTATAATAATGTGCACGACAGTACGAGTATCAATTTATTCAGGTGTATGTGTAAATTAGTTTGTACATTAAGTATGTTACGTTTTCGGTTATGATCTGTGATGTGTATACTGCTTCTGTAAGATCCTGCTAGTTCTGCGATAGATTTTTATAACTGTTAGACAAAGATTCTGCTAAAAGTTACCTTGAAATTTGATTTTTTATGAGAGTGTGATGGTTTTATTCAGTAACATCCATAAAGCTATTTCAACTCTAAATAAAAGCCTCTATCTTGAAAATCTAACATAACTTGATCTCTTTCTATGTACCATAACTAACTGATATGTAGCTTTTCTATCATATGCAGATGGGATTATATCAATTGCAACTACCAGTAAGTATTATGCTTGTTCGATTGAGTTTGTTGACATTATAAAACTTGCACTTTCTGTGCTATTATAGACTTATTTTTCAATTAACATCAACATGTGATCCACATATATAGACAGAGAGTACATGACTGCAACGATGTTTCTGATTTGCAATTCACTTTTTGTTAATAGTTTTTGTTGCATATACATGTTATCGAATTTTTGTCATGTGTTTATTGTGCTGCATATTTTTCTTGGTTTCAGAAATCAGAACTAGTTATGTGAATGTTGTTTATTAGTAATCCCATTTTGGTGCTCTATTCGAGCAATATCTTGAGCAATAGTGATTTTTTTCTTTCATTTAGAAAATTTAGAAGGGGTAGTAAGTCATGAACTCACACCTTGGAATTACGTTACGCCACCGATCTCTTAATAGGCTCTGTAAAGTATTTCGGTTAAATTTAAGTGTACTACCACAATGGTAAACTAGTCCTTACTAATTGAATTGATTAAAACATTCATTTATGCCGTCTCTTGGAATGTGATTGATAAAATGATAAGTAGAAAAATGGTATTGGACAGTTTACATAATATTATGCTATTAGCACGCTTAATAACCTTGTCGATACTTGTTTGGGTTAAGACGATATTGTACAATTTTATTACGTAGTACTTTTCCCCGTCACAATCTTTCTAAAGTGGCGTTTATGTATAAACGGATCGTGGCACTTATTTTAAAGTCTATGAAGATAGAAATCGATGGGTAGTCCTTGGACATGTTGAAAATCATGTTATCCGTGCATTGCGAAATGGAGTATGTCTGGTGGTTGTCCACTTGTTTCGTGATCGGATTGGTGGCAACAACTTCACTTTGGAAAGATCCCGATTTCATAGGCGGGTAGAAACGCCTCAATAGCTTGTGAGAAATATATCAATCATTTGATTTCGTCCGCTTTTCCGCTTTTACACGCCGTCCGCTTTTTACGCTTTTGTCCGCTTTTCGTTCTTTTTACGCCGCCCGCTTTTCACGTTTTGTCCGCTTCCACACGTTTTGTATGTTTTTACGTTTTCGCCGCTTTTAACGCTTTGGTCCGTTTTGCACTTTTTCGCCGCTTTTTACGCTTTTGTCCGCTTTGCCCATTTTCGCCCGATTTTTATGTTTTATCCGTTTTACACGTCGTCCGCTTTTACGTTTTGTCCGTTTTACACGTTTCGTCTGCTTTTTACGCCGCCGATTTTTAACGCTTGTCCTGCTTTTGCACTTCTTCGCCGTTTTTCACGCTTTTGTCTGTTTTGCCTTTCGTCCGGTTTTTATGTTTCATCCGTTTTACACGCCGCCGTTTTCACGTTTTGGTCCGTTTTACGTCGCCGCCCGTTTTACGCCGTCCATTTTCACACGTTTTCGTTCGTTTTTTTTACGTTTTCGCCCTTTTTTCCCGTTTTCGTCCGCTTTATTACGTTTTTGTTCGTTTTACACGTTTTCTTATGTTTTTTTACTTTTTAACGTCTTTTTACGTTTTTGTTCGTTTTTGCACGTTTAAGTTAGGTTTTTTCCGTTTTTGCACGTTTTCGTCAGGTTTTTTCCGTTTTGCACGTTTTCGTGAGGTTGTTTTACGTTTTTGTCCGTTTTACACGTTTTCGTCCGGTTTTTAATGTTTTATCCGTTTTTACACGTTTTCGTCAATTTTTGTCCATTTTTACACGCTTTCTTTCATTCTTTTATGTTCTTGTCCGTTTTCACACGTTTTCGTCCTTTTCTTTTTACGTTTTTGTCCGTTTTCACACGTTTTCATCCGTTTTACGCCGTTTTAAACGCCGTCCGCTTTTACGTTCGTGTCCGCACACGTTTTCATCATTTTTACGTTTTCGTCTGTTTTTCGTTTTATCTGTTTCACATGTTTCGCCCGTTTTTTCATGTTTCGTCCGCCGCATGTTTTACGTTTCATTCGTTTTTAACGTTTTTGCACGTTGTCATTTTTACGCTTTTGTCCGTTTTACACGTTTCGTTTGGTTTTTACGTTTTCATCCATATTTTTAATGTTTTCGTCTGTTTTTATACATTTTCATCCGTTTTCTTCCATTTTTATACGTAAAATACATGTCGAAAACGAGTAAAATGAACAAAAACGTGTAAAAACGGACAAAAACGTGATAGAACAGAAGAAAACATGGAAAAATGGATGAAAACGTAAAAAACAGACAAAAACACATAAAACGGATGAAAACATATAAGATGGGTGAAAAACGTGCAAAAATGGACAAACACGTAAAAAAATTGTTAAAAACAGATGAAAACGAAAAACAAGAAACGTAAAACGGACAAAACTTAAAAACCGACGAAACGTGAAAAAAACGCGTAAAACGTAAAATGTATTTAAAACGTGGAAATGACAAAAACGTAAAAAGGATGAAAACGTAAAAGCATTTAAAACGTAAAACGGACAAAACGAATAAAGCGGTCGAAACGAAAACGGACGAAACGCGTGAAATGAACAAAACGTAAAACAAACGAAAACGTAAAACGGTTAAACGTAAAAATGGACGAAAACGTAAAATCGGCAAACGTAAAACGGACGAAAACGTAAAACGGTTAAAACGTAAAAACGGACGAAACGTAAAACGAACAAAAACGGATAAAACGTAAGAAAACGGATGAAACGATAAAGCATAAAAACGATAAAATGGACTAAAACGATAAAACGAGCGAAATCGTATTAAACGGACAAAACGTAAAAAATGTATTTAAAACGTATAAAACCGATTAAAACGATAAAACGGATGAAAACGTAAAATGGACGAAAACGTATTAAAACCGACAAAATGTATAAAACCGATGAAAACGATAAAACATATGAAAACGATAAAATGCATTTAAATCGTATAATAACGAACGAAAATGTAAAAAACGGATGAAACTAGACAAAAACGGATTAAAACGGATGAAAACATATGAAAACGTACAAATACAGACGAAAACACATGAAAACGTATAAAAACTGACGAAAACGTAAAAAAAACAGATATTGAATACTTTTTGACTTTGTTTAAAGTAATTAATTATTATGGTCCATGATGAAACAAAAAAAACTAGCAATACCCAAAAAAACCCGACCCGACCCGACTCATACTCATTTAGACCCATACCCATCTAGACCCATCATTTCTACTGACCCATCTAGACCCATACCCATATAGACTCATACCCATCTAAGACCCAAGACCCAACCCAACCCAACCCAACCATTTTGCCACCTCTACTTCTACGTCGGCCAGAACCCCGATCACACTTGGTGAGGTACATTGAATCTAAAAGTACAGCTTCAATGCTAGTGTTAGCTTATTAATTTTCGTTGAGTTGGTGTTTATTTTCTTATATTTTAATCAAGTATCATCTCTTTACAAAACTGGTATGTATACCTACTTCATTTTTGTCTTTCTAAAACCAACTTTGTACTCCCCCTGCGACCTGTATACAATTTGTTTGCAAAAAGAGCAATAGTTTCTTGATAGACGTACATGGATTGGATCTTCATATTTGAACCTTAAATGAAAAAGGGTAAAGCGAAATGCTATTTTCAATGGCATGGCATTCATATGCAGTTTCAGCAGTTCTAAATCATAAACTACCGTCTGGGAAACTAATAACCCAAACGTTATTTTCGTCCGTGGCTGTAAATCTTACTTCGCAAACCTTCGCTGTAAGTAAATAAAGTGAAAGAAACCTCTGGCACAAGTATTAGATTGATTTATTGATGATATGTTTATATAAAGTTTAGGAGACCAAGTGAAGCAGTTGACCAGAATCCCAGCCTCCCAGAAGCTATTATCTTCATGATTTTTTTTAAATGACTAGATCGGTTTAGATTCTGATTTGATTTACTTCATATTTTTGTGCTTGTTTGCGTCTTTCTCGATCTTATGGGATATAAGTTGATATGATAGGGGTAGTTGATGTAATTCTATCTGATTACTCTTCACTGGATTATGCAACAGGTGGAGATACTCGGTATCTCTCTTCCATGGAGAGACCTTTTTACATCTGATGGCCCTGGCATGAGGTTCTGGTAACATGTCAATAAAATTCCACAGCACATGGAGATACCGACTCTTTGCCATCTGATGTAATAGATAACAATCCTTTTGCTGCTGCTTTTATCAGGTGACGACGTTCTGTCAGGATCTATTTCACAACCAGTGCCAGAAACTGCTTTACATGATCCATTTCTTAACCCGTTTCATCATGATGATGAAGTAAATGATCCTCCTAAAGGTTCTTTGCAGGATCAATTGCCAACTGAAAGTGGTCCTCAGCAGTATATAAGTGCTTTTAAGATGTTGATTGCCTCACATGTGGTATGTAATTTTCTTGATATGCTTTTCATAGACAAAATATATGAGGTTATTTATTTATTTATTTATTATTATTATTTATTTATTTATTTATTGAATAAAAGTTTAGACTATAATATTTCAGGCTAAAAAGCTAGGCTTTGTAGAAGCCATGAAACTAGAAATAGAACGTCTTCACCTAAACCTATTTGCTGCTGAACGTGATAGAGCTTTGGTGTCTATTGGCATTGATCCAGCTACTATAAATCCCAACACACTGCTTGAAGAATCTTAAATAAGTTGTAACTTGTAAGTAATTTTTTAGACTTGTAACTTGTAAGTAATTTTTCAACATCATCTATTTGACGTGCTAGAAGCTATAACTAAAGTACCAGCACTGAAAGAGGTTGGAGGATTTGTTGCTGACGTCATTGCTGCCATTGATCAGGTTTGCTTACATTCATTCAATACCACTAAAACATGCCCAAACAGAATATACGATAAAGGGTCCTTTTTGTAGGTGCTACAAATTAAATATACATGCTTCTGAAGCAAATTAAAGGTAGTTCTACAAAGGATTTCGACTATTTGGAGTTACCAGCAGTTTATGTAAGGATTAAGCAATAAAGTTTTATTACAATGGGGTACATGTGGTTTTATAGATGGGCCATGTTAGTAGGTTAGTTGGGTTATGGGTCAAAATGTTTAGTTTTGGTGTAGGTTCAGCCAAAAGGGTCATGTTAATGAGGCGTGGAACACATTTGATAAATTTTCACCATGTCACGTATGATCACAATATGATAATATATAGTAACTTAATTTACAGAAATAGTTCATGTGGTTCGGTTGAAGTTACGGCTTTGGTCTAAATTGTTTATTTGTTACTAAGGTGGTCTATCATAACAAGTTGATCCTTCTATTATCTGTGTTGGGTTCTTGCTGCTATTTTTTTCAAAATCATATACTCTCATGTGAGGGACACAAGGGGTGAATTAGCGGCTGAAAGGTAATATAGTTAGGGGAAGTGATCAAATGTTATAAAAATCCATACATGAGGACCATTTTTACAGTATTTAAGATATATGATAATGGTTTTGCTAATTGAGAGTAAGGGTGATGATTTAGGAGGTATTATACATTAAATTACACTTTGGGTGTCTTTTCAGTCATTTGAATTGTCCCGTATTTTAATTTTTACTTGTTTGACCCGTTATAGACGAAGCATGGATGAAATGGCGTACTTTAATTTAAAAACTGTCTTGTTGTTGATAGGATGCGATGTCAGTGGCTAGGAACATTCTAAAGCATCCAAAGCTTGTCCCAGGGGGTGGAGCCACTGAGTTGACCGTTCCCGCTACACTGAAGCAGAAGAGCTTATCAATTGAAGGAATTGAAAAGGAAACTTCTTTTCCTTTGTACTTTTAACTTAAAAAAAAATCTCTCATTTTCAAATATGATTTCAAACATATCTTCATCTCATGTCTCTATATTATGTTGACGTTGATACGTTTATTGGAACAGTGGCCTTATGAAGCTACAGCTGTAGCATTTGAAGTTATACCAAGAACATTGGCACAAAACTGTGGTGTCAATGTCATTAGAACAATGACTGCTCTTCAGGGGAAGGCAAGTTTACCTCTTTCCTTCGTTTCTTCTATAATATTTGTCATGATATCTTTTACATATAAAATAATTAGTTATCATCTTTGTTAACTACATAAAAACGTTATATGTTCTTTACCATATATTTGCATTTTGAGGGGGTGTTTGGGATTGCTTATTCTAAAGCGGAAACTGTTTTCTGTTATCCAAACTGCTTCTACTTATTCGCTTAGTTAAAATAAGCTATTAATATAATAAGATGAGACCAAAATACTTTTTTTTTCGAGTATTATTGCATTTTTAACGAAATAAGCAATGGCAAACACTATTTCTTGAAGCGTTTATTTTTAAACAGTTTATAAATACTTATTTTATAAGCAGAAAAAAACTAGCTTTTGAATCAGTAAATTACACTAGTATCAAAGGCTGTTGAGGTTTTTTGTTGTTTTGTTAGCGAGTTTATGTTTATTGCAGTGATGTAAGGAGTAGCTTTTACCTCTATATAGAGACGTGTTACTAAGAAAATGATTATGAGTGATTATAGTGTGTTTTGATATCGCAATGCTTACATATGATTATCATTTTATCAAATAATTTTGGTAATTGTTTGGGTATTTACATATCAGCAAGTTTTATAATATTGGGATGTAATTTTGAATGTTGAATGACAATTTTGGTAATAACTAATAAGAAAGTAACACCAAACACTATATCCAGAAGTGCTAATTATTAAATAGCTTATATGTACTTATTAATAAGAGAAACATAAGCAGAGCAAATCACCGTACTATAAGAAGTTGTTGAGCCTTTTTATTGTTCTTTTAGCGAGTTTATGTTAATTGCATTGATGTTTGTAGTAGTTTTTATCTCTATTTATGCTTGCATTTTTCTAGAACTAAAGCATGATTAATGCTGTGACCTAAAGTGCATATTATACTGATATTGAGATTGTAAATTGCAGATAAAAAATAGGCGTCGCAGAGAAAATGGAGATTGAAAGCAACAAAGTTAGATCAGTTGTAAATGAAGATAGATTTAGCAGTTTGAGATAAGGCCTTGAATTTGAAGATATGTCTGATTTTATTATATGTTGGATATATATTTTTTAGTAAGTATTTATTGTATTTATTACTAAAAACATGGTGTGAAAAACATTGTTGATGTGACTATTGTATGGTGCTGACTAACTGATTTAGTCATATAACAATGGTATGGATAGTGAATGTAGTTGAAAAAGCAGATTATTTAGCTGATCGTTTGATGTTTCTGATGCTTCAATTGTTGAGTACCACCATTCGGTTCATTTTTGTTGACCAGCATTCTTGCAGTGAAACCCGCTGATCATAGACTACCTTTTGATTTCTTTCTACGTCCGAGGTTGTGGATCTGGCTTGTACTAAGCTCTTTTTCTAGACAATTAAAAATATGACCTATTTGAGATAAAACCGTACCCAAACTGAGTTTTATAAGTAAATAACTTCATCATCCATTTGTTTCAACACAGTCACCGACAATAATGTTATGCCATCTACATGCACAAAATATCAGCAGCAGTGGCAGTAATAAGGGTAAAATATCGTTGGAAGGATAGTGATGCTAGCTTACACTTACTACTGCTACGACAAAGATTAGTGCTACCTTTATAAGTTAGTGCTGCACGATACAAGTTTATGTTGTTTGTTATTGTTTCTGCTGCTACCTTATAACGTTACTACTGCCAGTTTGTCACTAGTGCCGCTCTTTATATGATTAGTGCTGCTACGGTAACTTTACACTGATGCCTATACGATTACAACTGCTCGTTCAAGTTTATGCTATTAGTTGTAAGTTAGTGCTGCTGCTAGTTAATTGTTACAACTGCTTCTTATTCATTTGTGTTGCTCGACATAGTTAAGGATGCTGTTATAAAATAAAGAAGTTGCCAAAAAAAAAGTTGCCCTAATAAGAAGTTGCTCAAAAATAAAAAGTTACCCAAACAGAAGTTGCCCAAAAAAGAAGTTTCAATGTTTTTACTTAATTTTTTAATACAAGTGAAGAGTGATAAATAACATTGGCTTTTCTTATAAAGTAATAAACATGAGATGGGCACTACCTGAACGGTTATCAAGTTAAGCTTTCGCTGTTATTCACGTATATATGATACTTACTAGCTGCTCATTTGTAACTGTTCCAAAAAAAGTCACATTTGATCATTTATTAGTACTCGAGAATTTAGTAACCATTTGAAAAAAGGTTGATAATTTATTAGATCCTCATTTGTAGTATCACCCGATAACCTGAATCACTCGACCCGACATAACCCGACCCGAATACCACCCGAACCCGAAAACCCGATTACTTATCTGAAAAATTGGGCAACCTTTTTTATCCGAACAAGTGGGCAACCTGAACAATTGGGCAACCTTTTATCTGAACAATTGGGCAACCTATTATCTGAAAAATTGGGCAACCTTTATCTGAACAACTGCACTACCAATTCTTAAATACTCTTCTTTGCATTACCGGGTACGAGCAAATTCTAGGACCAGAGGTGTCATTTGAGGTGGATATTAAATTTACAAAAACACTACTCTTAATATGTAAAAAGACAAAGAGGTACTTTCTGACTTAACCCATTTTAAAAATAGAATGAGGTGTGCCCAACAATGACATAACAGTAAAAATACAATTAACACAAACGTTCACATGTTAGACGATCGAGGCTCTTTAACATTATGAAGATATGTATCATAGGGAAAAGGTCACTATGTAGTACTTATATGGTCTATACAATGATAACAATATTTTTTTAGTAATCTCGTGCATTGCAGACCTTAATAATCACATATAACAGGTCCCGCAGCTCAGCAACAGTAAGAATGTTCAAGATCCCCTCCAAATCATCTTTATCTAATTCACTTGTTGTTTCAACATAGCATACATATCCTGCTAATGACATAAATGCAACCTCATCTTCATCAGATAAATTTAAAATTATAACCTTACTACTATTGACAAAGATAAGAAGCTATAATGAATTAATGATTCTTTACAAAAAAATTAAATTACCATTTATATCCTTAACTGCAAGTTGGTAGTCTAGTATTTCAGCGTAGGAAATACTAGATAGCCGAAATTATGGCCCTGAAGTTAAAAAATAACCATTAATATTTAATATCATATCTGCAGGGTGTAGAAATAATGAAAAACTAAGAGCTATACTTCACAATGATCAAATGATTAAAAGAGAAAGAAAGTAACACTTTTACACTGATAGCCTATACGATTACAACTGCTCGTTCAAGTTTATGCTGTTAGTTGTAAGTTAGTGTTGTCCACGATAACTTAGTGCTGCAAGCTAATTGTTACAACATACAACTGCTTCATATTCGTTTGTAATCTACTTGCTCTCACCTCTTTGAGTTGGTACGGTCAGGCATAGATGACGTGTTAAGTTGGGGCTCTATAGCTGCAATGACAGGAAGAGCAGAGTATATTGTTGGAGGCCAAGATTTCACAGCAGATAGGAGATCCTTATGCGATAAAGAGTCAAAGGCTTGCTGGTTTTAACAATACAACTGAAGTACATGAACTCAAAACAGTAGAAGATTGTCGTGTAATCACATTAGCTAATCAAGATGTCACAAGAATCGTATCACTTGATCAGTTGATCATCAATCTTTATGTATGTAATATTAGCAATTTTAGACCAATCCTCACCTACCTCTTTTTCACACCTTATCTTCAATAATTCACAATCGCCAATAACCAGAGATTTAAGTGCTTCATGATTTTGTATCCCATCTGGCACACACCTAAGATTTGGGCAACCCAAGATTTGCCAATCCTCCAGAGCCATTAAATTGCTAAGCATCTCATCTAGAAGAGACTTCATATCTTTGAAACCCTCAATGTCAAAGAAGCTAATAGTACCGAGCTTCCCTACTGACATAAAAATATTCTCATTACTACCGCTTATCTGTAATGACTTTAAGTTTGGTATATCAGGCAATTCAATGCAGTCATTAATGACTAATTTTTCCAAACAAGGAAATAGGTCTTCCTTTTCGCACTTCTTATCTTCAAGATGTTTAAGAGCATCTATTTCTTTCAGTTCAAGAACCTTAAGGAATGGTAATTTGTCCCAACAGAGAGTAGATTTTCACATCTTCTGCAACTTTCAAATGTAATACTAACAAGCTTGACTAAACTCGCCATCCAATATGGAAAATTTAATCCTTGATAGCCAGATATTGTAAGCATCTTTAAATTTAAATGTGTTTGAAGAGCCTCTAAAACCTCTTCTGAATTGTTAGCTTGTAAGCTGTCTTCTTCAGTGCTATTCTTATGACCCCATGACTGATTTAAACAATTAATATTTTGTTTTTTCTTCAGGTTAGCACTTTCCGCTTGAGATGAATTTTTTACATTCACAAGTCCCTTTATGCTAAACTCTCCACCTAGATGGTTTAACTCTTCCAGCTCGTTTATTTGTACTCCTTGACCTACAAGAAATGTACTTAGTCTTCTTAGGTGTCGTAACTGTCCCATTCCAAGAGGCATATGATCAAGAGAGCAACAAATGATCAAGAGAGCAACAACCGTGTATATTTAAATGTCGAAGATTTCTCATGTACCTAATACCATCAGGTAACTCACGCAGACGTTCAAAGGAAGTAATTTTTAGAGTTTGAAGGTTTTGGAGCTGAGCGATGGAATTAGGAAAAACAACTATTTTTTAGCGTGAGACGTTAAGATACCTAAGAAACTTTAGCTTTCCAACAGACTCTGGTAGACCAGTTAACATATCTGAACTTGACCCTAAATGCAAGACCCTGAGATATCTTTGTTCAAAAATGTAATCAGGGGTAGGAATTTTTGAAACCCCTTCTAAAGTGACGAGTGATCGTAAGGATTTTGCTTTTGCCATCACTTCATTTGACAGATATAAGATGTCATTAGAAGATAAATGAAGAACCTCTTCTGGGAATTTCAGTGTTTCACCTGACATTACACTTGAGCATTCATATTTCATAACAGATTGTGCAAGGGTGTGCATCTCGTCATGCATTTTACAAGTTGTAGTACCCTGAAAGATGCATTCTTTGACATCTTGCAAGAAGGACCGCCACACCAAAGCATTAAAAATCTCTTCACCCAAATCATACAAGTCAGCATCTCCTCTTGCAGGAACAAAACCATATGCCACCCAAAGCTCTACCAACAACTGCTTATCCATTTCATGATCCTTTGGAAATATTGAACATATAGCAAAGCATTGTCTCATATGCGTAGGCATGTTTTCGTAGCTTAACTTCAAAGACGATAATACACAACTCCCCTCATCAACCAAATCCCAAAATTCACTTTCAAGCACTGACAACCATTCACTTGCACTGCTTTTGAAGCACATTAAGCTTCCTATAACCTTCAATGCTAAAGGCAAACCCTCACATTTATTCACAATTGCTTTCCCAGTTGCCTCAAACTCTCTACTTTCTAAATCCTTTCTGTCACCAAACGCATAACGCTTGAATAACAACCAAGAATCATTTTCCGACAAGCAACAAAGTGAATGAAATAATGTAGGATACGTACCTGTTGCAATCATATTAGTAACTTCCATACTTCGAGTTGTCACAATAACACTACTCCCTCTACATCCACACCTCAACACTTCCATCAATCCATCCCACCCCCTTATTACCATCCTCAACCCCATCCAAAACCACCAACACTCTCATCCCCGTTAACTTCTCTTTTAACCGCTCCATTAATGCTTCTGCTTCCTTTCCATATCACATCCTTCAAACGAATCGCCTTTAATTACCTTCAAAATATCTCTGCTCGCCCTCACAACACTAAACTCACTCGAAACACGCAACCAAACCTTCAAATCAAACACCTTTTCCACCCTAACATCCTTAAACACCGTTTTCGCCAACACACTCTTCCCTAAACCCCCGACACCAACCAAAGCACACACATTAACACTACTCAGACTCACCACATCACAAACATGTCCAACAATAATTTCCACCTCATCACACCTACCAACAACCTCGTACTCCACAAAACCACTTAACCTAAATAATCCAACACCATCCTCAAAAACATCCTGATCATTAACAACAACATCATTCTTAACCAAACCAAAGTCCAACCTCTCATTAGCAATAACATCCAACATCCCCTTAATCTGCTTAACTTTCTTGGTCATTTCGACATGAAACTGTAAAGGGTTACTAGCAAAAAAAAAGTGCTAACATTATTTTTAATGCCGCGTTCAATGAATTATTCTTTCTTGCACGTTCATTAATAGTCAAAAATGTTTGTAGAGCCAATTCTCATGTTGGAACCAATATGACAACTGTATTTAATGAATTAAGCGAAAAGTTAGCTATAACTGAAATGAACATTGTTGAAAGTTATTGTTATTTAGATTAAATTAACTGATAACGAATCTCTTTCCCATATGATTGTGATTCAACATGAATTCTAGCAATGGGACGGTTGGGGTCACATGAGAATATAAACTTTGGTGAGTCTTGGGGGAAAGTCACCCAAATTGCACACATTAGCTTCGGACTTCCCAACTTTTTTAGTCCCAACCGGGATATGGTGTGTATAAGGAGCGCGTCAGTTTGCGTATCTAAGCCTCACAATCGGTTTATTCAAAATAATTAGTTAATATAAGATTTTATCAGTTTTCTTATTCATATACAATGTAAAGTTTAAAACAAATGGACAAAATGTGTGTACATCAACCAGATTGACCTGTTTCAACACGTACAAAATATATCATGTTTTAGCCCGCAACCTTTTAACATGTTACCCAACCCATTTGACCCCCTCATTTTGCTCCTCTACTAAAAAAATTTGGCCAAATATACCATACAGCAAAAGAGCCATTTTGACAGTCTTGAAATGAGCCTCCACTCAGAATGACCCACTTCAAAAAAGACCCTTAGATAGGATATATAATAGCCTATTCCCGTTTAGTAAAATAACAGTTCTAAATATTATGGGTTTATAACACATTAGGTGGATAAAAATGCATAACAGTTAGTAAAAAAGGTCACCTTGAATTTTATTGATATCAGTATCAATTTTTTCAAGGGCTGGGATACAGAAGGTAGCTGTCTTTTCGGTTCCGTTTTTGGCTCTTGCAAGAATATCACTTCCAGTCAATGCAATAGGAATACTTTCTTCTTGTATAGGTGAAGGCCTTTCAAAACCCTTTTCATATATTCCCATAAGTAGCTCCCGTTTTAGAAAATAGTCCTCAAATTCATTTTCTTTCGTGGCAGTGACATCCTGCAAAGAACAGTAGTATAACTATCTCATGAGAGAGCGTAATGCAAATGCGGATTTCCAGCAATCTAACATCTATTAAAATCATTATATCTTTTGCCCTTTGAGTCATCGTATTTGAGGGTTAAAAAAGAGTTGTTTGAACAGAGCATTCTTGCACGCTTACCTCAGTCCTGTAACGGGTGTCTGCAGCAGGTATGTTCAGTTGTGCCTTCCAATCTTGAGAGCTAAAAATTACAAAAAGGTGTTAGTTCACAAGTAGACATAAATATGGGGAAGTATGCACTGAAAAGACCACGTATATAGCGAAGTATTTACAATATTAAAAACTAGCATAACTGGAGGATGCAAACAATCAATCTACAAAAATAATCATTTTCTAAATCCCAACAAGTTAACGAGTGGTCGGACATAAGTGGGTTGGGGGTTGTTGCTAGCATTTGTTTATAAAAATGAATAATTTGCTAGTAGTTGTAGTTTGGAGCCGTAAAGGTGGTAAAGGTGGCAAAGATAAGTTTAAACTAAACTCAGCATGGTATAAGAGAGAGATAGAAAACAGACTGCAAAAATTCAAGGATTGAACCATGTCAGCTTTGAGGTATATACTCCAGTCACAGACATAGCCTGATAGAAAACGATGGCATCAGAATCCGATAGTCACATAGAGAATCATCTAGCAAGTAGCTCAATTGCTCAAAGCATATCAAGTAACACACAACATCATACAACACTTGTAAGAAGGTTTGTTACCTTGATAGAATATATAATGATTTCCCGTTAGTCAAAATAAAAAGCATGCACTTTTCTGTTAATCAACTATCTACAATTATATGATCCACTTAAACTACGTAACACGTCATGTTGGAAAATTTAGTGCACTTGTGGGATTAGTTCACACCTTGTAATGGGTTAGGAGGTACGGAGTGTACACCCATAAGGTCCATGAACACCCTGACTCTAATAGTGGTTTGTATTGGTAGTGCTTGTGGAAAGTACTGCTTGTGGAAAGTACTGCTTGTGGTTTCCACTGATAAGTAGTGTTTCCATTGAAGCAGTGTGTTTCCACTGAATCAGTGTTTCCACTGAATCAGTGTATCCACTGATAGCACTATGAAATCTTGATGTAAATCTCGATAAATGGCGATTACAAGCGCATTATGACCACGTTTAATTGGTCATGTAACCACTAACGGCTATAATGGGGATAATTATGAGGCTATTAATGGGCGATTAATACTCATAATTCCATTGGAATAGCTCAAGAGTAACCTCCTATAAATAGGAGATCTGTTTATGCATGAAAGACAGATAGATAACACAAAACACTTATTAGCGAAAGGGTTATAGAATTGTGCCAAATTCTATAACTGCATTTGGTCTTATCCCAAGTAGATATTCGTGTAACCCAGGCATTAGGGTCGAATAGTTTACTTTGGAAAGTGATCACACAATTCCAAGTGATATCCGGTAACCACCTAGTGGTATTTGTTACTACTGACTTGTCATTTGTTTCAGCTGAATTGATTATCTAACCCTGTTCTGGGAGCTACACACCAACAATCAAAGTAAACTATTTAGTGGTAATCAATGGCAACTGCTGCTATGAAACATATGGCTTCAAACTTTGCAAAGCTGGATAAGTTTAAAGGGGTGGACTTTAGGAGGTGACAGAAGAAGATGCACTTCTTGCTGTCAAGCATGAGTGTGGTCTATGTGCTGACTACTCCAATTCCTGATGATGGAGATGATGCAACGGTGGAGCAGATTATGAGGAGGAGCAAGTGGGAGAATGATGACTACATATGCGAGGTTCTCATTTCGAATGGTATGTCGATTCTCTGTTTGATATTTATCGAACTCGAATCTTCCAAAGAACTGGGATTCCTTGGATGCCAAGTATATGGTGAGGATGCATCAAGTAAGAAGTTCCTTGTTAGTAATTTCACAATTATAAAATGACCGATTCAAGACCGGTCATGGAACAATACAATGAACTTCTTGGAATACTTGGAAGGTTTACACAACACAATATGCACATGGATGAGGCTATTTCAGTCTTTTGTGTTATTGACAAACTTCCTCCTTCTTAGAAAGATTTCAAGCATATCTTGAAACATAAGAAAGAGGAACTAATTCTGGTTGAGTTGGGCAGTCATCTGCGCATTGAGGATTCTCTCAGGGTGCAGGATAATGACAAGCCAAAGAGTAGCAATGCTACTAGACCATCTGTTGTCAATATGGTGGAGCATAACAACTCCACCAGGTACAATGACAACAAAGGAAAACGCAAATTTCATGACAACACAAGGGCAGATCCTAACAAGAAGGCAACACCTACTTGTTGGAAATGTGGCAAGACCGGTCACATTAAAAGGGACCGCAAAGGTGTTAAAATTGGTGGTAAAGCCAATGGATCAGAACTAATGGTTCGGGGGTGGTGGTTCACCAACTCACCGAAAGGTCGAATATGTTTAATAAGTCTTTCCGGTTATTATGTTACATATGTATCTAAATCTTTTATGTGCGGGATGATGATGTTTCGTGGTGGGTTGACTATGGTGTAACAGTTCATGTGTGTAAAGATAGAAGGCGGTTCAAGACTTATGAGTCACCGAATGATGGTTCTATTCTTCACATGGGAAATGAGTCAACGACCTTGGTGCATGGTTGTGGTTGTGTAGATCTTAGGTTTAGTTCAGAAAGATTGTAACTTTGTTTAATGTTATTCATGTTCTCGATATAAGGAAAAACTTTGTTTCAAGTAGTGTTTTGAATAATCATGGATATAAACAAGTTATTGAGTCTGATAAATTTGTGCTTTCTAAGCATGGTGTTTTTATTGGTTTTGGTTATTTATGTAATCAAATGTTCAGGCATAATATTACCACTGATAGTGTATTTATTTCCACTGATAGTGTTAATTCAGCCTGTGTGACCACCACTGACCAGACTGACTCTACCCTGTGGCATGCTAGACTTGGTCATGTTCATTATAAAAGGTTGCAAGATATGTCTAAGGATGGATTGATCCCAGCCTTTGACATGGAAACTGAAAAGTGTAAAACTTGCATGTTGACCAAGATTACCAAGAAACCATTTCAGGGTGTTAGTCGAGAGACTAAGCTCCTGAGCTTGTACACGTGATCTGTGTGATTTGCATGCCACTCCTCTTTGGGGAACAAGAAGTACTGTGACATTTATTGATGATGCTTCTAGGTTTTGTTATGTTTATTTGTTACATTCCAAGGATGAAGCATTAGATAAATTCAAAGTGTTTAAAGCGAAGTTGAATTACAACTTGGGTCTTTGATCAAAAGATTAAGGACCGATAGGGAGGTGAGTACATGGATACTCAGATTTTCGGTCTGTTGGAATAATCCATGAAACGATCGCCTTTATACTCCTCGGCAAAATGGTATTTCAAAGGAAAACAGGTGTGAAGGAAATGGTTAATTCCATGTTGTCCTATTCAGATGAGTCAAGGGTTCGGGTGAAGCTATGTTAACGACTTGCTATTTATTAAATAGAGTTCCCAACAAAAGGAACAAGGTTACCCTTATGAACTCGGACTAAAGGAAACCCAACTGAACTATCTCGTGGTGCGGGGTTGTAGGGTTCTTTGAAGACTCACGATCCAAAGCAAAAGACTTTGGGTGAAAGAGGCATTGATCGCATCTCTGTTGGATATCTTGAGCATTCCAAGGATTTTAGGTTCTATGTTCTTGAACCTAATGAACATGTTTCAATTAACTCTATAATTGAATCAAGGGATGCAAACTTTGATGAGAATAGATTCTCATCGGTCCCTAGACCAAGTCTCGAGGATTCCTAATGGAACTCATGACTTTGGTGTATCGAGAGGTCCTTGATGATGAACCATCGGTGATCCACGATGAGGTTGTGGTTCAAGAACTGAACCCGTGCTCGGGAAGAGCAAAAGGGTCGAGGACTCCAAAGTCATTTGAACACGAGTTTCAACTATACTTAGTTGAAGGAACCGAGGATGAGGTCTCGGACCAATACTCCTATTGCTTCATTGTTGAGTATGACCCCAAAACATTTGAAGAAGCAATGAAGTCCCGTGACATTGCTCGGAAAGAAGCAATCAATGATGAGATGGATTCCATCATGGCAACAACACTTGGGTGTTGGTTGATCTACCACCGGTCGCAAACCTCGGGTTGCAAATGGATTTTCAAAAGGAAAATGAAGGTAGATGGAACTATTGAAAAGTTCAAGGCTAGACTAGTCATTCGGGCTTTAAACAAAAGTCGGGAATAGACTATTTTGATACTTATGCCCATGTGGCTCATATCGATTACCATAAGGCTGCCGATTGCTTTGGCATCTATTCACAACGGTTATTCATCGGATGGATGTGAAGACGACTTTCTTGAATGGTGAATTAGAAGAGGAGGTTTATATGAACCAACCTCGGGGCTTCATCTTGCTCGGCAATGAAAATAAGGTGTAAAGCGATTAAGTCTCTTTATGGACTTAAGCGGGCACCTAACAATGGCATCAAAATTTGATGAAGTGGTTTTGTCTAGTGGTTATGTTCTTAACCAAGTCGACAAATGTGTATATATTGCAAATTTGATGAATATGGTAAAGGAGTCATCATTTGCCTATATGTTGATGACATCTCGATATTTAGAACTGACCAAAATCGAGTTGACTGACAAAGGAATTTTGTCATCAAGGTTCTCCATGAAAGACATGGGGAGGCGATGTTATCCTTGGTATAAGGATTAAACATGAAAGTAAAGAATTTCTATCTCTCGGTCTCATTATATTGAGAAGGTCTTGAGGAAATTCAATTACTTTGATTGTACTCCAGTGAGTACACCTATGGATACTGTGAGAAGTCGATACCTAATCTTGGCAAGGTCAGTATCTCAACTTGAGTATTCTAGGGTAATTGGCTGCTTGATGTATGCCATGACTTATACAAGACACGATATTGGTTTTGCGGTGGGAAAATTGAGCGGTATACTAGTAACCTAGTGCTCATCAACGCAAGCAGTTCAAAAGGTGCCGCAGTATTTGAAGAAAACTATGGATTATAGTCTCATATACTAGTTACCCATCGGTGTTGGAAGGTTACACCGATGCAAGTTGGATCGAGAACATCGAAGACAATTCGTCTACCGGTGGTGGGTATTCCTACTTGGTGGAGGTGCAATTTCTTGGGCATCCAAGAAGCAAACTTGCATCACCGGTTCAACAATGGAATATGAATTTGTGGCTTTAGCATTTACGGTAAAGAAGTCGAATGGTTGAAAAACTTGTTCTTGAGATTCCATTGTGGCCTAAACCTATAGCACCTATTTCTATCCGTGTGATAGTGCAGCTACATTGGCTAGGGCTTATAGCCGGATGTACAATGGTAAGTCTAGACACTTAGGTTTCGGGCATAGCATGATTCGTGAGCTTATCATGAATGGGGTGGTATCTATAGAGTTTGTTAGATCTCAGCAGAACTTAGGCGATCACTTGACGAAGGGTCGGCTAGAGACTTGGTTATAAAGTACGCTAAAGGGATGGGTTTAAGTCCAACTTAGTCATCGAATGCTAGGACACCCAACTCCTCCGAGGAAACTTAGGAGTGAGTTCAATGTGGAAAGTCGAACATTCGATTGGTGGAGCACATGTTTTATATACATCCCAAGGTTGTGCTCGAGAACACCTAAAAGGAGGATGAAGTCTTCACTTCTTAATGGTTAACTTATCTTTGAAAAGTGTTTGGCGGGAGCATGAATAAAGAGGAACCACCTATGTAAATGTTGAAGTTTTGCCGCTTGAGAAGCTTTTGGACTTTTAGCTTTTACAACATTTATGAATTTGGATATGGACACATGACTTGTATAGTGTCGAGTCGTTAAGTGTTTGAAAACTTGTGTGTATTTTATCTTGGTATTCAAATGGGTTGAAGGGTTCAATTCTTATAACACCACGATTCTCGAATATTTGAACGTGTAATTTACTAAGATGGAAATTCAATCCTCGGGACATTTTCGTTTATGCACATGTTTTGCTTGATGTTTATTTTCATGAAAAGGAAGTGAACTAAATTTGGGGAGGATTGTTGGAAAATTTAGTGCACTTGTGGGATTAGTTCACACCTTGTAATGGGTTAGGAGGTGGAGTGTACACCCATAAGGTCCATGAACACCCCGACTCTAATAGTGGTTTGTATTGGTAGTGCTTGTGGAAATCTTGCTTGTGGAAAATCTTGCTTGTGGAAAGTAACGCTTGTGGTTTCCAGCGATAAGTAGTGTTTCCATCAGGCGGTGTGTTTCCACCCAAAGCGATGTTCCATTGAATCGGTGTTTCCATTGAATCGGTGTATCCACCGATAGCACTATGAAATCTTGATGTAAATCGATAAATGGCGATTACAAGCGCATTATGACCACGTTTAATTGGTCCCTGTAACCACTAAAGGCTATAATGGGGATAATTATGAGGCTATTAATGGGCGATTAATACTCATAATTCCATTGAATAGCTCAAGAGTAACCTCCTATAAATAGGAGATCTGTTTATGCATGAAAGACGGATAGATAACACAAAACACTTATTAGCGAAAGGGTTATAGAATTGTGCCTAATTCCATAGCGCATTTGGTCTTATCCCAAGTAGATATTCGTAACCTGCATTAGGTCGAATAGTTTACTTTGGAAAGTGATCACACGATTCAAGTGATATCCAGTAACCACCTAGTGGTATTTGTTACTACTGACTTGTCATTTGTTTCAGTTGAATTGATTATCTAACCCTGGGAGCTACACACCAACAACTCACAAGTCAAACATTACAAGCTACCATAAATACTTAGTCCCAAAATTAACTAGTCTATTTCCTCAACAGTAAACAAGTCCTCCAAAAACGTTGTTATACCATTTACATCGAAACGCAAAACTAGTAGTAGATTACCTCGTCGAAGCCCACACACCTTATATAAATCTGTAATAACTAACAAATACAGAATTCTATAAACTCGCCATATCTAAAATTGCACATACATTTGAATTTATAACACGGTTAATCATCTATCCGAGAATTACTAACTACGTCTTAAAAAAACTCTCAACATTAATTGTCTCACTTACAAATACTCAATATGCATATTTCAATATTCAACTAAAAGATCAATAAACTTAAATATAAACCTTGAATCAATAGTAGTCACCGATTTAACAACTTCATTATCAACAACAGTAGCAGTTTTAGTTGTTACTGCATTCGGGTTTCGTCTTAACCAGTGTTGTTGTTGTTGATGTTTCTGTATATACCGGTGGTTTCCCTGATTAAGGTTTGGTTGACCGTCGTAGTTACCATGGGCGATGCCCGGAGGGTAACGCCGGCTGTTGTTCATCGAATATGATGATCGATGTGGTATAAATAAGCATCAAGGGATACAAATCAAGAACGCCGTTTCTCTAAGTTTCTTTGCGACATGCTTTTTCTTGAGCTTCACAAGATTTACGCTCACGCTTCGAGTAAGTTGCACATTTTGAGCTTCACGAATACTCTTTGAAATTCCCTCCATGGAGTTGGTCATTGTTGCACGGCCGGCAGGAGTGTTAAGCGCATCATGAAACTATGAACTCATGGAGTTTAACAAGGATGTTTCCTTTAGCATCAGCTCTTTTATTTCCAACAAAGCGTTATAGGTAGCATAGTAACTACGCGTTTCGAAGGTTTCCGGATGTGAGCATTAAGTTATGAAAACCGGCGTTCATCTTTGGATGAGTTTAACGTGTGGCACTTCATCACGTTGACGCTTTAATGATGTAATTTCCTTAGCTTTGCGGCAAGCTCCATCTTCGCCAAATTCGGTCTCAACGGCATCACCCAACGAACATTCAACACGCGCAAAACTCCCTCACCATCCCCTTCTCCACCTCACTCACCTCCAACTCCAACCTATCAGACTCTGGACTATACTTCAACTCAGCTTCCGCTTCTCGCTGCTCCAAAACCTTTAACGTGTCGAGAAAGCTTTTCGACATTATCCATTACGTTTGCCTTCTCGGCTACCTCTTTTAAATAATTCATATTCTTCAAATGCGAATAGTAAAGCCAACCGCTCCATCGTTTTCTTTTAACCAACCTCGTGACAATGATTACGTTCTTAACACATTCACGGTTCTTAACATGACATAACTCATTTAGCTCATTACCAGACTTTTGACATCCCAAATTTTAACAACAGACCCAGAGGTGCATGTTCCAATAATGAGACCATCGATATTAAAAGCTGCTGAAGTATAACCTTGGTATTGAGATGTATCTGGTGGAGGTGGCGTCAGGTGGTGTGAGTCTGTGTTTTGTGTGGGCGTGTGACGTTTTTTTTTAATTTAAAATGTAAAATGACGAAAATATCCTTGTGTATAAATACAAGTTGCCTAAAAATATAAAGTTGCTCAAAAAACAATACAAGTTGCCCAAAAAATAATACCTTACAATACATGACATATACTTTCAACAGACGTAATTTTGTCATAGGTTGTCGGACACGTGGCAGCCACTGATTGGGTCCAAAAATGTCGCTGGGCAACCGGTCTACAAAAAACACCCCGAAAAAAACGGTCCGGAAAGTGATTAGCCTCAGGGCGCCGGGGGCATTCCTATCATTTCCCCTTTCTTTAATTGGTTGCTAGAATAACAAGTTTGCGTAGGAGGCTTGACAAACCTTCTTGTCTTAAACAAATCAAATCACCACAAATCCCTTGGGACTATCTCGACATACCCACCTTTACTATCACGGATGAGTATAGTTGCTCATATGTGTTAAATATAATTATCCGGTAAATTGTGTTTATAAATTTAAAACTTGAACACGCAAGGGAACACATCAACGTTTTATGTTCTAAGTTATAATGGTTAACTGTTTAGCTACTTACTAGTTATAATACCCGTGCACGCACGGGGTTTTAACAAAAAAAAATATATATTCTGTATTAATACTGAATATTGTGTCTTTAAAGGTAATTGCATATAATTATATAGTTATAAGTTTCGTGCACGCACGAAGTTAACACATAAATCAAATTTATTTTAACACTTTAGTTCAGTATATACACATATAAGAATTTGCCCAAGAAAATTGTGATATAAGTACAACTAATACTTATGCACGAGTTTTTCATTATGCATTAATATCAATTAGAATTTGGTAAAATATTTGCAAAAATTTCTATTAGGTAACTCAAGATTAAATTTTATTTAGCTCACAAAGATGTTGATGTTGTTATTTAAATTTCACTACTGATATTATGTTGTACACATGAAGCAAGTTTAATAGCACATAATGAGCCTTGTTAAAGTTAAAGTATACTCCATAAAGATATCCTTATATAAATAAATAAGAATTACATGAGTCATTGTTATAAGTACAATCTCGTATATTTATTTTTATATTAAAGTAACTCGTGCTTACAATTTGATAATTACATTCATGTTTTCAGTGATCTAGCCGTATTTAAAATGTAAACTCGTGTACACATAGGTTAAACTTTTAACAATGAAATAAATTAGTCCTTATTGAACGTACATAGTAAAAAATTAATACTTATAATCGTATACAAATTTATATGTTGTTATTTTAAAACAACATATACATTGTTGGAATGTGGAAACGTAGGGGGGTGAATACGTTACCGTTTAAAACTTTAGATCTTTAGTATCAAATCGCTTATGAAGCTTGTTATAATATGAAAGTACCAATTATTGTTTGTGACTAATATAAAGCATGGTAAACCAAGTTGTCACACAATCATGAACATCAAACCACATCACAAACAATAGTATAGTGCAAGTATAAAAGTAAAGAGATAAAGAAAGGAAAGTGCAAACCGAACACGAGGATTTATAGTGGTTCGGTCACGGATCTCCTTTCGCGCCTACTCCACTCCCGAGTACCCAACTCGAGAGTTACTTCACTAAATCAACAAGCTCCCTTCTCGCGGAGAAAACCTTACAATCGTCAACACACTTTTTCGGTACAAAGCTAAATACCGGGTTCTAGTTCGAGGTAGAACCAACCTAACGTCGCTTATACAATATTTCCGACACTAAGCTAGATGTCGAGTTCTTTTACAAGGGTACAACCACTCCCAATATGTTTTATGGCCCAACATAATAAACCTTGTGTTTTATGGCACAAACACATAAACCATCTAATCTAGTTTGGTGAAAGTGTTGTTATGATGCAATGATGTTTACACTAATGATCCATGACACAAATGTCTAATGGATATGAATAACTACTTCTAAATGAACTTCCATTGATAGGAAGCCTTCATGATGAAGATCACAAGTTCCCTAAACTTCTTGTGATAGATCTTCAACTTGTGGTGAGTGGGGATGGCTAGATCTCCAAGATTTCCTTGGTTGATCAAAGAGTATGCTTACAACAAAGATGAATGTTAGAAGCATTATGATCATGATCATTAGGGTGTTTAATGTGTGTTACTACATTGTTAATGATTGATCTAAATGTATGCAAGAAGGTGGAGAAGATGTGCTTTGAAGTGGTGAAGAAATGGGAAAACAATGGGCTTCTATTTATAGCCAAAGTGGACGGGGCGTCCACGGACCACGGACCCCTTAAAAGGGTTCCGTCCTTTATACAATTTGGTACCGTGGGTACCGACATAAAATCTAAAAATCTTTCTTCAAATCTTTGCAAGATATTACCAAATCTTACTAAGATCACATTTGATTTATTGAGTATCAATCTAACCAAAATATTCAAGTGATCTTCCAAGGATTTCAAAGATGATGCATGACATGATGTAACATGTATTTCCATTTTAGATTAAAAGTTTATCAAGGTAAACTTGTAAAATGTATTATGTAACTAGTTAATAAAATGTCTAGTTACCTTTTGTAAAGAGTGCTTGTCAAAATAAAATATATTTTGTCAAGTGTAAGTAAACTTTAGTATTTGTATGAAATACTTGTGAATGCAAAATGTAAAATGAGGTTCGAAATAGAATGGTTAACCTATTAAAATACTTAGTGACTCTAAACGTATTTTAAACATTCTAAATGATTTGTTAATGGGTTTGATCATAATGCCACATAACAAACATGTACGAACTGTGTTGTAACATACGAGGACTTGAGACATCGAGAGGTGTTGAATGTATGTTGAGACAACGTGTGATTACAAGTAACTTGTACATTTTACGTTATGTATTACAAGTTACATGTTTGTCATCAATCAAAACAAACGAGGCGTATAGATTAAATATCGTAATATTTGCACTAACAATCTCCCCTTTTGATGATGACAAATATATGTAAACGTAATAGAAAGTAAAATGTAAAAGTTACTTGTATCCTTACTACCTTTACATTACCTTCTCCGTTTACACTCTTCTCCCCTTTGTCGAAACAAAAAGGCGTGTCCTTGAGTTTAACTTAATTTCTCCCCAAAAGGCGAGCTTGCATCATCCCTAGTGAAGTTAAATCGTCCACTACAATCCGTCCCTTGTTTGGTAGCGGATCCATGGATCAAATAAAGAGGCTTAACCTACATCAAGGTTAGTTTTATGCAACAAAATTATGAGAAATATATGAAAAGAAAATGCATAGCAATGTTAGCCTATTTTCTCCACTTTTATCGAAGCACAAATGCTTGTTGAAAAGTGAGAATGATGCTAAATGCGTGCATGCTCCCCTGACGGTTGCTCCCCTTGTTTGAGGCGTCGGGGTATGATTAAAACCTACAAAACAAATATTAGTGCAAAACTATATTCGTCATTAGACGAGTAAGTGATATACAACAAAGTGTGTATAAGATGCATTCAATAAATTCTTGACGGAAGCTCCCTTGCTCTAGGGCGTCAAGATGAACCTTCAAAATAAATATTAGTATAATAGAAGCTTTGTCTTTAGACAAATATGTCATATACAACCAAGTGTATAGGCGATGCAATATGAGTGCTTAAAGGACATTCCTCCTTGTTCTAAGGTGTCAAGAAGCACCTAAAATAAGAAAAATAATTGATGCAAACTTCATCCTTAGATGAGTAAATTATATACAATCGAGTGTATATGATGATGAACCTACAATGAAAAACATTAGTGCAATATATTTCATCTTTTCACAAAGAAAAATAAGATGTATATATGTGATAAATGATATAATCAAAGATCTCATGAAGTGTAGTCTCCTAATTACAATCATAAGAAAAGTGAGAATATAATATGATAAAAGCCTACAAAATAATTCCTAGAAAGAAGATATGAAGTCTTCCACGGGTGTGCCACTAGTGGTGCTAGTGTTGGTGTCGGTTTACTAGTAGGATTCATGTGGTGATGGTAGATGACTTGACATTTACAAAAGCAAGTTTTCGCTAATCCATGGTGGTGATGATTAGTGAAAGTGGTGATGGAAGGTGGTGGTGATTAGGTAGGAAGCTATTAAGGAGTTAGAAACTCGTATGTATAGCAAATATAAAAATATGGACTCATGCAATCCTTTCGTCATGTCAAGTGACCAAAGCTAAGAGGAAAAAAATGTGAATGGACATTGCATTTCAATGATGCATAAGGGTTATGATTTGAATGATTTATTGATGCTAACAATCTATTGTTTTGAGCAAGTTCTCATATGCTTCAACCCAAGAGTAATCAATAATGCGTTCTATCTAAGAATATTATAATGAAGATACCAAAAGATATAAAAGTGATGAAGATAAATTCGTTCATTGATTGACACGAATTATAAAAATGACCTATTCTAGGTGACAATGGGAAAGGTAGTATTAGCATGGTTTTGACCGACATGGATGATTATCACTTTGAAAAGAAGTGAAGACAATATGGAAAATACTAATAATGAGTACCTATATGAGGATGAGAATGACATCATATGAGTGAGAGTTGGATGGACCAACGTGTTGGAGATGGCTGTTTTGATTAATATATCGTTTGCACTGACAAGGACATGCATGATAAGCGAGAAAAGGATAAGATCCTATGATGGTGTTCTAGTTAGTGAAGTTGTAAGGTGCTAGTTTAAGGAAAATCCTATATGTGGAGATGAAGACGTTTTGTAAAAACACATGATGCGTTTTCACTTGATGAGGTATTGGTGTGAAAAAGGTTGAACTAGTTGTGGTTTCATGAACCGGTTTTAGCTAAGTGGTGTTTACCTATGTGTTGGTATTGTAGAGTCTAAGAGACATAAAATTTGACAAAAGACAATTATGTGAATGAATTTCTCTCCCTTAATTGGTGGACATCCAACATAATGTGTAATGTATCAAATAAGGAATGACAACAAAGTGTTTAGGAGGTTATTCGGGTTAACGAAAGAGATGAGCTTAGTGATGTTTTTACGGATGATGGTTAGCATACAATGAACTTCATCCTTAAAGTCACGTACCTCTTCTCGATTAATACGAGATGATCGTATGATGAGGCATGTGGTTTCCTAATAGGAAGTGAAGAGGATTAGGGTATTGTTATAACTAAATAATGATGGAGGTGACTTTTGGAAAGCGGAAGCAAAAATGAGATTTGGAAAGAGGTCGGTTGAAAGACAAAAATGCAAAGCCAACCCTCTAGAACTTAATTCTATATGCTTTTAAACTATATGCAAGTGTAGGGGTCCCATAAAGCATATTACTAATCTACGTAGCAATAAAGGGATTATGCAAAATGAGCATATAAAAGTTAGAACCAAGTGAGATAACAAATAATTTGTTATCAACCTACAAAACAAATTTGTTAGTGACAAAAGATGTTAACATGATAGAAATCAAATGATAACATATTATATAAGCAAAACAACACATTGCACTTAGTAGACAAGAAATCACCATACAAGATAGCATCAAGACAATCATATTATGCAAGAATACAACTTTATTCAAGACATTTCATTTTGAGATTGTTTTGTCGTTAGACTTAGACGCTTAAGCATACTTGGCTTGTAAATTAACACAACAATCTATGTGATTAATTTGTAAGATAAAAGGCTTCTAAAAGTTTGTCATACCAAAAGCACTTTGACATATTATATGTGCACATGTAGCAAACAAATAGTGTGACAAGAAGCAAAAGAAACAAGATGAAAGATTCATGCAAGCCATGTTTAAGACATAACAATTTGGAGCATGTATCATTTGGATCGTACTACACATAGATATAATGAATGCCAACTAATAGCTTTCAAACACAAACTTATCATATCAGAATTATCACGTATCAAAATGACATATTATGATTTCATAAGTAACATGTTAATCATGCTAAAATTAATTCAAAAGTAAGTATCATGCAAATAAAGTTTTAGGTTTAAACGTTTAGTAGCATGAAACAAGAATACAAGCATTATAAAGATAAAACCGTACTAAGGTTTACACATTTGACTTATTATCAAACACTAAGATAATGTCAAATCAACTTATCGTATTAAACAAGAACATGTAATCAACACATGTAAGTGCAATGCAAGTGGTTTTACTAAGGTTTACACATTTGACTAGTTATCAAACACTAAGATAATGTCAAATCAACTTATCGTATCAAACAAGAACATGTAATCAACACATGTAAGTGCAATGCAAGTGGTTTTAAAAGAAAAGTCATATATACTACTTGTTTGATTAGTATTCCTAAGGCGAGGCAAACTATCAATGTTTTAACACTTACTTTAGGCAAGTATAGGAAAACAGATTTTTCAAGTTGGAGAATGAATATGAGACTATTACTAGCGGTGCTCAATTAAGGCTAAACACGACCATTTTTACGGGTGATTCCACAAACCCAACTTCTCTCCAGAAGCAATTCAACCGTTAGGTCAAATTGAGTTTCTAGTGCAATAGATTCTCCAAGAATCATTCTCATGTTAGAAAGATGGGAACTCCTACTTTTGCCTATTAAAGTGTATAAAGATGATAGTTTACCAATACTTGGCTTAATGTGACACAACTAATATGCAATATAACTAAGGAGATGAAGATGTCATGTTATACACATGAATTTTAACAATGGTGTGTTTGATAAACAATGTGTTTTAATCTTGTGTTTAGAATTGAAAGTTGTTCAAATTACACATCTAATTGTATGATCTAATGGATGACATCTTGTACTTTAAATGTGAATTGATCATCTAAGACTAGAGAATGGAATATATTAGACTAAGAACGTTCTCAAGAAAGCTCTTTGGAACATTATTTAACAAGAATCTAAGTGAGGTTACCAACTTCAATAGATCTTGTGTATGCTCTAAAATTGTGTAGTTTTAACCTTGGATGTGCACTCGGTTTGAGCAAGGTTAGGTTATGATGTACGCTTGAAAGGAAATAGATACAAATAGTATCTTTCAACAAATGAGATTATCCCATGGGATAAAGTTATCATGCTTATGAAAACAAGTATGACAAGATGAATTGGATATGCTAGTTCACAGAACTTGTAGATGTTTGTTTCAAGATCATTTAGCCAATGAGGTGTAATGAAATCTCTTGTAACACAACTATTTATGTCGCAAGAGTGATGCATAGGATATACAATATCCTTTTAACAAAATGAAATCTTAACGCATGAATCTTAGTCATAATGTTCTTCAAAACATCATGTTTTCCTAAATGAAGATATGAAGCCAAAGTGTTTGAATCGGATAGTCCCATCTAAATAAACTTGGTCTCAAGATTATATTCACTAGATGATGACAAGAGGAATTCACTCGAGTTTCTTATGTATACTCCTCAAGAGTCATTGTTGCTTGGGGTGTATGATGTTGGCTTTGAGATTGCATTTTAACATATGTTGTTAAAATGTTGATTTGAGGTTTAACGAAATTTATGCAGAAGTTTAACGACAAAGTATTACTAATACTTTGATAATTTGTGAAGGTAGTACTACTTATACCTAGTGGAAATTGACAACAATTACCAAGAGCACCATGCTTATTTGATAGTTGAGGTTCTAGCCATAATGAATTATCTAAGTCCTTATATGTGGGAAAGGATGTTTGAGTTTGAGTTAATTCAGTACAAGTGTTGGACACAAGGGCTTTTGAGCAATACACTCAATGAATTCAAATGATGGTAAGGATGGTGGATTGGTTGATCTAGGTGGTAGGTCTTCTAGTGTGTCTAAATAAGGATGTGGTGATGTAGGGGTTTGTTGTGCTATGGGAGTACTTAGGTTGATTGTTTGTCCATAGATGTTGAACACAAAAAGTACGGATACTAATTCTTATGGTTCATTGGTTGCTACAACTAGTGGGTGAAGTGCTTGAAGTTTTGGTTATGTTTATGAAGCTTAGGGGCTGAAGTATAGGTTCACCTTGAAAGGGCACGTTTGATTTAAAGTATACTCTTGGAAGTTCATGAGCAATACGGTTAATGGTGCCAAAAGATGGAAGAGGATAGTAGGTGTCAAAAGGGATAAGTGGCACCGTGGGTTGTTTGTTTTGGATAAGTGTTTCAACATGTGTTGTTAAAATACTTGGGTGTTGATTTTTCGGATATGACTTTTAATGACTACAATCGTAAGTCGCATATACTTGAATATTTCGGATGAAATACTTAAGTTGTCAATCCTAATTTGTTGAGATTATAAAGCTTAGATTGAACTCAAGGATAACAAGACTTGATAATATGTATTTAACATATGTGTGAGTTATGACTCGATGTAAATACTTATCGTCTTGAAGGATGACACATTATTTTCATGTTAACCAGGTGAGGCAATACATGTAGATACAAAACAATATCTATAGTCATATGTTAGACTTGTGTATGATATCTTTGCAAATAATGAGTCCAGGTTTATTAGTCTCGGTAAGTCATCTAAGTCATCCGCAAACGGGTAAGGAGATGTTGGTGGTGTTGCACAAAGTTTGATAGGTACAAGCTTTGGAGACTTTGGTAGTGAAGTTGTTTTGGATGATGGTGGGTGATTTTGGTGGTGGAGTTGGAGTACTCAAGTTTAGAAAGTTCACATCTTGAATGGTTGATGAGATGTTGAGAGGTAATGAGTCTAAGGATGAAGAGCTCAAGTTAATGAAGCAACAAGGTCGAATGCTAATCCTAGTGGTTTTCTTAAGTGGCTTATTTGAGGTTAAGGATTTAGTCATTTTGACTTTGCTTTAAGAAATGCTAAGCTTGAGGAAAAGTAACAGTGAAGGTGTGAAAATGATCATCTTGAATGTGTCGATTTATGGAACTAAGGATTCATGGATTTGATGTTAATCCATACAAAGATGGTAGTTTCTAATGAGATGGAAGTGTCTAAAATCATGTCAAACATCCTAAGTTAATCCATTGAGGATGTGTTGAGTGAGGTATGAAAGATATACATTAACAAATATCCTAGAAACGACGTTTGGTAAATTAGATTGCGGGATTTAGTAAAATTCAATAACTTACCGTAGGATTCACGGTACCAATTTTTCACACAGGCGGAACCAAAATAATGGTGCCGTCTCGTCCGCTTTGTCTGGTATGGCGGTACAAAAGCTATAACGGGCGGAACCAAATAATTGGTGCCGTCTCGTCCGTGGTGACCGAAATCTTCACAGACCCATATTTTAACTATCGGGACATTTCGAAACACGAATTTTTCTCAAAACATATGGCATTAACTATTTCTAGTTAGGAGCAGTCAATAACGCATACACAAACATAGTGGAGCATTGATTTTGAACAAGAGCTAACGATTTTCACATATAAGTGAAAATGGGTAAAATTTGATAACACCGTGTGCTATCCCCTGCATGAACCGGTTAGCATACATCAATGTTTTTAGTTAGTTTATCATCCTACGAAGCAAGAACACATAAATGACATCATACAACATTGTTTTTGTCCTTGTACCAAACACTCTCTTAAAAACTCCATTTTCAAAGTACTTGACTAATTTTAGTTAGTACTCATTGATAATTGAGTTATGACATTTCATAAGTTATGCGAGATTTTAGTATAACCTATGCAAAGAAAGTTATCTAATTCTACAAGTGATGGTAAAATCATTTTCTAACTTATTGCACAAAATCTAGCAAAGACCTATTGTGCATAAACAAGAAGTTGCCAAACAAGTGAATAAAAACATGGCAAGATTGACACTTATATTATGCAACCAAACAAGTGTAAACAACAATTTGAAAATAAGCAAGCACCATATATGCAAACAACATAAACAGTAGTTATTTAGCATAGCATAAAATGAAAAACACTTTTCGTCATCTAGCGTTTAAATATGACGATGTATACCAAGCTTGATTAGTTTCCTTTAAACATATTACCAAATTAATTAGTTTCAAAAGAAGTTGTATCAAAGTTCTAAGAATACCAACTTATATTGTTTGATTCAAAAATTTGAGTTTTTATGTTAAAGCGAAACTTAATATTTTAGACATACTGTAGTATTTGGTCTATTTCACTTATTTAAAATTAGACTCAGGCCATGAGAGTATTTTTAAATGAAAGTAGACTTAATTCCCTTTAAAATGATAGGTGGCTCGACTTGTACGGACTTACGGTTAATTAGTTATGATTTTTTGAAGTTGCCCAAAAAAACTGCATACTGTACAGACGGATCCCACGGAACCAAATAAAGGATCCGCCTTTATAAGATTTGGTGCCGTGGTCCTCGAGAGAGATTCACCAAAACTAGTATTTGACATAGAGAAAGCGTGTGTGACTTACTAGATTTCATAGTAAACATATAATACACATATTTAACAACATATCTACTTATGTAACTTATCTTAAACATTTACGGAGGTGATTTTTCAACTAGATTTATAGTTATCCCAAACACTCCTTTAAAATCATATTTCTTCGTAAATTTTCTATAAGCACATAATACAATATTTACTAGTTCTTTCAACAAACCAAATAAAGGGATTTATTTTGCCGTGGTCCTCGAGATGATTTTCAAGAAAACTTACTAAACATCACATATTTAACTTGTATATCTTAAAAGTTACATTTATCCCAAAACTTTAAAACAAAATTTTTTAATACAATAAGTATAATTTTTCAAGAAAAGCTTGTATACAAAGTTACATTTAACATTTCTAAGTATAACAAGCAAAGCATTTTATTTTTCGCTCAATGGTAATTTGATACATGGATCGTACTCTATTTTAAAACCATTTGTTTTGAAAATACGAGCTACGTGGCTCGATACCAATTGTGGAAACGTGGGGGGTGAATACGTTACCGTTTAAAAACTTTAGATCTTTAGTATCAAATCGCTTATGAAGCTTGTTATAATATGAAAGTACCAATTATTGTTTGTGACTAATATAAAGCATGGTAAACCAAGTTGTCACACAATCATGAACATCAAACCACATCACAAACAATAGTATAGTGCAAGTATAAAAGTAAAGAGATAAAGAAAGGAAAGTGCAAACCGAACACGAGGATTTATAGTGGTTCGGTCACGGATCTCCTTTCCGCCTACTCCACTCCCGAGTACCCAACTCGAGAGTTACTTCACTAAATCAACAAGCTCCCTTCTCGGCGGAGAAAACCTTACAATCGTCGCTACACTTTTCCGGTACAAAGCTAAATACCGGGTTCTAGTTCGAGGTAGAACCAACCTAACGTCGCCTATACAATATTTCCGACACTAAGCTAGATGTCGAGTTCTTTTACAAGGGTACAACCACTCCCAATATGTTTTATGGCCCAACATAATAAACCTTGTGTTTTATGGCACAAACACATAAACCATCTAATCTAGTTTGGTGAAAGTGTTGTTATGATGCAATGATGTTTACACTAATGATCCATGACACAAATGTCTAATGGATATGAATAACTACTTCTAAATGAACTTCCATTGATAGGAAGCCTTCATGATGAAGATCACAAGTTCCCTAAACTTCTTGTGATAGATCTTCAACTTGTGGTGAGTGTGGATGGCTAGATCTCCAAGATTTCCTTGGTTGATCAAAGAGTATGCTTACAACAAAGATGAATGTTAGAAGCATTATGATCATGATCATTAGGGTGTTTAATGTGTGTTACTACATTGTTAATGATTGATCTAAATGTATGCAAGAAGGTGGAGAAGATGTGCTTTGAAGTGGTGAAGAAATGGGAAAACAATGGGCTTCTATTTATAGCCAAAGTGGACGGGGCGTCCACGGACCACGGACCCCTTAAAAGGGTTCCGTCCTTTATACAATTTGGTACCGTGGGTACCGACATAAAATCTAAAAATCTTTCTTCAAATCTTTGCAAGATATTACCAAATCTTACTAAGATCACATTTGATTTATTGAGTATCAATCTAACCAAAATATTCAAGTGATCTTCCAAGGATTTCAAAGATGATGCATGACATGATGTAACATGTATTTCCATTTTAGATTAAAAAGTTTATCAAGGTAAACTTGTAAAATGTATTATGTAACTAGTTAATAAAATGTCTAGTTACCTTTTGTAAAGAGTGCTTGTCAAAATAAAATATATTTTGTCAAGTGTAAGTAAACTTTAGTATTTGTATGAAATACTTGTGAATGCAAAATGTAAAATGAGGTTCGAAATAGAATGGTTAACCTATTAAAATACTTAGTGACTCTAAACGTATTTTAAACATTCTAAATGATTTGTTAATGGGTTTGATCATAATGCCACATAACAAACATGTACGAACTCGTGTTGTAACATACGAGGACTTGAGACATCGAGAGGTGTTGAATGTATGTTGAGACAACGTGTGATTACAAGTAACTTGTACATTTTACGTTATGTATTACAAGTTACATGTTTGTCATCAATCAAAACAAACGAGATCAGAAATAAGGTATAGATTAAATATCGTAATATTTGCACTAACAAGAACCCAATTAGTGTCGAAATTATTGACACACTAGAGACTTTACACTGTTATTAACAAAACATAATGACTAAGAGCATCTCCATCAATAACTCAGGTTATTCTTTAACATCTGTCACGTCAGTGCCACATCAGCTTTAACATTTCACCTTAACATCCTCAAAAAACACCCACAACAATAACATCTCAAGTTAAACTTTAACATTTCATATTTTCAATTTCAACCCCTAAACTAAAACAAACACTTCATTCATTAAAAAACATAACCTTAACTTAAACATATTACAATACCAAATATAAATAACTAAAGAAAATTACAACAAAAAAAAAATAACAAAACATAGAAAATGTTTATTCATCATCGTTGCTCTCTTGTTGTTGTTGATGTCGTTCAAGATTCTTCGCCAAACATGCTCCATAAGGTCCTGTTGGAGTTGGGTATGCGTTTGTCGGTCGTGTATTTCTTTTGCCTTACGACTGTGAGTATCACATCTTTCGACCCATCTTCGTTGCCTCAAATGTGCTGACAGATCCACCCACACCTCGTTATATTCACGTAATGCAAATTTTTGATCTTTTATAATCATGTTATGCAAAATAATGCAAGAATACATGATTCTACGTATCGTGACAATTTCCCATTGACGTGCCGGTTGTTGTAGTATACCCCAACGGCCTTGAAGCACACCAAAAGCACGTTCAATATCCTTCCGGGCACCTTCTTGTCTCCTTTTAAAGTACGTATGTTTTCATCGTTGTTGCCGAGAAGGATTTGACGAAAGTTGCCCATGGATAAATTCCGTCGACCAAGTAATACCCTGTTCATACCTAGTTCCATTGACCATATAAGGTGCTCTTGGGGCATTGTCAGAAAGAATGTCGTCGAATAACGGAGACTGGTCTAAAACATTAATATCGTTATTCGCCCCCGCCATCCGAAAAAATGCATGTCAAATCCATAAATCTTGAGAAGCAACAACTTCAAGCATAATTGTTGGGTATTTTTTATCAGCCCTACCAAATTGCCCTTGCCAAGCCACTGGACAATTTTTCCATTCCCAGTGCATACAGTCAATGCTACCAAGCATTCCCAAAAAAACATAAAACCATGTTTTTCTTCATGATGTTGATAAAGTTTTTGAATGTCGGCCCATGTTGGTTTTCTTAAATACTCCGGCATAAACAAATCAATAATGCATTTGTTAAAATTATCAAGACATAATTTTGAAGTACTCGCACCCATTTGCAAGTATTCATCAAATGCATCGGGTGAGGTGCCGCACGCCAATTGGCGTATGGCGACGACACTTCATTAGAGCACTTAACCTCATTCGACCCGTACAATCGGTGTTTGCCTAAAGTAATTAAAATGATCTGGAATATTATCGAAGTATAAGATTCAATACCTTCAACTATTTGCAGGAATAGTTTCCGGCTCATACGAAATCTTCTACGAAAATTCCGGTTTGAATACTTACAACCTTCAACGAAATAGTCGTTGCGCAGACGTTCTTCTGCAATCTCACGTTCACGATATATATGGGTACGAGCACGAGTAGGAGGTTGAGATGCTTCTTCTTGTTCCAACTGTTGGTGATACTCGTACGCGGACGCCATAAATTGGAAGTCAGTTTCGTCATCAACGTCTGACCAATGCTTAGGAAATTCATCAAAATTATTCGGATCTATTGTGAACGAACTTGAATTTGAATTATGGAAGTGTGAGAGGAAGTATATAAATTGTGAATTTGAATTATGGAAGTGTGAAAAAAAATGGTGTTTTAGTTGGGTATTTAAAGTGGTAAGAAAGCGCTTTTTTTTTTTTTTTTTTTTTTTTAACTAGCCGTTTAGGGGCTAAAATGTAAATTTGTTTAAACCCCAACGGTAACTAGCCGTTTGAGGGGTGTTTTGTAAAATTTTGATTTTTTTTTTTTTTTTTTTAATGTTGATAACGCCGTTGGGGCAATAACGCACGCCATTTAACGCCCAATAACGCCGGAGGTCCAAACGCTAACTACCGTTATAACGTTATTGATGGACTTGCTCTAAGAGGGTGTTGTTTTTTTTTTTTTTTCTCTTAACTAAGGGATATAATTTAATATTATTACTTTTTAGGTGGAGCTCATAAAAATTTCTTATTTGGTCTATATCTACAAAGCTTAAATTATTATTTACTTCCAATTAAAAGGCTTATATAAAAGTAGGACTCACATGAACCCTTAGCTAAGGAAAAAAAGAAACACAACCTAAATCTAAATTCATACGAAACAAACAAAATTTGGTATCGACATTAAAGTGAGACAAGAATTAGTGTCACAACTCTTATAACTGTTTGTCGTAATAGTTTAGTCATTGAACTATAAACATTAAAATAAAAAAACTAAGATAAAAGACATATGCAAAAAAACCTTTAGATGTGACAAAACATTCTGTCACATAATTTAACCATGACGCAAATAATTAGGAGGCAAATTGTTTTGATTCTTTTTTGAATACAAACTACGGACAATTCCATTGATAAAACATATTATAATTAATAAACCATTCTCGGATGCCACTTGTTGATTAATTTATCCCAAGAAACATATAATCATATTATTAACGATCAAACAATATTAAGCCTAACATTAAAAGTTACTTGATATGAGAGATGAGATCATCATAAATAAAGAACGCCAATAGGGATGAAGATCTTCTACTTAATCCTCTCTGCTTAGTGATGGATCGTAATGTTTGTGTGTTTATTATGAGGTGAATAATCATATTATCGACTCCTAATTAGGTTGTGATTATGAAATCATGATGGATCGTAATGTTTGTGTGTTTATTATGAGGTGAATAATCATATTATCGACTCCTAATTAGGTTGTGATTATGAAATCATTATCATAATACATTACATAGACAGAGTAAGGATCAAATGAGAAGAAAAATAAAAATGAGAAGAGTGAGAAGAAACAACAACCACACATATAAGATGCACCTACAAAAGTAGATGCATCTCCCCTTAGAAGTCTCCCTCCTATTTAAAATATGTGGTTAGAAACATTTATCATTCTTCTCATTTTAATATTACTTTTAACTAGATCTCTTCCCTAGATAGACATTATTTCATAAGGAAACTGAATCTCCCATTAAGATACAATATCATACGAAGTTTCATTATAGTAACTAAATATAATTTAATTACACCTAAATAAATCAACAATATTATAATGTACAATATAATATGCAATAAATAAAATAAGCCACAATATCCAATATAATAATAGGATGGACACTGATATGTACACTGATCATATTGATTCGTACACATAAAATTTATATCTATTGACCATTATACCCTCGATCAATTAATTTATATTTCTCTCCTTCTAATTTGCAAGATACTATTTCCCCACTATTTGACTATTGTTCTTTTGACCACAATTTCATCTATTGTTCCACTGTATCATATTTATTTATTATTTGAATAGCCGCTTATATTGAAATTAACAAGACACTAGCACTATGTTGAAATTAACACACTATTCTAGTCCTAGGTCCATTGATGCACCAAGTCAAAAGAGGACTTGATACAAACTAAACCTACAACAAACATTACAGTAGGTAAATATGTTGAGATTAATTTACTATATTGAGTCATCAAACAACCAGTAACAAGATACACCATTACTTTACAGTGGGTTATAAGTAGTCAAGTAAGCTAGAGTAGTTTTTATAAGAAATGATATGAGCAATGTCGTAAGATCAGAAACTGTAGAAATGAAAGGAACACATTGGTACATATAGTTTAAAAGTATAGATCAGAAACTGTATAAATGAAAGGAACACATTGGTACGTATAATTGAAAAGTTTCAAAAGAAATTCGTAACAAAAGCCACACTTTAGTTCTTTGACCAGAAAAAAAAAACCCCGACAAAGTAAACTTGATCCATTAGCTTAAACTCTTCCAACGCCATGACACCACTTCAAAAATCAGGATATGCGTTCAAATCAATTAGGTTGTCTTCATGATTAGAACTTGAGGGATTTTGCGTGTTCGATGATTCCACGTACTCAAATCTTGAAGGATCTCTTGTTGTATAAGTTATCCCTCTTTTTTTTTGGCCTTTGGAGGTCTTCCTCTCAGTCGTTGAATCACCGGCTCAAATAATATTTCTTGTTCATTCACCATCTTAGTAATCACAGAGATAGCAACTTCTTTCTTGTAGAGGCCACATTTGATACTTGGAACGCAACTCCTCAAGCAGTGTAACAAATTTGTCGGCGTCATCATTGTGTGAATCATCATCGGGAATTAGAGATAATGTATCAATTCTCCAATGTGAATGTACAAGGTCCAACGAAAGTGTATTCCCTTTCATCTGTTTTATCTTATGAGCACATGGAAGACCCATCGTTGCCATAAAATGTCCTGTACATGAAGTCAATTTACCTACAAAAAATATGTTGGTTATAGTAATGTTTAAAACCATATAAAAATTTAAAAGTATTAGTTGTACATGTTACCATCATTTGCTTTCACATACTGCTTATGAATCTCCTTCAACGCAAATAGAGATAGATTGGACAAGAGTTCTCTAAAAGTAGGCGTATTGCAATTGTGAGGAACTTTAATTCTCTCACTTGCTAGTCTCACTTTAATCTCATTGAATTCATGGTCAATTGCAAGACATAATTTCTTTTTCACTTGCTGGAAATCACCGGTCGAAACGTTTAAATACTTTTTGAGTTTGGCATGAGCGCCTTCAGCTCTTGAGGATGCACGATTACCAAAATGCAGTACTTTTCCGTCCATGCACTAACAAATTTTTCTTTCCAAGGAAACCAATTCTTCTTTATGTACTCAAGTGCATCTTTCTTCCTTTATAAAACAACTCGAAATCAACCCAATTCTTGTTAAATAAAGCTTCCGTTGTTGAATATGCCACAACATTCCACGTTGACATAAATATATCGAAGTCTTCTGCATGTTTAAAGTATGCTTTGCAATTTGATAACACATTCTTTTGAATATGCCAAACACACAAAAGACTAGTTGTAGTAGGAAACACCTTCTTTATGCCATTCATTAGTGCCAGTTCCCTATCCGTTATAATCACCGAAGGTTGGTTACTATCTCCAAGAATCCTTTTAAACGCCTTTAGTGCCCATTCATAACTGTCTTCATCTTCATTTTTCAAAAAAGCAAACCCAGAATAAAAGGAGGTATTGAAGCATGAAACTCCAATAATATCCAGGAGAGGCATTTTATACTTATTGGTTTTGTATGTGCAATCCATCACAAAACATCAGAAAACCGTCTAGCCAACTTAATTGATAATGGATGTGCAATGAACAAACGAGTAATACGACCATTTGAATATTTAAAATCATCATATGTAAACCCACCTTGTTCAAGTTCCTCAAGTAAGGCCATAACCATTGACCGATCTCCTAAATCATCCCTACGGATTTTCTCCTTCAAGTTGTATATTGTTCTAGAGTTTGGTGGAAGATTTGGGATTTGTTGACGCAAAGAACTTAGAATTTGTCTTGGGGGAATTCCAGAGACGGTCATGCTTTTGACACTTTGTACGTCATCGGGTTCTAATCAACGAAATGATGGATGCCCCGACATATCTGTACAAGGCTCATGGTTATGTTCCAGGTTTGCTACCTTAAATACCCAAGAACCATCACTTCCCTTTTTACCTCCAATTTGAAAGGGGCATTCAATCAGACGAGATGTGGTGCTTCTTTTTCTTTTATCTCCAATATTTCGTACATCTCGATAGGATCCACTTCGTTGACATTGCAAAGTCACATACTTGTCTTTCTGCGAATCACGAATCGATAGTCCATATCCTTTAGCGTAATAAAACGCTCACACACTCTTGAGTAAATCGTCACACGATTCGAATATAGAGCTACTCAAATAAAGTTCTTCATTTTGAAATATGCAACTTGACAAGTCGATGGAGTTCATCTGTTGAATGAAACTTAAAACAACATCAAAACTTATTATGTATACCATTTATCATGTCTAAAGCTGTAACACATGCAGCACGAAACATGTATTCTTTTCATGTATAGTATATTAGTATGTAACTTAGAATATCCAATCGAATACAGTAAACTATTTCATGCAGGTATATATGTACACAAATCAGATTCTTTGTCAAAAAGAATTCTTTGGCTTATTTCATGCAGGTGTATATGTTCCACCTAAAGAAAAATATATAGGTGGTGAAGAGTTAGGATCAAATGAGAAGAAAAATTAAAATAAGAATGATGAGAAGAAACCACAACCACTCATTTCAGATGCATCTACAAAAATGGATGCATCTCCCCTTAAAATTCTCTCTCCCATTTGAAATGTGTTGTTAGAAATCATTCTTATTTTTCTCATTTTAGTTTTTCTTCTTACCGGATCTCTTCCCAGGTGGTGAAAGGTATATATGTACACAATTCATATTCTTTGTCAAAAAGGTCAACTAACATCAATCAATCAAAAGTAAATTATTTCATGCAGTACATGTGTGCATATATATAACCAGGCGTCCATGCTTATGAGAAAAAAAAGTAGTGTTAATTCATAAAAAAATCAATTAATAGCCTATACATATACCTGATTGATTAAGAGAGCCAATGTTTGGATTGTGACAAAGAAAGTAACAAAAGTACATTGGCGGCATACAAAGTGAGAATGAGGAAGAATATCAAGCACTTTAGGGTAAATAAATGAGGGGTTAAAAATTCTAAAAGGGCAAAATAGTCTACACAAAATATATTTCAGTGTGCGGATAATAGGATATATTCTAATAGATTCATACGAGTATAAGTTTCTTCTAAAATCTATATCAAAAGTTTAAACACTAATATGTTGATTTGACTGTTACGATGAGGATAAGTATCCTATGTCTATCTGTAATTGCCTGTAAAACACAATTCTGCGAGGGCTTCCGGTGATGAAGCCTTCTCGATGGATGAACAACTATGTTTTTGTTCACACAATTGACATATTCATGAAATATCATGCCGATATATTATTCTAGAAAATTTACGATAAACTATGTGGCAATATTATCCCATTCCATATGGGAAATATAGGGACTGCAACTTGCCAAATATTCATCGATGTTTTAACATAACTTAATAGCAGGTAAAGCATTGCCCTACATGATTTACTATGGTTCTTACTTATTCGGCTACTCATTAGAAATTGTAGTTCATTTAAGTGGCACCTAGATGTGTAGAGTGATTTGACTTGTGAGTTCTATCAAGTGATACATCGAAACAATTTATCACTGGAGTACTTAAATCATGTCGGATTGTATTCTGAACCTTCGTGAATTTACTATGAAGTTATGTATTTAATCCACAGAATTCTTGTGGTCTGATTTATATGGGAGTTTCGGGTCACTCCCAATTCATAATGACATTGAGTTTTTTGCTGGATCGACCTTAACATCTTCACTATTAATGACATGTCTGAGAATTTGAACCTTTCGTAGTCAGAATTCACATTTTGAGAACTTAGCATGAAGCTTTTCTTATCTCAACATACTGAAAACTTGGCGCAGTGAATTCATGGTTACTAACTGACTTAGGATAAATCACAATGTCATAAGGGTGCACAAAAGCTGACTTATCTGGCAGACCCAATTCATCAGGTCCATAAAAGTTGATGGAGCATTCGTTAAGCCAAATGGTATAACAAAAAATTCATACTGCTCACATTGGTCCGAAAAAATGTGTTTGGGGTATCTCATTTCCGGATCTATAACTGGGAATGTCCTGATCTTAGACCTATCTTAGAAAAGAAAACTTGCGCCCTCAAGTTGATCAATTAAATTATCGATCCTGGTAGAGGGTATCAATTCTGGACAGTGACATATTAGATTCTCGGTAATCGATATACCTTTAAATACCAAGATCTTTGTTCTTAACAAGAAGAACTGGAGCTTCCAAATGGGAACTACTGGGCAAGTAAAGCCTTTGTCTAATAGTTCTTGTAATTATCTCATATATTCTTGCAATTCATATAGAGCAAGTAAGTTGGGAGTTTAATAATAGTGGTACTCCAAGATAAAAATCGCCATGAAATTCTATTTTTTTGTCAGGTAAGATTACTTGGGAATTCTTCTGAAAATATATCGGGAAATTCCCGAATAGTTGGAATGCTGTCGAGATCTGGGGTAACTTTCTGAGAATCAATGACATGAACTAAATAGACTTAACAGTCATGAGCCAGGTATTCCTTGGCTCTAATATTCGTACTCATAGTCAGGTTGGCTTTCTTATGCTCGTCATAAATGAACGTTCCTCCCCCACTTGATGTTTAACCCATATTAGTTTATTCTTGCATGAATAACAACTTATTATTATTGAGTTATTACATACAAATGACAATGCCAATTTTTCTATAGACATAGGAAATTGGAATCAACTAAGAACTTTTCATCATGAATTCCATTTTACCCCTCTTAATTATAGAGGTCGTATATTAAATCTTATCGTCTATTGGCTTTTCAGGTTTTAGGAGGCCTATACTGACTTATCGAATGATAGCTTTCAGCTAGATGACTTAGTTATAGTTGACCAAATCGTACAAGAATCATCTAAACACACGAGCAGGTATTATATTCATGAAGGAGGTACCTCTCATAATATCGTGTGTCTGTATAAATTTCTTGACTAATGCTGGAAGGCACGATCTGAAGGTATTAATATCAAGCTATGGGATATGAGCATCTTCACGCTCAACTGTTATAACATGTACTCGAAGTAATTTTCAATATTACATTTTTATACATACTCACCTCGAAAATGCTTGAATACTAGAACAAGCTCCGGTAAGACATCCTCGGATAATCCTTATAACCTAAGAACATATAATTTACATAGAGCTTATAAGGAACATACTTAGCTTATCCATAATAAGCATTAAAAGATGAATAAGCCATAAGGGGGTGTTTGGTTCGTGGCTTATATGACCACACCAACATATTTTCTGAAAATTAACACCACAAATTGGTGTTATGGTATCTTAACAAGGTATCCATCATATCTCTAATCAATTACATGAATTCTTGGTGATTTTAAAAATCACCTCTTTACATAATCATGTAAGATTCAATGAAAACCTCAAAAATAGCATAAAGATTCAATCTTTAAGCATTAGCTACTAAAGAATAGCTCTAAACATGAATTTAAGAACATGAGAGTCATTCTTACCTCAATGAGTTTGTGTTAAATCTAGTTTATGCGTTCCTGAGGTTACATATGGTGATTCCTAATTTCCTAGTTTGAACCTTTCTTGAATTCAATCTAGAATCAAAACCTAGCTTCTTGATGGATGGTGTGTGTGAAACGTGTTGAGAGGGAAGGAAAAGAATATCAAATGTTTTAAGTTTCCATATTATGATAAATGTTATATGAAATTTTGTATAAGTTTCAAATTTTAACAATTTAAGCCCCTGGTGGTAGGACTATTGCATAGAAGGTCCTTGTCCCTTTATAACTAATTTCATATGAGGTCTTTTAGACTAACAAAGATTTACAAGGATAACGTAAGTTAACTAGGAAGATTTTAAATTATAAATAAACCAATACTATAAAAGTTGGGGTGTTACATGATACCTCTAAATCAAGATAGTCTTCATTTGCAACATTTATATTGCAGATTTTACAAAGAGCATGTTTTCACTACGTGCATATTACTTACTGATTAAAACATAAATTGTAGGTCAGCTTCAAAACTGCATTTTCTCTTAGAAAATATGCAAGAAAACTCTATCATGGTGCACTAAATTAACTGAGGAAGAACTTGGATTCATTATCGACAACTCTTCCTCGCTAAAGCTGCTGAAAATCTGTGGATGTGCCAAAGTAAGTATGTTACATGCATTCTTTTTATACGACAATCTAAGCCTATTTGGGTCTTGCTTGATTTCAAACGGGTCAAATCAGGAAATCAAGGGGAACAGGTCAAATGGGTTGCATTTGAAAGTTGCCCAAAACTTATTTATATTCATACAAACTCCTAAATTGTTTTCGTTTAAGTGATGAAGATTATTGTTGGTCAAATTGGTTGCATTTAAACTTCGCCCAAAATTTATTTATATTCATGCAGACGCCTAAATTGTTTATATTTAACTGATTAAGATTATTGTTGTATTATAATTGTTTTAGTAATTCTAATTAACGTATTTTTTTAAATGGGTAAAAGTGTTTGCGGGTTAAACCTGGGTTGGCATTACAAAATGACATGTTTCAACCGAGACCTGTGTTGACCCATTACAGCTACTTGACCTGCCCATCTTACCAATCTCTACTAGCATTGTCTTTAAATTATAATCGTCATCTGGCCAATGGTCACACTGCAATAACCAAATGTTTTGTTATCGCATATGATTACCGATCAAAGTCACGGGTTCCCTTATGTTCAGTGATACCTTCGAGTTCTGAGTTGACTTTTAAACCTCGTCTCTTGTTTTTCTACGAACATGTTACCAAAATAATGCTAAATAGGTTGCCGTATGTTTCTTTTTTTTTTCAACTATATATGCGTATGTTTAAAGTTAAAAAAACAATTTGTAATTATGCTGATTCAAAGTATAGAGTAATACTATAAGCCATGATATTGCATTCCTTTATACATGCACTGATGCACAGTTGGTAAAATTGAAAAATAATCACTATAAAGATCGTAAACACAATCCCAAAAAACTTTTGCAGTTTATGGTTTCCTTCTATGTCTTGCAGATTGGATTAATAACTTGTACAATTGATTTTTTGGTAATAAATGCTGAAATTCAAAATAACCAAAAAATAGTTTTTGACATACCATAAGAAAACAAATGACTATCTGCAACTGTGAATTTGTGGTTTTGAACCATTAGGATGAAACTTTAATCTATTCGGCAATTACAATCTAAAACACTCTTTAAGCACGTAAAAAAGCATTCATGCTCTATATATTTAGACATTGATAACTTAAGTCTTATGAGAAACATACATATGAACTTTTCTCCATTCCTTACAACAATTCTAAAACTCTAAAAAGCTCTACACTACAAAACATGAGCAAAAAGTGATAAAATGGCGATGATCCCACCTGAAGAACCTTCGACTCTATATATCCACTAAAGGTCAAACGTTGTAAGATTATGATTCGTGTAACATGAAAACACTGCAACATTATCAAGAGCAACAATACTAGAAGAAAATAAGTTGAAATGCTGATAAAAGGCTGCTCTTCAAGCTCTAGTTCTTTGATAGTAAGTGGTTTTTGGTCGATAAATAGTGGTGAAATGACAGTCATGAGTCCCAAGCTTATAGAACGTAACTTTTTGCTTGATGAGTGTCTTTTCCATTTCTCCTACTTGTATTTAATAAGAGAAGATTTTCCCTTAAATGATATCTTGATTATACTTCCGATACATAAATGTTACAATTTTTATTTTATTTTTCTTTTTCATGGAAAAATAAATTGTTAGAATTGTATCATTTCCTTTTTAATCTTTTTCTTGATCTTTTTTTAACCAAATTCATGATTTTGTTTTGTTTTATTGGACGTGGTAATTTTGACCCTTTTATTTACAAATGGTTGGATTTAGTTAGGAATTGTTAGGACCACCAAAAGAAATGAATACTATTTTCCCTCCAAAAATGAATACTTCACATCATCATAATACTCTAAGACCATGAGGTATCGTAACATGGAAGCCCGCCATATCCAACGTGGAAGCCAAAGTGGCGCCGCCACCCTCGTGCCACCGTACCCCAGCCATCTCTCGCCACTTCCCAAGCCACTTAAGTGGCGGGCGTGAGAATGGGGAAGAGACTAGTTTTTTTTTTAATTGGTGGATCTATGTTCGTTTGTGCGTGTGTTTCTTTAGCGTGTTTGTTTGATGAAGGTGACAAAGATTAAAGCATTTTTTTTCTTGTTAAGAATCGAGAGTTGATGTCGCCATTGTTGACAGAGGGTAGAAGGCTAGAAGCTTATAGAAAGTGAATGACTGAATGGTTGAACTTTTAAATTGTTATTTATGATTTGATTTTTTTTGTTTTTTTTGTTTGTATAAATAATTATTTAAAATGGGAGAAAACGATATGATAGCAACTCTCGGTAAATGGTGTATACCAAATATAAAATGTTTCATTAATACGGCTCTTTCTTTAAATTGTTTATATTCATAAATATTGTGTATATTATGATAATTTATTTTTTTAATAAAATAGAAAAATGACACGTTAACCAAGTTTGTTGGTTTGGGCTCTATGTTGGTTGTTTAAAAACTTTAATGTAACTTTTTTATAAAAATTTAATGTAACTTTATAAAGTTTAATGTAATTTTATAAAATTTAGTTTGTTTTAAAAAAATAGGAAAGAAAATAAAATGATGGGTGAGTGGGCTCAAATGACATGTTATGAGTGAAGGGTGTTTTGGTGTGTGAGTGTTAAAAGTGAGAATACTGAGGTGGCACTGATGTGGCTCTGAAAAGAAGAAGATGGCATGCCATGGTACTCCATGCTCTAACAAGCTCTAACAAAAGAAATCTAGAAACGTTGTTCCAACCTACATACAATTAGTGAAGAAGAAAACATTTATGGTGCGCTTAGTTGGAGAAAAATTCTCTTGTTTTCTATCTCTAGTTTCAGAAAACACTTGAAAATATAGAAAACGATTTAGTTGATGTTTGTATTTTATATTTTGAAGAAGGGAATGATGGTTTGTGGGTTACAAAGGAAAACAAGGAAAATAACTAAAATTTGTTTTGTAGTTTTCTTTGTTAAGTAAAGAAATAGGGATTTTGGGTTTTGAAAACATTTTGTCGGAAAACGTTGATTTGAACGCTCTCGCTTTTCCTTATTCTTCAAAAACATTTTGTAAAAACAAGGGTGTTTTCTCAAACTAAACGCACCCTTAATGTTTTCATAAAATTCAGATTCAAATAGAAATTTCAAGACTTTGATTTGTAGATTAATTTGTTTCATGTTATGCCGAGCAGGAGTTGTTCGCTGGAGGGTATTGCTACATAATAACAATTGGATTAGGAAATAATAAGATGCTTGAAAAGCAAATTACAAACGTGGATTAAGAAAGTGTTACATGTATTTCCTAAACCACTCTATTCAATTTAGAAAACTTTTCACCCATACTAGAAAACCAAATCATTGAGGAAAGCATGATGTCATACTAGAAAACCAAGTGTTACATGTATTCCTAAACCATTCTATCCAATTTAGAAAGTTTTTCTACTCATACTAGAAAACCAAGTGATTGACGAAAGCATGATGTCATTTAGAAAAAGTAACGAGATATAACGGTAATCATAAAGTGTAAAACAAATATACAATTCTAAAAGCTAAATGCTAAATGCTTCAAAACACGTCAAATATTCTTTGCCAAACACGCCCGAAATACAGTGAAATTGGTCAAATGAGTCATAACCTTTACAGTGAAATTGGTCAAAAAGTTTTAAGCCATAATAACTAGATACCAAACACTCCCTATAACTTTAGTTGCCATTCCCCTTAAACACAACCCGTATACCAAATACACTAGTTTCTTTCATAATTCGTTACCCAAACTTCAATCACCATTACCATCAATTAAGTTTCTTCATATTCCCCACCAATTTTGTAACAATGGATACTCTGGCACCGTCAATAGCAACAACATCACATCCACCGAAAATATAATGAAACTGGAACAAATCGCTGACCTCCCTAATCCACCTCTGTTGCAACCTCGATACCTTAGTTATCCATTTTTATTAAGGTACATAATAAAAAATAATGATAATTGTATACTATGTTTCTATTGTAATTGATTCATCACAATGATAATTGACAAGGTCGTTCCATCCATTGGAGAGTCTTACACTATTCATCTTTTTCTTCAATTCAGCCCATATACCTTTCGAGAAATCATAGTTGAAAAATAAGTGGCTATGGGAATCATGGCACTTTTGACATAATAGACACTGCCACAGTAACATTCTATCTTGCATTAACAATTTTTATCCATAGAAAGAATGAACATCTTGGTTACACTGAGAAACCCACACCATCTTCCACCGGTTAACTTTGGGTATTTCATTTCTCAATCTTTCCAAGCATTTTTACTAGAAAAATTGACAAGCTGTCCATTCTTTGTTCTCCATTTTACAGCATTTGTTTTGTTCACTTGCAGATTAGGAACTGAAGTTTGTGGATAATGTACTGAGTGTGTTGGATTTACCATACGCTGTATTCAGTTTCCCATTCTGAGTTCCTCAATAACTAATTCAGGAAACGTTTATTTTCCAAGGATAGGTTGCTGAAAGAAAATATTTCCATAGAAATATTACATGGAGTTGGCATCCATAGGTTGGCTCATCCTTCTCGGGAAAACAAAATGGCAATCTGTGATAAATTAAATATATAGTGTATAACAGGTGTAGGATTTGTTTTTAGAAAGACTTTTAATTGGTGGTAATAATATGAATGATTTACAAGGAGCTGAGTATTTTCGTGACTTATGGAATGGTTTAGGCAATGGAGAAGAACATGAATGGCATGTAATATTACAAAATCATGTTCTTAAAGGTTGTAAAAGTTATCAAAGGAGACTTCGAGTAACTTCTCTACAACATTTGGATATGAAGACTGTGTGACTAAAAAACACTACTATAATTCAAGCATAATTTATTGTGTAGGTAAATAAATACAAGTGGTTGTACGTATACAAACAACTCATGTTATTCCTTTTTATGAGTTTAAGATTTCTGATTCTTTTTTCTTTTTTTTTCTGCTATTTGTATTCACTAATGACTCATGTTATTATTTTTTATAAATTTAACCTATGTGTACACGGGTTTGAAAAATAATAGTAAAATTTAAATAACATCATCAATCTCAATACCCATGTAGTTAAACAAAGTTAACTCTTTTATCCAACAAAATATTTACAAAATATTAATCGATATTAATATAAAATCAATTTTTATGTAAAACCCATACATAATTATTAGTTGTACTTATATCACAATTAAAAAATTAAACCGGACAAATTCTTATATGTCCATACATTTAACAAAAACTTATATGTCCATACAAGTAACTTTCCTAATACATAGGCTTTGTAAGTATAATGCACTATAATTCATTTATCATTTGGCCCACCGTGAAATGTTTCATTATTTGGGAAACATATCATTACAAATAGTCTGGAATGCACTTAGTGATTGCATGCTAAGGCTAGGCGTAATAATGATAGTAGGAACCTAATTAGTATCATAAAATAAACGTTTGATATGAAAATGAAAAATGATATATATTGCAAAAATATTATATTTTTCATATCATGTTTGACAATGAAGCTCGATTGATATGTCAATAGTCCATAACGGTCATATATTTTCCTTCCATTCAACTTATTCACATTAAATGGTTCATATTAATTTTAATGGTTCATTGATTGTTTGCTATTAGTGGTTCGTAGGAATGTTAATATATGATCGTTAAGTATTTAGTATGAGTTTCCATGCTTTGTTGATAATTATAATTAAATGATTAATTGTTTAACAATTAGTTTGCACTTCATCTTGGTAATATGTGTAAATATTTTCGGTGCACATGATATCGATGAAAGAAGTATGATGTAGAGAATTCGTAAACACAGGAAGTGGTTTCAAAGGTTCTTATGTATAATATATAATATAATTCATCATCGTTGTCAAGTTCATTCTATTTACCTACTTTACTCACTATATATTGATATGATTTCTCAGTTTATTAAGATAGATCCTTCGGCTACCTCAGCAAGTGCCAGAGTTTGATGATGACATTAAAATGAAGACATTGGAGTGCATGAAACCTTGCTTTAAAGATCCATGATTATATATGTCTTGATGGTTACACATGACTTTTGTTTTGATGGATTTTAGTCATTTATTTTCAATGGATCTTTATCATTTACGTTACTCTGATCTAACTATTATGTTGTTAACAATGTTTTAAAATGTATAGTTACACTAGCAATCGAGTTTTTGCACCAAACATTGATCGGAAATATCATATCTTTGTAATATCATATCTTTGTAATTGAAATTTATATAATTTGCCATCACCGCCGACCGAATAGTTTAATTTATTCACTTATTTTATTTAATTTCGTATTTTTCATTTTGTAATTTTTTTATGTCGTTTTTTTTTTCTTTTTTTTAATGTTTATTTTTATTAATGAAGTATTAGATTGTTTAATGAATGTAATTGTTGAGGGCAAAATTTGTAAATGATAATTATAAAAAAAGAGAGTCCCAAAAAGTGGTGTTAAATAACTATCTTAAATAGTTTATGTAAATAGGAAAAAAAAATAATTTATGTAACTAAAATAATAGGAACCTAATGACCAAACATTTAGTTATGAAAAATTAGTTAATTATTCGACCAATAGCACGTGTATCGCACAGGTTGTATAAAATATCATGAAAATAACACAAATCAGTGCAACGCACGGGTGTTTGTAGCCTCGTGTATCTAATGAGTGCAATGTATCTAGTCAAGTGGGTATGGGTCAATACCATAGGTTATGGATATGCTCCATGGGTTGCAGTTTTTACCCATTATAATACATACTAGTTATGTATATATTTGCCCAATATGTAAACACTAGTTGTTGTACATATGTATTACTAAATCATAAAATCACTTATACTTGTTTTGGTATTTTATGAAAACGTAAGTGCGTTAGAAAACTATTGGCTCAAACCATTTACGTATTTTATTTGTTTCGTTAAATGATTTTACGTTTGTTATCGACAAAACATTAGAAGATCGTAAAATATAAATAAACGTTTTACTGCTTATTTGTATTAACAATCTCCCCTTTTGTTGATGACAAAACATAAAATTATTTTAAGAAAAGCTAAAATTGTAAAGTTCGAATTGAGTTTTACTCTTCTCCCCTTTTGTCGAAACAAAAGAGCGTCGAAAAGAAACTAACACATTTTTAAGAAAACATGTAAAAAGAAAAGATGTAAAGAGAGCAAGTGACGGAATGGTTCTCGCCTTAACTCCCCTTGACGAGTCCATCCCTTTGTGAGGCATCAAGTAAATAAAACTAGTAAGTTAATGTATTGCAACTTTGTTTGCAAATGGTTTCTTCCTTGTGACGGAAATGCTCCCCTTGAAGATTGCAACTTTGCAATGGGGTGTCATGAAGTGTAATCCAAGTAGGATTATGTTGCAAATGGATTTGCAATGTATGGTTTGACATAAGGCTCCCCTAGCTTAAGATGTCAAAGTCTTCATGTGTATTTTGAAAATCTACAAAATGGAGGTTAGAAAACAAGTATATGGTGTATAATTTCCAGCAAATAAGACTCAAGTTAGTAGAAAATTTGTCTTATGTTATAGATCCCACGGTTCCTCCATGGAGGGATCCGTCTAGGCATTTTCCGTGGATCCGTCTGTCGGTGACACATTTTTCAAAGAATGGTGATATGCCAAACAATGCTCATATGAGAGTGAGATATGTATACAAATAACAAGCATATACTCAAAGCAATATGGCAAATAAGTTATCATTCAATAAAACAAAGAGATAATCAACAAATCTCTAAAACTAAGAGAATGATCTAGCCAAACATATTCTACTAATACTAATGAGTGACCTAAAATTAAGAAGCAACCACGTGCTTAAGGATGATCAAGTATGAAATGGGATTTCCTAAACGTTCTAAGTTGAGCTTGAGGCTAGGACACTATTTTATTCCTTAGTCTCATGGTTGTTTAGGTTTATTGACCTCATCGAGACGTTCGAAGAGGTGATAAAACATGAAACGTTGCTCTTCACGTAGTTCATGTATCAACTTTTCAACATGTTGACAATGATAGCAATCCTTGTCATGGATTTGAAAGGATGGTGGTAAGGGTTGAGCGTCTTGAAGCGGAGGTTCAAGTGAGGTCGGTTGAAGATCCTCAAATGAAGGAGGAATTAGTGGAGGCACATTAAGTGGTGGCTCAACAAGAGTTGATTGTGGAGGTAGGGAAGTGTCAACTTCCATGTGGTCGGGTGGTTGACTTTGATGTCTCCTCATAATCTAAAATGGGCTATTGGAGGAAATGGAGAAATTTCCATTGGTACAAGTGTTGATTCAACACTTTGGTTTTGTTGTACAATCTTTCTAGTGAAGAGTGTGTTGGTAATGGTGGAGGATGAGATGGCCTAGGGGATAAGTCCTCTAAGTTGCGGGAATGTGGAGATGATTGTGAGAGGTTAAAGGATGTTGGTTGGGTTGAAAAGGATGTGTTTGGTTTGGTAGGGTTTGGTGATGATATCCTTGTGGGAACAATCCTCTTGGGAATGAGTTTGATTGGTTGATTTGGTGGAGGGGAAATCCTGGCATTTGTGGACTTAACCGGAGATGATTCGGTTAAGGAAACTTCGTGTATAGCCCGAGCAAGTTTCTTGGGTGGTTCTTGGGTGGATGAGTTAGCACTAGGAGCTTTCCTCATGATGAAATAACTAAAGAAGGTGTTTCTAATTGCTGAGAATTATGTTGTGTTTGATGACTAAGGAGTTCTAGCAAGATGACTTATAAAGGGAAGAGTTTGGCAAGTGCATTTAAGACTTAAGCCACTAAGATTCTTAGGAATGTGATGATTAACATGCACAAGAGTCAAATTCGAGTTTTACTAATCTATGGACTCAATTAAGATGAGGTGGAGTGTTCAAGTTAGCAAGATGGGCTTGAAATGATTGTTTTAGCTAGAGTTTGACATAATCTGTCACCCGGATCCCACGGTTCCCTACTTTGAGGGATCCGTCTAGGATAATCCTAGGGATCCGGCTCTCAACAGCTATGAAAGAGTAAAAATGATGTTTCTAAGGTCTAAAGCCTATACCATTTTGAGTGTTTCAGTCCTCCTAAGTATATTAAATGAAGGTGTACTTGAATGATCAAGGGCAATGAGTGATATAGCTAATGATTGCCTTTAATGGAAGGAAAATGAGACTAAATGACCACCAATGAATGTTCAAGGATGATACTAAGGGTTTTGATGGTGTCAAGTTATAATAAATGATCCTAGAGATCGATGTAAGCTTGAGATGGATTTTGAAAAATCCTCAAAAATTAAAAGAATTGAAAACTATTTTTTGACCCATTTTGAGATAAGGATGGCTAGAAACAATTTCCTAAAATTGTTCAATATGTTCACCTAAGTGTTTTGAGATGTGAAAAGCAATGTGTGAGTATTGAAGCGGAAATATGGTGAGTTTTGATGAGTTGATAAATCAAAAGGCACTTTGAATAAGATCTTATGTAAGCAATGGGTGGGTTTAAGGCTTTCTCATGCTTGAAGAAGACTTAGTTGGGTTCTAAAATCTTATGTTTAGCTAGTGTGAAGTGATCTAGTAAACTATTTTGATGTATGGGATACTGTATTGCTGATCTATTGTCACGGATCCCACGGTTCCCTCAAGGGAGGGATCCGCCTAGGCTAATCCTAGGGATCCGCATCCGCAGATCGTAACCATCACGTAATCAAGTGCGATTTTGCACCTAGCAATATACACTAATAACCATTAAACTAAACAACAATATAAACATGTCATCACATAAAACATCTCACAGATAATGGTAGAAATAATAATATCCAAGTTAACACAAACAAGAGTGCTAAAACATAGTCATTCACATATGAATCAAATGTCTCAAATTAAACATAGTCCTATAGTCTCTTTCGTCAATAATTTATTTTCCTCTTTCCCGACTTTGTGACGTGGTAAGCTAGGTTTTGAATCATACCCCTCAATTGTTTGAATTTCGCGGTCTCGTTTGGAATAGTTGGAAGTTGTTGATAGTAATCAAAGGGTTCCAATTCGATGTTAGCTATGGGGTCAGCATCTTCTTCTTCCTCATCTTCTTCTACTTCACCATCCGAGGAATCCGAGAGAGCTTTAGGTTTTCTTCCATTGACCGTGAACCATTTAGGGGGTTGTTTGGTAAGAGGTACCATGACGTGATCGGAAAGGAAATGATCATCGTTGATAGGAGATGGTTGCAATGCACTAACATACTTACAAAGTCGTGTTAGGAGCATACCATATGGAAGTACCATGTTGGAAACTTTGAATACCCCAACCATTCTCTTCACCATGTAATAGGCGAGATTAAATGGCTTTTGGTGGATGAGACAGTAAATCATTTGCACGAGAGATGCATTTGGATGATCCTTGTTACCAACTAGGATAATGACGTTTTCCTAGGATTTCTTCCCATTTTCTAAAATGGGAGCATTTCAAAAGTTCCATTTGAAAGGGATCACGGTGAATGAGCTTTTGTTTCGGTTGAGACGGATTGGTCGGCTCTAATTTTGAAGATGGTGTCACGAACGGTTTCGGTACATCAAGAGGAGTATGGTATATTGGTTTGGGATCCGAGCAAAGGATTGAGTGGAAATTGATGATGAGTGTCTAAATACTCATCATTTTGTACTATTTAGAATGCCAAAACATCCGAAAACACTCGTAAATACATCAAATGATAAAATATCACAAACAAGTGTTTTATGTGTTTTAAATGCAAAACATCAAAATCGGTGAAAACGATAAAGTTTGCATAATTGGCGCTTTAGTCCCCAAGTTTCAAAAGTTGTCAAAACAGTCCCTCGTAAATCAAAATAAAGAAAAATGTCATTTAAGGTCAATGGATTCAAAAGTTGTCAAAACAAACCCTTAAAATGTAAAATTGCAAAATTACAACTTTAGTCCTCAAGTTTTGAAAATGTCAAATATAGTCCTTGGATTTATTAAAATGGAATTTTATGCATAATGGTCCTTGTACTATTAAAGTTTGGCAGGAATGGTCCTTATTATAACTTTGGAAAATGGTCGTTTGGTCCTCATGTTTGGTCGAATTACAAGTTTGGTCCTTGTGAATAAATAAAACTAAACGGCCCTTTGTATTTTAAACCCCACCAAGTCAAAAGACCCCCGCCAATTAGCCTTGACCCCCATTTTGGACCCCTTTATTAATATCAAAAGTCAAAACCACCAAACGCCAAATACTACTCCCACTGTTCATCTCCTTCTCCAAGCTCAGAAACCAAAACCAGAGGTGGTTTTCCACTTTTTCGACCTTCCACCTCACCCCTAACACTGCTTAACAACTCTTTCCACCTCCACAAAGTCCAAAAATTCTTAATTGAATTAACCCGCTCAAGAAAAATTGGCGCCAAAATTGCCATTTGTCGAATTTGATGAGTTGGATAAATCCAATGGTCGGAAATTGGCGGAAATACTCGAGGTGTCGACAGAGATGGAAAAGAGCTTTAAAAGCAAGAATGGTGCAATGTAATAATCTATCTAGTGTAATTTAGCTTATCTCATGTCGCTTTAGTTAATTTCAAATTTCCAGTAAATTTAAGTTTCCAAGTACTGCTTTAAGTTATTTCAAGTGAATGTGAGTCTTTTTCGCTTCAATTTAGCTTTTAACTCAAGTTTTCATGTTATGCAAATTTACCTTGTTCAAAAATCTCATGAAAGTTTAAATGTTGTTTTAGTTGTTAGTAAGGACTTATAAGCCCACATAAGCTCCTATATAGCTTATCTAAGCTATTAGAAACCCTTTAAAATCGGTTTAGTAGTCAAAAGCAAAATACTAAAAATACAAAAATCACTCATAAATCAAAAATCATAAGAATGAAGAAAATGCAAGGAGCAAGGTGAATTGGATTGCCTTGGGTTTAGTGCTTATGGGAAGCTTTAGGTTGTGTTTGTATACCTCGGTTCTCGCTTGAGCTTGGAAACCACTTGTAAGCTCTTTTGATCCATTTTGGCATTTCACTATTTAAGTTGGTAATTAGATTGAATCTGTGTTTACATGTTAATTAGTCATAGTTAAGCATAATTAAACAATAAAATAGTAAGCTTGTTCTTTAAAATTCATAGTTGCTAAAAATCTTATTTTCACAGTTAAAATAGTATAAGTATAATTTGTTAGTTTAATGTTGTTAGTACTATTGTTTCATGCCTATTTAGTCTTACTATATGATATTACAAGGTCTGTAATCCATGGCATGGTCTCAATTTGTGTTTTGCTTTGAAAAACATCAAAACAGTCTACTTAAAAGGGTGTTTGGATTTGTTTATTAAACTGTGTTATAGGTTGTTCTAGCCATTGATCTTGTTTGGTGCATGTTTCATTAGGTCTTATTAGTTCATATAGACAAGAAAAATCGGTTCTCATTTGGTAAAAGTCAAAATCTTTGGTAATATCACCTCAATTAGTTAACTGTTAGGATTTAATAGGTAAAACTCATCATAGCTATTTAGAACTTGGTAATTTAGCTTATTATAGTCTTATTATACCTTAACTTTACATAATCGGTCATTAGATTTGATTACAAGTTCATTTTAGTCAACTTAGTTAGTTTTATAAAAGTCAAAATTTTCCATTTGGTCGTTGAATAAAATAGATTATTTTATATAGGGCTTAATATTAGTATTCAAGACTTGAGCTTTTGGGATATCAAAATCTAGCTGCTCATCTTAATATTAGTATTTTTATAATTTTCAAATAGCTTATTTAATAGCTTTTACTTAGCTTATTTAAGACCCTATTTCAAAATAGTGCCACATGCACAATTTTAAGCCCATTTTCACAAGCTTGCAAAAAGCTCATTAGTTAATCATAGCTTGTGATTCTTGGTTCTTTGGGTAATGACATAGCCATCTTGAAGTTTCAACTTTAGCTTTTCAATTTGTAGCTTGTTAGATAGAAATGCTAGTGGCTTGTTTCTTGTCCCATTTTAGTGTAAACCAGATACTCGGGTGATCTAGTCATTTCATAAGCTCACACGAGCTTAATAGTGGGTCATAGCTTGTGTTTTTGGTTTTCGAGAAGCTCACCTAGCCGCCTTGTTGACTCAAGGCTTATTTTTGAGTTTGGAGCTTTTCTAGCTTAAACAGCTTTGGAAAAGACCGCAGCCTGTTTGGTAGATAGCTTAGCTATAGTGCTTATTTGCTTATTTCCAGATTTTCAATATGGTTCTCTGTGTATTCTAGCTTCATATAAGTAGCTTGTAGCTTGTTTTAGCTTATTATACCTTTGGTTTTAGTTTGTGAGCTTATTACATCAAAATAAGCCAAATCTCAAACTCATAGCTCATAAGCTCATTAAAACATTTTATTTTAATTTCCAAAATTTTGTTTTCAATAAAGTTTCATATTATTAGTAGTTAAATAGTTTTCAAAAATAAAAACCAGAAAAACATCATTATAAAATTAGTGATAGCGTTTATTTAATAGGAATTAGCTTTTTGATTTTTCTTTTTAGCTTATTATTAAGCAAATTCTGTTGTTATAATTTTCTTAGTTTTCTGTCATCATAAGTTATTTTTAGAAAAAGTTTCATAATTTTATCTGTTTATTTAGTATTTATTAAAATTCAAAATAGTTAAAAAGTATTAAATAATTAATAAAAAATAAATAAAAATCATAAAAAATATCTTTTCAGTTTTAAAATTAGTTTAATAATATTCTAGATTTTTCTAAGTTAAAATTTTATTTTTCCAGGTTAATTTTATATTTTCTAGTATTTAAGTGTATTATAAATAGTAATTAATTAATAATAAATAGATAAAAAGTGTAAAAAATATATTTTCAATTTTAAAATAAGTTTTATAGTATTTTAGATTTTTCTAAGTCATAATTTTATTTTTCTAGTTTTATTTCATATTTTATCATATTTTAGGGTATTAATAAATAGTTAAAAATAGTCTTTAATTAATAATAATTAAATAAATAGTTGTAAAAATAATTTTCTTTTTCCAATAATTTTCTTTTATTTTTAGGATTCCAAAAATATCATTTACATATTTTTAGGTCTTTTATTTCTTAGATTTCACATTTTGTTTTATACGCTTACGTTTTGATAAACGTACGATTTACGCTTGTCTTAATCGATTGTTGTGATTTACAATTTTGTATCCAAATACAATTCCAATCAATCAAGAGTGTAATTATATTCCAAAATCTTACCGATCACTATCCTTAGTGATTATTCGACACCGATCGTGTTTAAACACCATTGAGTCTCCGGGACTTTAACGACCGAGAATCCACTATATTCCTCCGATCTTAATTGCATTTGCTTCGAATGCTTGAAGTTTATTACGGTTGACCATTCACAAGTGGTTAGCTTGTGTGATTAAACTTGACCTGCTCGAGGCGAATCAAATTTTGGCGCCACGCCGGGAGGTCAGAAGCGTGTTTTAAGCGCCAGACTACCAACAATTTTGTCGATGAAAACTTCATTGCACAAGGTACTTTTATAAGGTTTACAAAGGGCAACTCTCACATTCGGAGAGCGATCGATATTGTTGCACGACAATTTCGCAATTTAGTGTTGGGAACAACGAGGTGGTGATGTCTAGATATCTCAAGCATAAAAATATCGTTTCGGTTTTAAGGTTGTTAGATCAAATGATAATCCATGTGTCATAAACAAGCATGAGGCGAACGGAAGATCGGACAAACATCTAAGTGGGTCAACCTCACTTGGATCCAAAGATTGCATATATGTGTTTGTATTGCGGATGCATTGCGTCACATTCATAATCTTGAAGACGATGAGAGTGTCATACATGGTAACATCAAGAGCTCGCATATATTACTAGATCACAACCGGGAACCAAAATTAAAGGGTTTTGGATTTGCCGTCAAAGTTAAAAAGCATCATCTTTATCTTACTAGTAAATACAATGGCTCATTAGAGTACATGGACCACGAATATGAAAAGACAAGAGGTTTGACACATAAGTCGATGTCTTTTCTTTCGAGTTGTATTATTCAAGTCCTGTTTGGAAGAAAAGCATCATCTCGCTAATCCAGTTCAAGACGATGGAGATGGTTGGTATTTTGCTCGATTGGCGAGATCACATTATGAAGAGAGAATATGGATGATGTGATCGATCCAGATCACGACAACAGATGAACTTGTCATCATTAGAAATCTTCTCGAAATATCATATTGTTGCTTAAAGAAGGTGCGAGCACTACGTCCCGATATGGATCCGGTTTTAAAAGGCTTACAGAGCATTGGAACTTCAAGAGAAATATCAAAGTACTTGTAAGATCATCCAACCACTTGAAGGTAATTATTTTATGCTCCATATATATATATATATATATATATATATATATATATATATATATATATATATATATATATATATATATATATATATATATATATATATATATAGGGAAGGGTTATTTTCGTAACCAAATAATTTGCGAGAACCGCGAGAACCAAGATCAACCAATCGATTTTTTCTTATATTAATTTGTATAATTTAATTCAAAAGGGCATAATGGTAAAATTACTTTCTTTTATATTTGAATTTTTTTTTCAAAAACGCTTTTTAGTTCCATAATTCAAGGATTTTTTTTTTTTTTTTTTTTTTTTTTACATTGAGTGCACATGTGTTTTGCATTATTTGATAATTGTATTTTCCGTTTTTTGCATAGGTGTTTTGTATTTGCACATGTATCTATAAAAATATTACATAAATATGTATACAAACAACAAAACTTTATTAATACATTTATGCAATTTTATACAAACAACAACTTTATTAATATTTATGCAATTTTATGCAATCTACACATGTGTTTTTCCTCATTGGCCATGTATCTATAAAAAAATATTACATCAGTATGTATACAAACAACAAAACTTTATAAATACATTTATGCAATTTTATGCAATCTACACATGTGTTTTTCCTCATTGGCCACTATCGATCTCTTTGTACACATGTGTTTTTCCTCATTTTCCTCATTGGCCACTCTCGATTTCTCGATCTCTTTGTAGGCATATGTACACATGTATTTTTAATCCTTGTACACAATCCTTTCCATAACAGCTGAAATTAAACAAAAGAAACAAGTTCATGAAACTGTAAAAACACATATGCATAGAAGGTTTCAAATTCACAACTGTAAAAACACATATGCACACTCAAAAACACATGTGCACTCTCAAAACACATATGCACAATCTTTCAGAAATTTTATACTAACAATAAAAACACATATGTATCATTACATTAATTTTATATTAACCTTTAAAACACATATGCACATAATTATACACATTTAATAAACACATTTTACCATAAACCAAAACCATAAACTATAAACCATAAACAATTTTACACATTTAACAAACACCTTTTAACAAAAATAAGAACATCAGCAAGTGCGGTAGCAAAATCATAAACTATAAACCAAAACCAAACTATAAACTATAAACCAAAACCAAACTATAAACCATAAAACCAAACCATTATACACATCTAACAAACATAAGAACACTTACGGTGACAAATGAAAGTAAACGGTGGTTTTGGTGTCCATATATTTTCATCGTGTTTGTTCACTAGATACGGTATTCTTTGAATCATGCACATGTATTTTCATCCATATTTCCTTCATAATCTTTAGAAACTATTGTTCAACTATGTTATAATATTATTGTGCTTGCATAAAGACACGATCTTTCCGACACCTTTCCTTGCATATAATGTCGAATTAACTGCAACTCAAATAAACAAAAACATTTCAAATCACAATTTACTAAGAAAATAACTAATCCTATTAATAAGTTATATCTAGGAATTTAAATGAAACAAAATTTTCCTTTACAGAAATCATTCTCGTATATAGCACTTTAAGAAATAATAGTGACTTAACCACTTTGTGGTCTAAAATGATTTGTAGCTACTGTATTTACTATTATGATAAAAGTAATCACCAATTAATTCAAATGTAGATTTAACAATCAATATCGAATCTCAGTACGTATGCTCAATTTGTGTAATAAACAAAAGGAAGCAATCAATATAAAATTCTCAAGACGTATGCTCATTTCGTTCAGCGATGTCAATCACATAGGAGTTGATAAACAAATAATATGGCATACAACATAGAAAAGAAATGATTACCCGTCACCAAGTTTTTTCCTTATTAATCTATTCATTTATTATGTTTCGATTGACAATAGCATCTTCGATTTTTTCCTTTGTTGATTGGTAGTACGTGTAACAACTCTAAAACATAAAAAAGACAAATTAACACATATGAATGACGAAACCATAAAAAGATCAAAATCATCCGTACATCAAAATAACAGCGAAAGACAAATATTTCGGTAACTCGATTTCACGCGATATATTGAAAAAAGGAATCGCAGATCTGAAAACCTATAAATAATCAAGCTTTTTTTAATCAGATCGAATATATGACCAAAGATTTAAAAGAAACGGAAATCAATAGATCACCTACCCGAGACCTTGTAAAAGATCTTGAAGCCGTTGTCTTTGTGTGCTTCGAAGAACAAGAGAAGACTCGAAGGTTTAGTGTTGTGTGTTTAAGGGGGCGGCGGCTAGGGTTCTTAGAGGAAGATAAAGAGATTTGTGAAAAGAATGAAAGATACAGGTTTTGGGGAACGGTTTTGGTACATGGGATCCTATTTTCTAGGGGAATTAAATTCCCATATTACCCCTCATTTATTTTTTTCATTCAAATTAGATTGTGTATATTTTCAAAAATGCCACTTTGCATTGACATTTGTACATTAAGCATTATTAAGAGTAAAAAAGTGGTTCTCGCAGTTCTCGCAAATTATTTGGTTCTCACAATAACCTCACACTATATATATATATATATATATATATATATATATATATATATATATATATATATATATATATATATATATATAGGGAAGAGATCAAGTAAGAAGAATAATTAAAATAAGAATGGTAAGAAGTTATTCTAACCACATTTCAAATTAGGAGGAAAATTTGAAGGAAGATGCATCCACTTTTGTAGGTGCATCTAAAATGTGTGGTTGTGGTTACTTCTTATCCTTCGCTAGTTGACAATTATCGCGAAGTAGAAATATGCTTGTTTATAGCTAATTGGGATACCAATAACCCTTTGTTAGCTAATAGCCTTGTTTGTAATGTTGCAAGTTTATCTTTTTCGAATTTTTGAATTCAATAAGCATAATCGTGTGTTTCAATTAAAGGAAAGAGACAAAAGAAAAAACCATAACAAACGACGCATAGAAAACTCGAAGGAGTTATAGTGTTCGGGAAACTCTAAAAATACTTAATGTACTAAGGGTATGTTTGGTTCAAACTCGAGAAAAGGAAAAAGGAAAGATAATGATAATATTGGGGAAGGGAAAAGGGAGAAAAAACATTCTCCAAATTTATTAGGGCATGCTTGGTAAAGGGTTGTTAGGATTTAGTAAATCCTTTAGTTAAAGATTCGGTCACCTCAAGTATATGTAATCATTAGAATGCTCGTAGTCGTAGTGAGTTAGTGATAGTACTCTTATACACCATTCAATAATAGTAAAATTTTCTCAAAATATTGTTCGTGGTCTATTTTATTAGATCGAAATACAAAGACTTCAATTGAATTCATTGTAGATTTGTGTACAAGTAGTTTTTATAAACGTAGTAAAATTCTCTCAAGTATTATGATCTTATTTTCTTGATTGAAATATAAAGACTTTCAATGAATTTGTTGTAGATTTATGTTTGTATAAGAGATCATTTATAAAAATTATATATAATAAATTAAACATAAAATAATTTACTTAAATTTGATTGGTTTGGGGAGTTCTGAAAGTTCTCACATTTAGATGAGTTCGAAAAGAAAGTTACACTATATATATATATATATATATATATATATATATATATATATATATATATATATATATATATATATATAATTTGGATCCATTGAGAATGATTTAAATTGAGAATGGAAATTGAAAAGGTTAAAAAAATGCTAGATTTTTAACTTCGATTCAAGTTTTTCAAGTATAGAACTCATTTTAATGTGATTCCAATCCAAATTGTGTAAAAAATAATTGAATCAACGTTAAAATTTTCACAATTTTGTGATATATGTGCAATTGTGAATCATATGTACGTATTTAGTGAATCATTATCATAACTTGATTTTTACAAAGATTTGTGAATCAAATTTGTGATTTATGGATTCGATTCACTATTAATTAATGTATACTAGTGAATCAAATCAAAATTATGAACCAATAGTTCAAACGTAGCCTTATCAATTTCCTTCTCAATATAACTCTTCTCAATGGAACCAAAGCATATATATATATATATATATATATATATATATATATATATATATATATATATACTAGTTTTCGAAGCCCGCCCAATGGGCGGGCATGTTTTATAATTATCGTTGACATAATTTGATATAGCGAAATTATCGTTTTGAAAAAATAAGTTAACGGAAAATAAGATATACACGTACCAAATTTTTTATTGAATGCATTAAGAACGAAAAGAAATAAACGGTTATCGAATATGAGAGAAAAAAAGTTTCAAAGTAGTACATAAGAACAAAGTATCAAAGCATAGCTCGTTCGATGGGCGAGCAATAATATCGTTAAAAAACTTAAGTATTGTAAAATTTAGCAAACACCAAAAACACCTCAAACTTATTCCAAGCAACAATCAATCACAACCACATATAGGCGTTGTAAAAGAAGTTTGTAAGTTGAAGTTTTAATGAACAATGTAATGCTTATGTGGTCTTGAAGATTATAGAAGAACACCAATATATATATCTTTAGATGCAACTAACTTAGTTAATTAACACATAAGTTATCGTCAATGAACAAAGTTGAAATAACATTACCAAAGCATGGTTATCTCAAGTCACCAAGATTGTGAAAATATCCAAGCTTTCAAGAAAATTGTATGGACCAACTTAAGTAATGTTGGTCCGAAAGAACTACCAACAGTTATATATTTACGTGAAGATCTAATGCTCTCATATAGTTTTACCAGGTTCTGTAGACTTGGAGACTTCATCTTTATAGCTAAAGGCCGGAACGGGCTTTCCAAAGTCACATTCTTAGCGACTAATGATTCTAGCGAAGTGTAATTAAGCGAAACACATATCTAACAATGTGCCACTAATATATGCCACTCAAACTGTTTTTAGTTGCACGATATGTATGTTTTCTTTCTTATCGTAACGTGGTTTTATAATATTATTAAACTTTACTTTACTTGTAAGAAAAAAAGTACAAACAAATTACTAATCTATTGTTATCGTCATGTTTATTAACATAATTTTGCTGCATTATAGCTACCAAGTTCATTTACCAAACCCTTAATCTTGCCTCGTAATCCTTTTTCCATACTTCATAACCTTGTTAGTTCTTCTTCCAAGTTCAAATGCTGTGACATCGTCTCCAAATACTTAACTTCTGCCATAGTTATTCCATTGACTTCATTTTATACTCGTACTCTAACCAACGGGTCTCATATTGTTGGATCCGTAGCTGGAGCATATCCTTACCCTCTTCTTTCTCGCATAAACCTAACTCTTCTTTATAAACTCGTCTTGTAATTCTGCAAGTGTTCACTACTGGATCATCCTGGTTATCGCCAGCCATATACACAAAGCATTCAGAAAGAGTTTGGAAGAATTAATTCAATGATGATAAAAGATGAACATGAAATGGTGTAAAAGTACCTTTTTGGAACTAAATTGAATTAGTGTGATGTATGTTGTGCATTGCCGGACCAGACATCCACGGATAACTTAAAAGTAGTTTAATGTACAGTTTCTTCATGGTTCCATTTACAAAATTTGATATGACTTGACTTAGACCACATAGTAAGTCATATCTTTGTATTCTAAATATAAATAGACCCATCTCCTAGCTTTTTCTTTTAATCCCATTCAACATCTCTTTTCTTCTTCGATGTCTTGTTTAAATATAAACGTCATATCTTTGTATTCCTAAATATGAAGCGTCATATCTTTGCTCCATCATACTCCGCCGTCGGGAAGCACGTGCCTTCTCACAGATGAAACCAAACGGCGGTGGTGGTCATTCCATTAACAGACCCCAATCACGGGGAAAGTGGCTTCCGGACCTCGATCTTTCATCTAAATAAAAACCCACAAGTCGTGAATGCTAATCCTCCTTCAGATAACGATGTGGCTCCTCACCCGAATTCAATAGTTGATGGTTCCAAAATGAAGATAGTAGCACTACTAAGCCATAAATGCGTTTGGGGTGTTTGGCACGTTGATCGTACTGATTCTAACCGATTGAAATTGTCATCAATTCATCATGTCCATTTCTTATATGTTTAATGTTCTTCCGGATGTCTTGTTTGATTGAATGTCAAAGCGTGATATGAATCTTACGTTCTTGTTCTTTGAAATAAATGAATAAACATGTATTAAGTCGAATAATATTGGTACAACTGAAATAAAGAAATCTAACGTTCTTGTTCATGTAATTTTAGTACAATGACTTTAAGAAAGGTAGTAAACAATACAGTCGATATCAAATACACCCACCTCGATCAACTCATCCAAAAATTCTCCGTTTGCGCCACGATCCTAATATGACCATGAAAGGTTAGGTTAAGTTAATCAACATACTTAATATGTAAACTTTATAAAATAACTATTACTATTTAAGTTATAGGCGAATTTCAAACCGTTTGATCCGTTAGGATCTGTATCAGCATATATTATTTTACTAACCGTTTCAGCATCAAGACACTCTTACGCCACTAGACCATTGCTCCTTCTCCGGTTTCCTCCAATTCCACCATAATTCTTCGCTAGTAAGAGGCTCCTTTATTGGCTTCCTAACTTTAGGATCAATAAAGCGATGGGGTCGTCCAAGTTTTTTATCAAGATCATACCCAGTTAACTCCTCGGCCTCAATATGTTTCTCATATACCACAAAATCAGAAAACTCATCAGTGGATTCTTCTGATCTCTCATCCAAACCTTCATCCTCCACTACATGATCAGCGACTGCAGTAACTTCAGTATGGACTTCATCTGACTCAGCAACAGCACTCGTGGCCTTATACGTTTTCCTTCATGGGAGAGGAATATGTGGTAGATCAAATTCAATAACATATTAGTGCTTATCTTTATCTATGTTGCATGGCTTTCATATTTACACCACCCTTTACAGTAGTATTCCAACTCTTGTTATCTCTCTCCCAAACATCCCCACCGTCCTACACTCTTACTCCCTAGCGACTCTGACATACACCACCCTTTAGAGACAGCGTCGCAATGAAAGCCCACACTTTCCAACTATACCTTTTGTAGCATCATGTCTAAGGCAAACAAAAACCGGTTAAAACTACCCTCTTGATCGGTTGAAAGAAGGCATCGAGGGCCCATTTTGATGATGATATGCGAGCGTGGGATGTTCATAATATCAACAGTCGATACGAGCATCGACTTTGTGGTTTCAGATGAAGAGGTGAAATTAATCTCATTATTTTGCATCATTGTAAATGTCCTAATATGTATGTATTGATAAACTGATGTGGGTTAATTCTCTTCCAGGAAAATGTCATGCATTGTACCATGAAAAGCAACATCTCTCACTGTTTTGTTGACAAGATCCAGCTAGGTTCTGTCATCTCTATGTGGTATTTTTGAGAGATGAGTACTGCATAATCAGATAGAACAATTACTTCATTGAGGTTAATGGTTCCACAACCGTACGCAAAGTTTGCAACAAAGTTGGTGGCTTTTTGAGGCATCCGTTCCAGCTTATGGAGTTTGAGAGTATCCAACAGTTGAGAATTTGAAGGGTGCGAAGCCCGCGCCAAATAAGCGGACAGTGGGATGAAGAGAACCTTCGGACAGTATAATGACAGAGTTGATAAACGGGACACAATCAGTCTTCGCCTTTCGTAAATTAAAGAGATATAACTCAGAACAATATTAAGCAAACAATAACATCACTATTGTAACCTGAGTCAAGGGTCGTTGGAACACTTCTCTGTCAGCCTCCTCACGCTCTTCTTGGTAAGCTGCAATATTTAGTATATGGTAAAAATAATAAATATACATGAACTGATACATGCATAAGTTTGTGATAAGTTAACTTACCAAGATTAACATCAACACGGGGCCTTTTGATCAACCAAGTAGATGGTGGTTGCTGTACAATCAAATGAATAACGTTAATCGCGACAAAATATATGAAACCCACAATTGACCTGTTAAATATAAACATAACCCAAAATTGATCAATTTATATGTTTGTTGGTCGAAATACCCCATCTATTTATTTTTTTATATTCGCACATCACAAACGTAATGTATTTGTGCCAATGATGTATAAACCTAATCCACATATGACACATGAGCGTTAGCCAAAAGGTAGATTTCATAAGTAGGCCATGCTATAATGTCCATAAAAATACCGAGGGTTAAAAACTTGCAAGATTGAGCATTCTCTGTCGAATTAAGTCAAGAGGTAAGTGCAGTGCAACCATCAGTGTCAATCTTTTTATTTCTCAGCAGATTATGAACTAATTTAGGCGATAAAATACCTAACGTCCACTGGTTCTCCTCTGCCGACTAACCTCGTCATCATCGGTTCTACTTAGAGAGGCTTCCAATGTGAATTATTCTTTTCATAATGAAACCACGATCGTAGTGGTGTTAGATAGCCAATTACGAAGGTGAGAAGGCATTTAAACATTCTATTACGATTTGTAATCGACTTGGTAGAGTGAGGAATTCATGTTACCGTGTGCGCGAGCACATATTGGATTCTCAATCAAGAATATGAAATCAAAATGCATACCTTTATAATCTCTTGAAACTTCGAAATCTTGTGTTTTTGACTTTTGTATTTCTACTTCTCATCATCCATTATGCATCCCGCATTGAATGTAATTGATCAACCATCGATTAAATAAGTCTCGATGAACTGGATTGCACCAAACACCTACTTATATATTGCTGAAATCTGCAGCACCAAACGCACCTATTGCAGCATCAAACGCCCCTTGTTGTAGCAGTATCATAGGAACAAACACCCCTTTTTGACAGTAAAGCATCCATGGTTTTTTAATTTATTCTCGAACCAAACAACAACAATACCATATAGGTGATTGGATTCCATCGAGTGATGATAATCATGTTTAGTGGGAATCATTTGTTCATCGAGACCAGACGTGACCCCTTTTGCAACCATCGATACCAGCTTTGACGAACCAGGCACGATGGAGGAATTTAAAGCAAACCGAGCATCCAAATCACCGGTAACATTAATCGGACAGAATCGTACATTTGACCGGATATACATGTCTTGTGTTAAATTTCAGTTTAAATAAAAATGACAAAGCTTTTAAAAAGTAAAATTAATGATGATAAAACAACAATAAATAAATATAAATGAAGCAAGCAAACTCAAAGATGGCTCTGTTTCGAAACATATGTTTAGAGAAAAATCAGTACCTTCAGAACAAAGTCGTAATGATTTTCAGTGCCGTTGCATTCTTGATAGTAAACGACACCAAAACCGCCCTGACAAATCTTATTAGCCAAGCTAAATTTAGCAATAGCCTTAGCAAGCTCATCGTACGTAAACTCAATTAATATGTCCACTGTTATGCATGTGATCCCTGGCTAGTCACCACCAATAAGGAGGCCTGATTCGGTGGTTCTTCCGAGATTATTACCTCTACGTGAATTAACAATACAATTAAATGAACTACATGAATTAAGATTTAAATGAATATGAAACATGGTAAAGAAGTGTACACACCTATTTGATTTATATAAAAAACTTTTGGAAGCAATCTTTGGGTAGACAAGTAAGGAATGGGTGCATGTTCCAATGACGACACCTCTTACATGATCATTTAATCAGCAATCTGAATACTGAGAAGCAATTGGTTAACTATTATAAGATAATGCATGTACGAATAAAAACTATGATACCTTCCTTGAAGGTCTAATTCCTTCTTGCATAGTTTCAACAAAAACATCTCAGAAGCTGCTGTTGTGAAGACTTGCTGCGTTTATGGTCATGCGTTTATAATCATCAGAAGATGCTGCTATGAACATAACTCGAGTCGGAGTAAAAGCCCTCTTTTCACCAATATCTCGCGATGGATCAACGGAAAACCATCAAAAATTATGAACATAATAAAGCATTAAAAGCAAAATAAAATTATAATCATTAAGGAAGATGGTTTAGGAAAAATTAGGGTTTTGTAATGAATAAAAATAAAATGCCGAGAATGATATTAGGGTTTTCCGAATAAAATACGACATATTAATTTAAGATATTGTAAAGCTATAATTAAGGATAGATACTCTAATTTAATTAAAAAAATTATAGGCATTTATAGATTATAATATGCAACATAATTATCAAAATAACTTGTTGCCTAAGTGGTAAACACACAGTTATTTATCAAAACAACCAAGGTTCAATCCTTGCAATGAACATTTTTATAAACAATTTTCAAAATCTTTAAAAAATTCGAAATTTACAAAAAATAAAATAAAATTCGGAAAATTATAAATTAATTGCTTAGTTGGACAAAAATGCTTATGTGGCATTGAGGTGGCATTGAGGTGTCATTGAGGTGGCATTGAGGTGGCATTAATGCCAAATGCCTCTGTATATATAATATATATATATATATATATATATATATATATATATATATATATATATATATATATATATATATATATATATATATATATATATATATATATATATATATATATATGTGTGTGTGTGTGTGTGTGTGTGTGTGTGTGTATACATATGTGTATATATGTTATGTGTATATATATATATATATATATATATATATATATATATATATATATATATATATAAAAACAAATATCCGTAAAATTAATAAAAATAATTTTTCTTTTAAAGTTCTCGATAAATTCCAAAAAATTCCACAAGATCGGTATGTTGGTGCACAAAAACTTTTGTGGAAGAAGTTTTTGTTAATTTTGAGTTTTATCGCTTTTTTGTGCAAAGGTGAATTTATATCAACTTCCAAACTTTTGTACATCATAAGAATAATAAACCGATCTTGGACATTTTCAAATCATATACAAAATAAGAATTTGTAACATCCGATATGCTATCTAAGCGATATCGACAAAGCCGATTTCTCACAAGCATTCAATTGCATAGCCTTTTACATCACCGCACTTTTACCAATCTTCTTAATCGAATTCACCTTTTAAGCACCATACCATCTAACTACATTTCCTTAACACCCTCCCACCAAGTCCATTCAACCATCATCCATAATAGACCAAGGTAGAAAGGGTGAAAGGCATCGTTAGGGACCCTTATCCATAAGCGGAAATAGGGAGGGGTCTCGGGGTCACGTGCCCCATAACAAAAAAGTATAGTGTAATTATTTTAAAATATCTGAATTTTTTGTAATTTATCCCCTTGATAACCATTTTGTAATGTAGTTTTAAAATAATCAAAATGTTCCTACTCGAGCAAAAATATCAGCGCCACCGCCTTTATCCCTTCCAATCGAGGCTATACCAAGCTACCTACTTTTCCATCTCTTAAAAATGGCTTCAGAGCATGGGAACACACACCTCGGGAAGACCATCCAAACCTCCTACGGTGGCATATAGACTATACCAAGGAGGGTCATCTTGCACCCTCACTATTCCAAACATGCATTAAAAATATTATACATTATGCATTCAATACTTGCACTTTGGGTATATATGAAATTCATGAAAGTGGAGGTGATATATGTAATTAATCCTAAAATAAAAATGTTTTTATTCGCAAAGTTTAGGAAGTCTTGTATATTATGGGTGCGTCTTTTTTAAACCTTTTGTAATTGAGGAATGCAATTATAGAAAAACTAATTGTTTGGAGAGTGGGTTTAGGATGTAGAACAGTATACAATACCCTTAGACAAGGGATTCTACAAAAGATATATGACTGAATGACTTTTGGTTGAATTCAATATTGGGGGTTTAACTCTTTCGGTTGGACTCAAAGTTAAAAAGTGCATGGTAATAAAGATTTAAGATCATTTGAGGACAAAAGATTCTTTACATAGCAAGGGATCAATCTTCATATTTCATTTTTATTTGATCTAATGGATGAGATTAATCTCAACAATTAAAAAAACCACTTTCATCATTTTTTTTTAAATATTAATATCTTTCAAACTGTTAATCGTTAAGCGAAAAAAAATATATCATTGCGACGAGCATTTAATTATCTTTTTATAAATAGACACTTTGTTATACTTTAGACAATTTTTTTTTCTTCGTATTTTTCACGTTTTTTTTTAAGTTTTTTCGTTTTTTGTATGTTACTAAAATTTGCATTAAAATATCATATATGATTAAACACTAATTTGAATATCACGTGTGATATTAGTGTTAAATCATATATGATATGTAATATCACATGATGTGATATTACATATCATATATGATTTAACACTAATATCACACGTGATATTCAAATTAGTGTTTAATCATTTATGATTTTCATGCAAATTTCAAAGAACAAAAAAAAAAACGCAAAAAACAATTTTTTCTTTTTCGAAAGTATATCAAAGTGCCCGTATATAGAAAGATAATTAAATGCTCGTCGCGACGGTGTAAATATTTTCGCTTAACAATTAACAGTTTAAGAGATATTTAAATTATTAAAAAATTTTAATCTCAAACCATTGATTTCTTTTTAAATGGAGGGTGGGGATGAGTCCCTTAATATGTAAGAAAAGTTTGATATGTAAAATAACTCTTCGTGGTACAAATTCAATATTTAATTATCGTGACTTAGTGACAAATATAAAGGGTTAGTGAAATCTTGGACAAATAATTGGGGTTTGCTTCACATTTCTAAAATGGTGGCCCAAACCCATTATCTACCACTTATTTTATTTCTCTAACTTTTTGTTATACAAAATTACTAAATTACTAAATTATAACGAGGTATTTTCTACCTCTTCATTTATTTTTATCAAATCCACATTTAAATTCAAATCTAAATCTTAATCTTAATCCTATGCCTATGTACAAACCAAACGGACCCTGTATATGCTATTAAAATTATTTTAAACATTAGAAAAATGATTCTCATGACTAAGTGTTGGCTAAGCTTATAAAGATTTATACTATATATAATTATATATCATGAACTTATAATCCCTTGGTAAGTTTATGACTAGTACAATGGTAATAATACGTAGCTCAAAGAGATTTAAATAACTAGTACAATGGTAATAATACGTAGCTCAAAGAGATTTAAAAGAATTGATGCACTCGATTAATTTGGAGGCATTTATTATACATTTGCTACCTAATCTAATTATATTGGCCAAATATGATTATCCCGTTGGATACAAATTCATATGAATTACAATGGCGGTACCACGTGTCACACCTCAAAAATGGCGCAGCGGAATGACATTTACGGGGCATGACTTCATAGTACAAAACAAAGGTATGCTAAAATAGAGAAGTACTAAATGCATCATCACAACATAAGTCAAGTTACCATAATCCCAAGAGTCGGGTAAAAACATGTCTTAATACATAAATTCACATATTGATCAATTCTTACGCAATAAACCAAATGCATAACTCCTCGGGAACACATCCGGGAGGTCTTGTCCTATGTCGCTAAGCCGGGCTAATACTCAACCTTCTAAGCGACTTCGTTATTAACACGAAAATGGATACTCGAAAACATCAACATAAAGTTGGTGAGCTTGTAGGTTTAAGAGTTAAACTAAGTTGTGAACATAATCGAGTAGGACAATAGTGAGTATGATATACAAATATAAGCACTTAATAAAACCACAAGGTTTGCAACAATGAACCTACCAAATTCTACACACAAGTTGCTAACAGTTGGGGACAACCCGATAGTACTATCGGTATGCTTGACTCCGAGCGAGTTAAACAGTTCGCTAAAATTAAACACATATGATGAAACCATAAAACAAGGCACATATTTCAATCGAACACACATATTGTCCAAAGGAAAACATGAAAACATTTAATCATAGCATGTAAAACAATCAAAACATTATTTATGTACCATTTTCCACAAGAAAACAATATGAAATAGGGCTACGAAAACTCACCTTAGCGTTGGTCGAGTGATATGATCGATTGATTAAATGGTATTCTTGGCGTCGATGGCGGTCATGTCCTAATAGTTGATGACTTGACTCGAGTTATAACGTGAAGACTAAAATACAATCGTTGGTCCCTAAACTTGTCGCATGGAATTGTAACATGGGATGTTCGTCGTCGTGATCCCTTTTCCATGTTTTTTAGGCTAAATTGGTCCTTAACCCGTTTCCGTTGGTCAACCCGTTACTCGCCGTATGCTTTTATCTTTAGTTAGAGGCACATATGTCATTTTGTTATTTCGATTATTTAATTAAACTGTGTGGCTGCTACAGTAAATCTATGCTAATAATAGCGAAAGTTTATCACAACTCATCCCTAAGCTTTCCTATCCCCTAAAATCTTATCTTCTTCACTTAGAATCTAATCTAATCGAAAAAATGGAGCATTGTTCTTGCAATCGAAGGGCTGTGGTTCGTACATGCTGGAACAATGAACCTTAGACGGAGGTTCTATGCCTGTCCAAGACATGTTGGGACACTTTATTTCAATATAAAATTGGCTGGTGGTACTTTAGCTTAAAAGTGTTGATTATAGTAATCTCTGCTTAATTATAATTGTGATTTTAGTTAAAAGTTAATTTCTTAGTTTAAACAGTAACAAAAGAAGGTTTAGAATCAGTTTATGCTGCAAAGAGATGCTAACATTTTGATTATCGGTTTTAGCATACTACATGTCCATTCAATGGGTGGTACAATCCACCCATGTCAAGGAGACTTGTAGAGAATCAGCAACCGGAATGAGGCGGCATTACAAGAATGCCAAGCCAACCTCATTGCTAAGACATTGAGGTCATCAACGCGGGCGGTAGGGCAAGCGAGCTAGAGCGCTCACCAAGCATCCACGGCCGATCTCCTTCTTTAAGGAGAAAGTTTGCCATCTGAGGAACTTTTGTGTTTTGTCTTGGATAGTCATCATCTTCATTTTTCTATGGTTTATTTAGTAGGTTTAGAAACTCACTGGTTTTTGTGTTTTGGATCGGTTCTAGATGGTATGTAATTGGAATGGTGTGTTTAGGAAGTGTTAGTGCTGGTTGAATACCAAAAAGTCTTGACTTGATCTTGTTTGGTCCTTGTACAATATTAATATAATATTCCTTATATGTTTTGGTCCTTGTATTGTGCTGCTTTTATTGGTTTACTAATAGTAGGTCATTTCCCTAAAAATGCATTTACTAACATCATCCAATTGAAAACACATCCAAGTAGCCAGACAGACATAATCAAATTGAAAACACATCCAAGTATAATGATCAAAGTTCAAACACATATCCAAGTATCAAAGATGGATCAAGTATCGAGATGGATGAGCAGACACCACTTTCAGTATCAACATAAACTTGTTGTGGTGGTGTTCATCCATTTTTATTCTTCATTGCTCATTGTTTGAGAAAGTGTTTTGATCTTTAGTTACTAAATAAAACCTTTGGAGTTATTATACATGTTTATTATAACCGCTTATCATACAATAATTTTATCCTTGCTTATTATATGCTTATTATACATGATTATTATACAAGCTTAATATGTAATGACACTAATTGACTATGTAAAAGTCATACATTAATATGTGCATGAACTTGCAACAATATGTAGAAATGGGTAAAGTGGCAAATGGATACATATAAAAGTCAATAATTCCCATAGACTAATATGAGACGATTCCTTACATAATGCAAATGGATATATTTTCAAATGCATGAAATTTTGTAGTCTACAAAGTTCAAAAACACACATTGTTTAAAGAGAGCAAATATTGTCTAGTAGTTACATATTCGATGAAAAACATTGTCTTTGAAAAACTTAACCCATATATTTTTGTGGTGAAGCCATCTTTGCTGCTATAATCTTCTTCCTCGTCCACAATTGTTTTGGAGACTCACTAGAAGCCGCATCAACTTGACTTCCAGATTGAGACTGGACCAAACTTGGTTGAAATTGACTTTCAGACTGGCCACAAGTTTCGTGCACATGACTTTGAGATTGACCATCCATTTCACATTGAGGCTGTTCATTTGCTTCATAGTTGTTACCTTTAACCTTTGCTATCTTCTTTGATGCAACTTTTGGCTGGGATGAACCTGTTTTTTAGACTGTGTACCGCCTTGACTTCTGTTACACCTCCTTGCCCAAGACATGTTTTCTTGTTGTGTCCGGCATTGCCACAAATACCATAAACTACACTCCTACTAGACGTGACAACTTCTTTGTCTTTTTCGTTATCATCATTTTTAGTAAAAGCCCTAGATCTTTTCTTTCGTGGCCTACCCAATGGCTTATGAAGTTTAAGTGGAAGAATGACTATAGGCACTTCGACTTTTCTAATGTCAATAACCATTTATCGTTGGATGTAGTGTCGTAAGTTTCCTCCCAAGTCTTAAGTGAGTAATATGGATGAACCCATGATTCAATGATCCTACTTGCATTCCATTGAAGCTCATATACAAATTGGTAGCAACAACATGTTTACATGGCATACCTGTAAGCTCCCATCTTCTACATGTACAAGCCCTAGTTTCAACATTCACAAAACACTTATCTCCTCATCCACTGACCTGATAGTTATCTCCTTCAATTCGTAAAACGGTGTACTTATAAGCTTCTTTCTTAATTAAGTCTAACATGAGTGTTGCCTTTGGTGTTAATGGTCCAAGCACACTTGTCAATTGCATTCACAACATTGACTATTCTTTTATATAGTATTCTCTAATGTATTCCAAAGAAGTAATGATGGGTTGGTGCCTACCTCCCACTAGTTTTCCATTAAACAACTCACACATGTTATTAAGTAACACATCGAATGAGCCCTCCCTACACATTTATAGAACATGTTTGAGTTATACAAACAACAATGTTGAACAATGTTGTACAACAAAAGATGTAAAGTCGACATAGATTTGGTTAGTACATGAAAAATGCGACCTTGACGAATAGGTGGGTAGTATCTTACTTAACCAAGCATGGACACGTTCGCTATAACTCTTGAATGCAAGAATGGTCGCCTCAAATTGTTGGACGGTTGTTGCTGCTACACATCTTCACAAATGTTTTTGTATGCTCTACCATTCCATTGCAATTTCATATTATCATGGATGTGCCTCAAACAATATATGTGTTGACACTAGGAATATTGTCGCTAATGCTAGAATGATACCGTACGAAGGAACATCAATTCATTACTAATAAAAGTACCATTTATTAAAAATACAAATGATTATAATCAACTAAAGGTAACATCACCTTTGCATGTCGACGATAAAAGTGTAGTTTGAGTTCGGTTGCAAGTCAAGATCATCTCCTAGACATTCAAGAAACCAAATCCATGACTCTTTGTTTTCGACACGCAGCGACATAGGCTAAAGGGTATATTCCATTGTTGCTATCAATACCGATTTGTTGTGAAGTCGACCAAGAAAAGGACCCTTATAAAGCACCATCTAACAACAACTCTCTTTGACAAGCTTTATATCCTTCCTTTAAAGCACCTAAGCATACATACATTCTCTTAAAACTCGGTTGAACTTGTTGGATCATTGCGGTTTATACACTTATCCTAACTATTGTATTTGGGTTTGTTTTCGCAACTCTTCAACATTGTTTCTTAAAATGGTGTATTCTGCTTATGATCACCCTAATCTCAATTTTGCCTTGTTTTTGCCCTAATGCCTTTTACATAGACACTTGAACTTCAAACTGTTTTGTGAGTGATCTTAAACAACCCGATTGGAATATATGGATTGACTTGAACTTGGTCAACTATTTGCTTTGATAAAACTTGTAGTCACAAGCTTTAATCTTTCTTGATTGCAAACATTTGTGTTCATCCCTGAAAGTTCTAACACTCCATAAATCTTTAGCTGTATTTTCTGCTACATACAACAACCATGGGCAATCTTTTGGTTGCTCCTTGAGTGATCTCAAATATACATCCCTTCTGCGGCCTTTAGTTAATGGACATGTTTTCCTCTTTGGGGTTGTTCCCAGGCCAACACCTTCACTTGTACTACAAACAGACTTTGTTAATAGAAATAACGAAGTGACATTTGTGTCCTCTGACTAAAGACAAAAGCAAACAGCGAGTAACGGGGTTGACCAACGGAAAACGGGTCAAGGGACCAATTTAGCCTCAAAAACTTGGAAAAGGGACTACTGAGACGAAAATGCCATGTTACGGTTCCATTCTATGTTTTAGACGAGGTTTAGGGACCAATGATGTATTTTAGTCTAACATGAAATTAAATTGTTGCATATGAGTTCCTTTTAAAAGTGTTTCTTTCAGCATCATTGGTTGCGTGGTGGTTATCGGGTTTAAATCATGAAATTATGTCAAAGTATATGTATATTATATGAGAAAATAGACAAGTAAAACGTCAAAGTATATAGTATACATTATGAGAAAATAACAAGTGAAGATATATGTCAAAGTATGACTTATTATATAGAAGAATAACAATTAACAATATATCTCGGCCATTTACCCGGTAAGCCCATGTTAATTATTTAAAAGCGTTTACGTTATAAGTTTACACGTTCTTAAGTTACGATAGAGATATCTAAGTCATTTTATAAAAATAAGTAAAAATATATTTTTGTCTTTTAGTGCGGTTTCAAAATAATAATATTTTATTATTTGTCTATTAGTCGAGTTTTAAGAAAATAATAATTATTATTTATAAAGTATATAGTTTTCGTCTATTTAAGTATAAATACCAAGTGTTATTTATAAAACAATACGATTCCATCCTTTCGTCGAGTTTTAAAAAAAATAAGTTTCGTCAAAATATTCTAAGTGTTAAGATATTACAAAAATCGGGCATGACCCGTTTGTTTTTGCCACGTTCCCAAATTCATAAACTTTTCATTAAAATAGCAATTTCACAATCATTTCCTGAAAAATGCCAAATCACTATATTTAGTCATGTTTACACAAACCTGCCCCATTTTACTATATTTAGTTCTCACTTCGCTAAATTACTCAAATACTTATGTTTATATAAACCGAAAGTGTTATATTTCTTTATTGGGCTACATAGTCCGTGTATATACTCATTCCATTAACCACATGTTAGTCCAAAAGAAGCCGAAAGTTACTAAGTAAATAAGCCGAAAACACTAATAAACCGCAACCTAAAAATATCAAATACGCAAAACAATAAGATACGTTGAAAACATACAAGTCGAAAATAAGCTGTATGCCTTAAGTCCTTAATAGGCTTCTCGGCCTACTAAACCCAATAAGCAAATCCAAATCTTATAAACACAAAATAAGCAAATCCAAAACCCTTAATCCAAAATAAGCCATATAACTCGTAAATAAGCTAATAAGCAAAAATGTCATTTTTAGTAAAATATTTTATTACACTAATATAAACACGACAACTCAATTATACCTTCCCTATAAACCATTTATTTTTAAAACATGTGTGTGTGTGTATATATATATATATATATATATATATATATATATATATATATATATATATATATATATATATATATATATATATACTAGTGTCAAAACCCGACCGATGGACGGGTATGACTTGTGGTTTTTATTTTACGATTTTGTGGATCAAATATATACTAAAAAGTAGTTAAAATTTAAATGAAAAGGTTAAGATATATAATTTATGTTACCATAATACATTAAACGACTAAAAGCAGGTAAGTACTTTGATTTGTGGTTTTTATTTTTAAGATTTAGTTGAACAAATATATACTAAAAAGTTATTAAAAGTTAAATTAAACGGTTAAGAACTCTAATTAATGTTACCATAATCTATAAAACGGCTAAAAGGATGTAACTACTTTCTAACATTTTGTTCTAAACAATATTAATCATGAACATCTTTTACGTTTGATAATATTATTAACATTATTATTAGTATTTTGTTTTTGTAAATTATGTTTATTTACTTGTTGTATATAGGTGCTTCCAACTGATTTTTTTACCAAATTTAGATGATGTTGATGAATTTGAAATATCTGTGAATGGATTTATGGTGAGGTTTGATGTTCGTTGTGATGAGAATATGTATGTATTGTCGGGTGACAAGTGAATTTTGTTGTTGAACCATCTCGACTCAACACGTGCTTAATAACTTATTTGGACCCATTAATCAAATTGCGCAAACCAACTAAAATGACTTTTCTTTTAGCCCAAACCCGTTACCGCGACATGACCCATTACTCACATTGCGGTCAACCCAACCCATGGCCAATATGATTCAACCCATACTAAAATGACTTATTTTAGATAATATATGCATACAATTAATAACTTTTAGACAGATCTATGTTGATTTAATTGTGTTTAAACAGATCTATGTTGATTTAACAATGCTTATATGAAGCTTTGGGCTATTAATATGTGTGGTGCCACTTAGCCAAAGGTTGTTGCATTCTTGAAAATATAAAGCTTAGATGATTCACATTCATGTACATGTTCATTTTTGATTCTTTAGTAACCAAGTTTATGTTAGTTTTTATTCCTTAGTAACTAAGTTGACGTGCATTCTAATCCTCAAAATTAGAAGAGGAAAATTCATATTTAACTAAGAAACGTACATCATTTATAATCAAGAAAATACACGTTAAAATCATACCTCTCTTCGCCGCCAAACTAACGTCATAAATAAGCCATACCACTATTATCAATGATTAGCAAATTAACACGAAATTGTAGCAAAAGTTATCATGGCAAATAAGTCATATCACATAAATTAAAGCACAATAACACAAACCCATATCACCCAAAGACAAAACCCTAGATTAGTAGATAAATTAATAAGTAATAGATTAATATACATTTAATTCATGAACCGAAAAACATACTTTTGATTATCATATTGAGGGATATTGAATGAAAGTATTGTTAGTTGCTATTTCATTGTTTTTTTTTTTTGTGGTCAGTTTTTTTAGTTGCTTTTTGTGTTTGTTTCTTGGATATGGTCACATATCACCTTCAAACGCTCTTTAGCTTGTTCTAATTCCTAATCTTCTCTTATATTATACTATTGGTTGGCATCACTGGCCAAAATGCTATTTGTATAAATCCAACTGTAAAGAGTAAAAGTTAAGTGTCGTAAGTAGTGAAGTAAATAGTAACTTTTAGTTTGTCAATTAATATAAACGATACTATTGTGTTACCTCCAATTGCTGAGACCCTTCCAAGTAAATACAACATAGAGAAGTGTAGAAAGCACTAAATTGAGTATAAGCATACAATGAGATCGCATACATGGCAAAGGAGTGAGTTGGTAGCAGGTCAACAATGTTTCGGATGTCAGTTTTTGGATGGTCAAAATGGGCCATTTTGCAAAGGATAAAACTAGTTTCTTTTTATCCATATCAAAAAAGTTAGGATAATCAGTTGTCATATGTGGAGGAGAAGGCGGGGGATTTTTGTTTTTTTTTTTTGTTTCTTAGGCTCTTGAGGAGGTTGTGCGGGTGCGGGTGCAGGTGCCTACCATAAGGAAATCCGTACCTATACCCACTGCCATATGGATAATACTGTGTTGGATCAACCGATGACCTGTTTCTTGATATAAGCTTACTTCCTCCTGTGATTAACAGTATGGCTAGTTGATTTAATCAATCTTCTTCTTTCCTACTTCTTATCTCTAATGGTAGATCATCCAATTTAGATACCTTACACCCCATTACACCTTAATCCTATAAACCCTAACCCTAATATTATCACATGCACATTAACTAATATTACCAAACCCATTACAAAACATTAAAAAAACAGCAAGGACCCAATAAACTATGATATGAGTATTGTTTATTTTAATGTTTCTGAGATGTGTTTTTGATAATGTGTTAATGTGAGTAAGGATTTATGATATAGTGAAAATAAATGTTTCTTTTTTATATTTAATGGAATAAAAAGATTACCTGTGTTTTCAACTTAATGAGTTGTTAATTGTCTATGTTTGCTCTAAACCTTGATATTTTGCTGCAGCAACTCTCTCAACTTTGCACACACCAGCTGTCTCAACTTTGCACACACCAAGCTGCAGAAATAAATAAATCATAACCACTATCATAAAAATGTAGCAAAATTGAAAGTCAACTATTACTGTACCGAGAGATTTAATAAAAAAATTAATTTTAAATCACAGGAATAGCTAGTTTCTGTTACTCATATTGTAGCATAATGCAGGTTCAAATTTCCTCCACCAACTACTACACTTTCATCACCTTATCATTGTTGAATTTCTATATGCTAATCATAGTTACATATGCCGTTTTTATCTTTAATGGTTGTAAAATTATTTTAAAACTTCAAAAACACACTCAGTGACTTGACCTATGTGTTCTACCTTTGAGATGGTGTAGTGGTACAGATAATGGTAATACACACTATGATAGTTTATCCAACGTCATTTGTTGCAACTCCTCTTATACTAAGTATTCACCCTAAATAGTCACATAACCTCAATCAAATGATGTTCACGATACCCAAACACCACAAACTAAATGCAACACAATTATATTTATAGTTTCAAAGAAAAATTATGGGCCAACCCAACTCATGTACCATTTATAAATTGACCCATTACCAACCCACCATATCATATGATACTAACAACCCTCTTACATTATATTTAAGTTGATGCCAACTCTGTATACCACATCCATACATGAATAACCCAACATAAATATGAAATAACTGAAATCATACCTTTTAGATCATCCCACATACCTGTGTAACAAAAAGCCTATCAAATAAATATTACAACAGACTATCCAAATTGCAGGAGATATGAATGTTTAGTTGACCTTGTGTTGCATGGACAGTGACCGTGGTTGCGCTCTGTCCGCCGATAGTATTCTCGTCCTTTGCTTGTCGTTACATATGACAGTAATGTCCTTTAAGAAAGAAAGCTATCCATAAACGTTACAGCATTAAAAATTAAAAAGAAAGCCAATACCACATTCTCGTGTGTGAATCGGTAGGTGACATTTCACGCTTCTGAATCATGTGCGAAAAGAACTCTAGCAGCCCACTGTCTCGTTGTTGCCACCTATCAGGTTCAAACACGTAAACATCATCAGAAGAAAAATAGAAAAATGGACAATGCAAATAATACTCGTAAGGTGAAAGATATTTATCCCACAATACCTTGCATATTAAACTGGTAAGTGAAGTATCACGAACTCTCGATGTCTGTAGTATTCGCGACGCCACTCATCCATAAAAGGATAAACATAAACTGAGACTATTAAAACAAATAAGTAAAAGTCGACAATTGAGGTAGGTAAGTTTATTCTCCCTATGTGAGTACATGAAAATCCATCTACCTAATTTCCATTGCTTTACGGCAAAATTTTACAAATTTATAAAATTACATTTCTGAGATGAAACATGAAACAGTAACTTGAGTTTTGCTTATATATTAAACACTAATACTATCAACCAAGTTGATTAGTAACAAATATTAAAATTGAGTGGTCAGTTGATGTAAGTGAAGTCTTACAACTTTCTTATAACCTGTGTTCATTATTCGGCTTATCTCAACTTAGGGAGTTTAGGGTGAAATTATTGCAGAAGATGATATCATATCGAGATTTTACTCCACAAAATATATGGCTATATGTTGTGATTCTCGGAAGGTGTATTAGTCATCGAATGCATTTATTTTAAGAATGAAAAATGCCTACCATCGGTATACTTACATGCGTAAAAGGTTGTACCTTTTTTCCCCACGATGCTCTGAAAAGGTGACCGCTTCCATCCTTACACCTTCTTCCGTCTTTATAATCTCCGGTACCAATCCTGCATCTATCGGCGCCAGCCTCAACCCACGATGCCGCCGCCGAGACAAATCGAATGGATTTTCAACCCACGTTAGCCAGCGCACCCATGATTCTCTTTCATTGTAAGCCTAAGCTGGTTCGACATCTGAAAACCATTATAAATATAATATACAGAAAACTATAATTGTATACCGTTATTGTATCAAAGGCACCTTCGCTGCACAAGGTGTACCGTTAGTACCATTCGAACACTTCATCTCTGTATGTTAAAAGCTGTATGAGCATTAACAATAAGGAAGTCATTGATATTAGATGTGTAAACAAACAATTTCGGTATAAGAACAATTTCACGAAGATAAGCCTCATGTCAAGCGTCCATTACACAAAAACATATCAAGCATAATTTTAATTAGAAGAAACATTACACGACAAGTCAGCGTCCATGGTTGCAAACACGTGATGAAGAAAACCCAAAATGAGTAAACCAAACATTAGAAGAGATTGTGAGGAAAAAAATGATATTAGGGTTTTTGAGAAAAAAATATAATGAACCGTATATAAGTTTTTACATATATGTTTTGTTTATAGTTACCTAAGTTGTAGAGATTCTCCCACATAATTGGTTGCATAGATTTATAATTTTGGACTTGCAACATATATTCCAAAAAGTTGTGTTGCCTTAGTAGTAAACACACATGTTATTCAACCAAATAACCAAGGTTCAATCCTTGCAAGGCTCCTTTTTTAAAACAATTTTCGAAAATTAATTAAAAAAAATCGGAAATTTACATAATAGCTAATTAAATTAAAAAAATATTGCTTAGGTGGACAACTAATGATTACATGGCATTAAAATGAATTACATGACATTGAGGTGGCAATTGTGAAATAATCTACGTGTCATGCTCCTCGTATATATATATATATATATATATAGGGAATATATTAGCTACATTAATTGTAGCTAATTGGCTACATTTTGCACTCAAAATGTGGGTCCTGATTCTTTCTCGTGGGTCCCGTAATCATTGCTAGTGTATTTTTAATGATTGATTGTAGCCAATTGGCTACAAAATTGTTAGCCTAAGTATCCCTATATATATATATATATATATATATATATATATATATATATATATATATATATATATATATATATATATATATATATATATATATATATATATATATATATATATATATATATATATATATATATATATATAAGCTCATAATGTAAACTTATATAAGCTTAGCAAGCACTTAGTTTATGTTTATCTAAAACATATAAACTAATAAGCTCATAAGCCCATCATATAAGCTTAATCATTGAAGCATATGACAAATCCAATGATAGAGATGAGGATAAGAAAATGGCTATAATTCACAAAAGGTGTAGATTGGCGGGAACACCCCGATCCCGGGTGTCTTTTGGCACCGACCATTGTCCACCCCCAAGGAATAGCTCGGCAACTCTCCGGCCTAGTGGAGCACCAACCTGAGTGAGCACGAGCCAAGACTCGGACCCCAGAGCTCTTATTCCACAAAGTCTCTCAGTGTGCCCATAGGTTTTGCGGAGGTGGGTACTTATATGAAGCAAATGCCAAAAATGGGACTTGAACCTAGGTCTATTGACTAAGCACAAGTGCTCCAACCTGGGTCTATGATACTTGTCCATCATTGGCTACCTTAAAATATGACTAACTACAGGTCGGGCCCTTAATTACCATTGATTGGACTAGGCTAATCTATACTACTTTATAAAATATTTGAGACTTGTTTATAATGGAAGACTTAAAAAATTAAAATTTAACACTTGCTTACTACGGAAATTTCAATAGCTTGTTGCATACACACAAATAAACGTTATATTTAGAAGATTAAGTATATTAAATTCGTAAACTTGTAACAGCCCTCTAAATTAATAGAACCCATTTCAAAAACTTGTAACAACCCATTTTAAAACATCACCTAACCTAACCACAAATATATAAACTAACAGAAAACACACACTCTCCCTGTCAAAACTAATAACACACAACTCTAAAAGCTACCTATTGTTGTCATTAACAACATCTAAATCTGTCGCCACCATGCCAACAACATGCGTCGTCACCACCACCAATTTTTTAGGTGGTTTTGACCGGATGTTTGGACTAGTGGTATGCATGATGATATATCATTGTCATTGCTTAAAGTTATTTTAATTTAAATTATCATTCATTTGTATGGTTATTGTAAGAAAAAAACTGCGTAATCTAACAATATTTGCTCACCGTAAAATATAGTCACAGGTACTGCCGCGCATCGCGCGGTACCCTGCTAGTACATAATAAAAATATAATAAGGTAATAAACTAGTATATGATAATACAACTAACCATCACAGATTGATAAAAGATAAGTGTACTAGAACATTAGCACACACACATAACTATTATCAAAGAAGTTTGCGGGTGTTCCTAGTGTGAGTTTGTGGGAGTGAAGATGATGTTTGTGAATACGTTAACCAACTAAAGGTTTACTATACTATTATAAATTAGTGACAGGTCATTGTTATCATTTTGGTCCAACATTTAGTACACAAATTAGGAGGGTTAGGCAACTTGAGTACATTTTTGAACTAATTATATATCCCAACTTCTTCAGTTTGTAACTTACTAATACTAGTCTGAATCTATTTTACGTATAAACCTTTAAAACATTTATGCATATGAAGAAAATTACATAGAACTATTGAAAATGTTATGGACTGATATCATGATATGACGCGGCAACTAATTTATAACACATTAAAAAGTTATTTTTTAGGAAATGCTTCTAAGAATGTATACCAGCAAGATGCGTCTTCTCATTTGCATTCTCATACTTGCAAACAAGTCATAGTGTAACGCTCTACTTATTTTAACATGTGATGTTGTAGGGGAAAAACATGGATCACTTAAAGATTCGATTAAGTGATATAGAGCTCGCAACCAACAATTTTTCCACCACCAACCGCATTGGGTCTGGCGGATATGGTACAGTGTACAAAGCTGAACTCGACCACTTGATGGCACAATCTCATCAGCAACTCAAGCTAAAATAATGATATTTTTAAAAGGCGCAGTGTTGTAGCTATTAAACGCCTGTTCATTGGACAAGAAGGAGAAGAAGGATTTTTCACAGAAATTGAAATGCTTACTAACTGTAAGCATCCGAATATAGTTTCTCTTCTTGGCTTTTGTGAAGAAGGGCACGAGAGAATACTTGTGTATGAACATGTTTCAAATGGAAGCCTAAGTGATTATTTTGGAAAAATTAATAACACGAAGAGACTAACTTGGGCTCAACGCATACAAATATGCCTTGATATTGCACATGGGCTAGATTACCTCCACTCTAGCACAGAAGAGAAACAGATGATAATACACCGGGATATAAAGAGTGATAACATTTTGTTGGACAATAATTGGGTTGCAAAGATTGCTGACTTCGGTCTCTCGAAATTACGCCCACCGAATCACAATGCCAGCACTGTAAATACTCTTAGGATTGCTGGCACAGAAGTGTACTTGGATCCGGAGTATTTGAAGACTGGTAAGCTAAAAGGGACAGATATTTATTCATTTGGAGTAGTTCTATTGAAATCGTGAGTGGAAAGTTGGCATATGATGAAAGTTACTATGTCGACAATGAGAAGGGTTTCGGTCAACCATACAAAAACACTTCAACGAGGGAACACTGAAAAAATTCATAGATCCTAACTTAATGGAAGCTCCTGAAGACATTCTTATGCCAAATGGTGGAGTCGATAAAAAATCTTTGGATGTATTTTTGATATTGCATATCTGTGTTTGGCTGACACTCAAGCTGAGCGTCCAACAACAAAGGTTGTCATTAACGAGCTTGAGAAAGCATTACATTATCAAGTAAGTAAACGTTTTCCAAGTATATCATTAATTTTCCTCTTGGCCTTTTTTAAAGAGTAAATTACAGACTTGGTACCTAAGTATAAAACTAACGCCGACATATTTTATAGTATTCTTCTTTGTTTCTTTTCTTTAATTTTTATATTTCATCTTGTAGTAACATGATTTGCTGGTAAATAATGTGAAAATAGAAGATACCGCTGTAACAAAATCTTAATATATTTATTTTCAATTTTTTTGTTTAAAGTTGGGTGCATTGTCATAATTTTACAGGAAAACAGAAAGGACAGCTTTCACATTCAACTTATAGACATAATTTTAGCTACAAAAAACTTCAGTGAGGACAAGTGTATTGGAGAAGGAAGATACTGGAAGCAATACGAAGGAGAGATTCCACGTGCAAATGGACTTACTACAGTTATTGTAAAGCGGTGGGATGTTGACAGTAATGAGTAGAGAGAAACACACAGTTCACACAGTGAAAATGATTCTCCTTATTACTTCAAAATGAAAGATACAAAGGTTTTATATAGCACAAACAGATGGGAGGAAGGAGAAAAAGAATAACAGAAAAATTACAAAACAAACCCTACACTATTTTTAATGTTCCAATATGAGTCCTTCAACTATTTAACCAACCCCTCTTTTACACTCCCCCTCAAGTTGAGAGGTGGAAGGACTGCAAGCTCCCAACTTGGACATTAATTTAGAATGCTGATCTCTGGAAGAACTTTAGTAAACACATCGGCCGGTGGTCTTTAGTGGAAACATGAGAAGGTAGGACTTCCCATTCTTGACTTGATCCCACATAATGGCAATCCACTTATATGCTTTGTTACGGCATGGAAGACCGGATTGGCAGCTATATAAATGGCGACTTGATTATCACATTTCAAATCTCAGGACCAAGATCTTTGAGCCCCAAATCTTTCAACAATGTCACCACCAAGTAACTTCACAACATGTTAGGGCCATAGCTCAGTATTCACCGGTGATGATCTAGACACCACTTGTTGCTTCTTAGATTTCCATGAAATAGGTGATTGACCCAACAAAATACAATAGCCGGTGGTGGACCTTCTTGTCATAGGACAACTAGCCCAATCACTTGTCACAATAGGCGGTCAAATGAGCAATGAATCATTAGCTAATAATATACCTTGACACGGTGAATTCAACAAATATCTCATCAAATGTTTCACTTGCTTGCATATGCATCGATGTAGGATTTTGCATAAACGGCTCAACAAGCGCACAAGATAGCAAATATCGGTCTTGTTATTGTGAGATATATGAGTTTGCCTATGTATCTTCGTATATACGGATCGGGTAAAGTTCCATATACGCTTGCAACTTGATATGAGAATCCATAGGCAACTTGTATGGTCTTGCATTAGTCAAACCAACTTCTTGAAGTAAATCAAGAGTATACTTCTTTTGAGAGATGAAAATGCCTTGGTCACTTTTGCACACCTCGGTCCTAAGAAATAATTCATCGACCCAAATCCTTCATGTGAAAATGAGTACTTAATTGTGTTTAAGAGCTTGAATCGAGGTGTTGCTAGAACCGGTGATTGAAGATCATCAACATAAACAAGGATGCTTGTAAAGATTCAAGATCGTCTTGATGAACAATGAGTGTCGACCTTAGATTGAGTATAGCCAAAGGACAACAATCTTGAAGAGTTTGGCAAACCAACGTCTAGGTGCTTGTTTGAGGCCATACAAGGACTTCTTGAGTTTGCATACTAAACTTGAATCGTAGAACATTTGCACACTCTCCCCTTTCCAATATACCCTTGAGGCATTTGCATATACACTTCTTCAAAGAGATCACCATGGAGAAAGGCATTAGACACATCCATTTGACAAATTTCCCAACCTTTCATGGTGCCATGCAAGTAAAGCTCTAATGATCACCATTTTGCCATGGAGCAAAGTTTCTTCATAGTCAACACCTTTTCTTTGCCTATTCCCATTCACTACAAGTCTAGCTTTCTTCTTGTCAAGTGTACCATCGACTTTGAGTTTGATTTTGTAGATCCAATGACAAGCAATAGCTTTCTTCCTTTAGGTAAAAGCAAATACTTCCATGTATCATTCTCCTCTAATGCTCTTAGCTCCAAATTCATTGCATTACACCAATCTTCTTCTTTAACCGCTTCTTTGAGTAAGTAGTCTTGGCGAGCCACCAAAGCACATAGAAAAGCATGAAATTGAGGCGAAGAGAGTAAGCGACATGATTAGCCTTTGGTTGATGAATTGGTGTTACATAATCTTTAGCGACTTGGAGCACTTGACACTCTAGTGGATCTTCGATTCTTGCATCTTGAACACTAGTGGTTGGAATGAAAGATGGTGCATGTGAACAACATCAGATTCATGAACAACATCAAGAGAATCATGAACAACATCGTGATTCATGAACAACTTGAGAATCATGAACAACTTGGCGATAACAAAGGGCTCATGAGCAGGTTGTGTTGTGGATACAAAATCTTCATACCATAATGGTGAAGAAATGGGTGCAGAGCACAGGTTGAAGAACTTGCAACATACTTGTTTTAGAATAGGAAATATATGTTCATAGAAGACAACATCTCTTGACACAAACCTTGTATGATTCAACAAATTCGAAGTTTGTACCCTTTTGATGTTGTGGATAACCCGAAATAAACAAGGTACACCTACGGAATCAAATTTGTCGGCAACTGGAAGGATTACTAGCCATTGCTAAACAACCAAACACCCTTAGATGACTATACTCGGTTTAGATTGCAACAAAACTTCATAAGGTGTCTTAAATTTCAACACGGTGGGAAATCATTAATGAGATATGTTGCGGTGATAACACGTCACCCCAATAATGTGCGGGCAAATGAGCATGCAATCTTAGGGCTCTAGCTATCTCCAATATGTTTCTATGTTTCCTTTCTACCCTCCCATTTCTTTGAGGTCTATCAACACATGAAGTTTGATGCTCTATTCGATGAGTCCATAAAAGGGCCTATAGATCCTTTGAGAAATTCTAAGGCATTGTCTCGATCTCACCACTTTTATATCTTTTTCAAACCGCTTCTTCACAAAAGTAACAAATGACTTGAAAGTGGCAAAGGCATCGACTTTCGACTAGTAAATATGTCCAAACAACTCTACTACAATCATCAACTATAGTGAGAAAATACTTATGATTCCCTATGGTTGGAACTTTATAGGGTCCCCAAATGTCTATATGAATGAGTGAAATGGAACTTTGGAATGAGATTTACTAGCGAGAATATGGAAGTTTTGTGAATTTTGCCATTGGACAAGTCAAACAAGAATTCTCATTAGAATGAGATACACTTTCGAGAATGTAGTAATATGTTTGAAAGTAGAATCGAAATGTGACCAAGTCTATGATGCCACAAGCTCAGAAGAATTATTGAAAACACTAAAAGCATAGTTTGTTGGAGCGAGCAGTTTGAGAAAAATGAAAATAGACTACAATCTTCAAGGGCGTACACAACCATTGAAGAAAGTTGAGAATGAATTTGATCGGAGGAAGATTGAGTAGATGATAGAGGCCGACTTGCTTTTACCCAAGCCCAACACCTTCACGGTTTTCAAGTCTGTATAACACGAATTTCTCATAAAATGTAACAAAGCAATGAGAATCTTTTGTTAGTTTAGAGACCGACAAAAGCTTGAATTTGAAGGAAGGAACTATGAGAACATTGTTTAGCTTAAGTCCATTTTGTAAAGCAACATTGCCTACTTTGGAAATGATCAATATGTCCATTTGGCAAATTAATAACTGTTTACACTTAAGAGCCTCAACATCATTCAAATCATTGCTATCTGGTGACATATGATCACTTGCCTGTATCAATTATCCATCCTTCTATAACCCCATTCACAAGAAAAGCGATAAAGTGTACCTTCTCCAAAAGGATGTTCCAATGCATTGGTCTCATCGATGGTCGATTGAAATGAGGAATACTCTTCATTAGTTGCTCAAATTGCTTTGAAGTGAAGACCACATGACCACCGTTTCAACCATTGCAATTTGTCTTTTTCACATAACACGGACCAGACCTTCCGAGGAGCTTTACCTTTCGTGATTGCTTATACTTGTAATGCCATGTAGGGTAACCAACTTTCTCCCAACATTTATCGGTGGATGCCACTTGTAGCCACATATGTTACACTTCTCTTGACCTCACCTTTGCTATAGAGGTCGTAGATTCAACAATTGACATCCGATCCAAATACTCCCTTTGAGAGACTCTTCTTGTCAAGCAAAGCACTGGCAGTTCAACACTTGGTAAAGGAGAGTTTAACAACAAGCGACTCCTTTGATGAGAAAATTTTTCATCCAAACCATTCAAGAACTGAAACAATCTTTGCTCTTCTTTCGAGTACTCAAAGCGGTTAGAAAAACGACAATTTACGGAGTAATATTGACTATTCTTGGTAATTCATTCATTGAATCCAATTCTTCCCAAACACACTTCATACTTGTATAGTACTCACTCACGGATCTTCCCGATGGCATAGTCTCATAAGTTTCTCTGTTCAACTTATACTTATGTGATCCATTCTTTGAGCAAATCTTTTCTCAAGTTGAATCCAAATTGCATAAGCGGTCCAATGAACATAATAGACTTTGCAATTGATTCGTGATCTTGAGTTCATTAACCAACTAATCACCAGTTATTACATGTATCCCTTGTTCTTGTAAATTCCCATCATCTTGTGATCTTGGGCCATTCCTCGATGAAACCTAACTTTCTTTTGGTAGAAAGAGCAATTTCAACCGATCTTCTCCAAGAACGATAGTTTTGTGCTCCTAACAATTTTCATTCACCACAAGAGTACCGGGGCCATCGAAGGATGCAAATCTGATGGATTTTGGAACAAAAGAGATTGATTGTTTTGGCTAGTAGCATCGGTTGAAGAAGATGATCGCCATTGTTAACACGTTGCGGAAGCTTCAACAATCTTGAAAGAACCGTTATAACAACCGGATGATTCAACAAATTCGGTCTTGAATAAGACACTGAAGGCGAATCACTTTACCGAATGTAGATGAAAAATTGATAGTTATTGTGATGAGAATGATAGAAATGATGAAGAAATGATGATTTGATAATGATCGGAAAAAGTTAGTTACGGTGGTTGTAACGGTTGTAATCGATCAAGAACTCATTCATCGAGCTCGATACCATGTTGACAGAATGAGTAGAGAAACACATGATTCACACGTTGAAAATGATTCTCCTTATTACTTCAAATGAAAGATACAAAGGTTTTATATAGCGTAAGCGGATGGGAGGAAGGAGAAAAGAATAATGAGAAAATTACAAAACAAACCCTACACTATTTTTAATGTTCCAATATGAGTCCTTCAACTATTTAACCAACCCCTCGTTTACATGGGATAAGAAGTCTAGTCAAGCACGTCATCAATATTTGACAGAATTTAAAGTTCTTTTCGAGAATAAGAATGAGAATATCGTTGCTCTCGTAGGCCACTGTAATGAAAGTGATGAAAGAATCATCGTTTACGAGCATGCGTCTTACGGAAGTCTCGATATACATTTGGACGATGTGAGTCTTACATGTATAAAGCGCCTTAAGATATGCGTAGGTATTGCAAGCGGTGGAATTTCTTCATGAAGAGGCGACATGATACTGAGAGGCGTCAAAAGTAGCGACATTCTACTAGATCTTGATTAGAACCTAAAATATGTAATTTCGAGCTTTCCTCCAAAAGCATGGAATATCCGAAGTTGAACATGCCACCGACAATGCTTACGGCTCATTGGGCTACCTTGACCCACGACACGAAACAAACGGTTTCTTAAACGCAGATTCAGATGTGTATTCGTTAGGGGTGGTGTTAATGGAGATATTGTGTGGGAGATTGGCGTGGGGAGAGGGATGTGAGGATCACTCTGAATCCTTAGTTCCTTTGGCAAAAAGACTATACAAAAAAGGAAATCTTAATAAGTGGGTGTTTGAGGGTATAAAGGAACAAATTTTTTCATTATCATTCACTACATTTGCAAATATTGCCGCTCGATGCATAAAAGGGAACGATTATATGAGGCCTGGGGCAAGTGAGGTGGTAATACAACTTAAAAAGGCATTGGAAATTCAAGTAAGTATTTTCATACTATAGCAATCATCGGTGGCCTTCCTTTGATCCTTTCAAAACATTTATGTTCAACAAAAGTGTTTCGATAAATTAAAATTTCTGAATTAAATAAGCAGTTCCTTTTTATAAAAACATAAAGGAAAAAAGCATTTGATTTCATGATTCGTAATTTTGAAAGAATTATGTTATTAAATAAAAACTTCTTTTTCTTTCTTCTAAGATTCGTAGTTTTTAGATTTATTTTAAAAAGTAAATTCTTGGTTACCTATAGAATGAAAAAGAATTAAGTTACACGTTTGAGTTTGTGATTTTGCTACATTATTGATCTAGACAATTATGTGAAAATTGGATATTAGATCAAAATTATGTTACACCAAAATTGTTTGAAATTGAAACAATTGTGTGAGATAATTGTGACATATATATTGGAATATCGTTGCGGTTCCTCTGTAATATGTTCAATTTCAATTCTATTCCATGGTAATTAACATAAGTAATAACAAAACTATTTGTGAACTATTTATGTTTTTTTTAGTTACGGTATTGCATGTGTATATATACAATAGGGGCAGGACACGGTGCCCTTTAAGTTGCCTTAGTTTTAGTTGTAAATTAGATCTTACAAATGTTGGTGTGACTGGTTGAAGGTTAAGTTAGTGTTTTATGAATTATGATTGGTTAGATTGTTGCCGATAAGAAAGTATTACATACCTAATAAATAATAGATAGTTCAACTTAGTTACAAAAGATGTAGTAGTTTGGTGGTAGTATAGCATGCATGGTTGTAAGTTGCATGTCCGAGTTCTATCCTTGATTCTAAATTTTTGTTACTTTTTTTTTCACCTTCTATTCCTTTTTTTTTTCTTTCTTATTTGAAAATAGGCCACTTTTAAAGTATCGTTTAACATTATTTTTTTTTTCTTTGTTATTTGGGTTTCGGACTCGACGTTGCAAATTAAATTTGAAATTACCATATATATAACCATAATTTTAAGGAACTAAATATTGAAACAAATCAAAAATAGCACAATGTTTTAGCATTCTCAATCCAAGATGTTTATAAAAAAGAAAAAACAATATGAGACTTGAAATATTTTCTCTTTTATCAAATACATTATTATCTATCCTTTACATGAATCTAAAATATGTATAATGAAAAGGATGATGAATAATTAAATAGTAAAATAAATACAAGCATTTCAGTAAATGTGCTTCAATAAATAATAGTGTGGTTAATCGATAAAACATGTAATAATATAAAATTTGGATGAATAACACAAGCCCGCCGCGAAGCGCGGGTTAGTTTACACTCAATACTTATATATTTGTGGTAGCTAACGACGGCTTACAATATTGATTTTGTAAACTAAAAAATTGATCTTATAAATATGCTAAAGAGTGAATGACAAAGATATTTTGTTGCTAGCTTAAGTGGCAAAATTCTTTCCATTCCTCTGTAAGGTCACATGTTCTATTCGGCATCAACTATGATGTTTTTAATACAATTTTTGGCCTAAAAGCTTTAGTTTTATGTTTTGTCTTTTCTTCTTTCCTTGAAGTAATCTTTAATGAATTTGGGGAAACTTGATGCCACTTATTTTCAACTTGACTTAACTTTGTGACATAGAGTAAGGATCAAATGAGAAATATAATTAAGATGAGAAGAATGAGAAGGAATTACAACCACAAATTTGAGATGCATCTATAAAAATAGATGCATCTCCCTATTATTTCTCTCCCTTTATTTAAAATATGTGGTTAGTATTTCTTCTCACTCTTCTCATTCCAATATCTCTTCTCACTAGATCCATTCCCTTGTGACATATTGCTGAATTTGTGACTAATATAAGTGACTCGCAAAATTGCTATTACCAAATCTGACACTCTTCGCTATTACCAAACTTTCCCATTCCGCTCATAAACCTCCTCCATCCTCCCATGAACCCCGTATATCCTCCCAAGCTTTTTTGGTAAATCTATTACGTACGATGTATCACGATATATTATTGTACCGTGTTTCTTTCTTCCTCCCACCCTCTTTCTTCCCTTCCTCACTGCATCTTCCCTCAATCAGCCTGCAACTTTACCACCTTCCTCCTTCCATACACTTGAAAAATCTTATCATTCTTTACCAACTTTTTTTTCTTATTGTATAGCGATTAAAAGACAATTTTCCCATTGTATTCCTCCCACCTTCCTCCTCCCATTGAATTTTGTAGCAACTAAAAGACAATTCACATTGTATAGTTTATTTTTCATGTTATCTCAAGTAAATGATTAAAAAAGGACCTTTTATGAACTCGTAACAATGTGCGGATTTCACGCTACTCGTTACGTAACATTTTGTCATCTTCTAAGTTATACAATGGTCTTTGACAGATCTTAATTTTATTAACACGGCCACCTTAGATACCGGGCTTTACAAAGGACCAAGGAACATAACTTGTCTGTTGACAGACAGAGCTACCCTGGGGTCGGTAACGGGCCTAGATCCTTGGACCATCTCTGTAAATCTATGAGAAAATGGGTCAAAACATATAAATAAATTCAGATCTACCAAAATGGGTCAAATGATTCGGGTCAAAACAAGTTAGATTTTTTTCTTTTTTAATAATGTTTATTAAATTTAATAATAAAATGCTATCACTTAAGGTCATTTGGCCGATTGGTATGCCAGTTGTTTACCAAGTAAGATGTTGTAGGTTCAAGTCTCGTTGGAGATATGTATTGTGAATTATGAGATATGTTTTGGGCCTGTCTCCAAGGCCCATGCTAACAGGGTAGAGGTGGCCGAACTGAGAATGCTAAGATGGACTTGTAACAAAACCTTGCTTGACATGATCCCGAACGGAGTTTTCAGAGAAAAACTTGGCGTCGGAAATATTATCTCGAAGATGAGGGAAGGGAGGTTGAGGTGGTCCGGCCATGTCAGGAGGAGGCCTCAAACAGCGCCGGTTATAAGGGTCGAGGCGCTTCTAGTAGAGGGCGTGAGAAGAAGGGGCAGACCCAAACTCAGGTGGGAGGATAGACTTAAGCTAGACATGTCGGAGCTTCGCTTGTCGGAGGACATGACCTAAGATAGGAAAGGGTGAAGAGATAGGATTAGGATCTGCGGTTAGTCTTGGTCTGGGTCTTTGTGGGTGTAGATGGGTTGGGTGGGATAGACTTTAGGTGTCTCGCTGTTTTGCCTTGCCCCTCGGGTTTTCGGTTTTGCTGCCTCCCTTTTTTTTGCTTTGCCATAGTTTTAGGCCCCGTGCGTTGCTTTGTTTTGCTCTGTGTTGTTTTTGGCTTGCCTGCTTTCCTTGACCTGCTTTACTTTGGTGCTCTGTTTTTGCTCTGCCTTAGCTTTAGGCCCGTGCGTGGTTGTTGCTTTGCTTTGTTGCCCCCGTAGGTTTTCCTGCTTTTCTTGTGCTTGTCTGTGGTGCCTTGCCTTGTTTTGCTTGCTTTCTTTCCTGCCTGTGCTTGTCGTTTTTCTGCTTTATGCTTTCTTTTCTTTTCTCTCTCTCTCACCTGCACACTTTGCACTTGCCGGAGGTCTCGTTGGAAGCAGTCTATCTACTTCCGGGTTTATCATGGGGCAAGGGTAGGATCTGTCTACATTTTACCTCTCCCATACCCCGCCTCGACGAGATTGGATATGTTGTTGTTGTTGTATTACCTATGTGCAAAGGAAAATCTTAACCTAGCCTTAAAAGAGTTTATAAAATTTCCGCTATGATTACAAACTACAAAAGAAAAAAACAAAAGCTACTACATAAACTTAAAAAATATAAGACGGAATAACTACTGTCTACTAAATATCAAAAGAAAAGAAATCAAAAAGAAAGTAAAGCAATAAGAAAAAAAATGGAAGTACATTATCCATCTTTTTTATTCATCTTCATCCATGTTTGTTGTCAGATGGCTAACTTCCACCCCATTAGATTTTTTTTTTTAATTAAAGTGTCTTAAACTTAGCCCATTAAGACCGTTCATTTTTCTTATGATACTAAATCAGATCCAAGCCCAAGAAAAAACTGCCCAATTCACCCAATTTCGTGTTTGCTTAGGTGAGAACTATGAAGTTGATTCCAAGTCTCATGATTTACAGGAACGCTACGAAAAGTTCCGAATATCACTTGAAGACATCAAACTAGGGACACAAAACTTTAGTGATGCTAAATTCATTGGAGAAGGAAAATATTGGAAGCAATATAGAGGAGAAATTCCACAAGCTAATGGACTTACCACCGTTGTTGTAAAGCGGTTTGATACCAAGTGCGATGAAGGAAGTAACCAATTTATAGTAGAGTCTGAAGCTCTTTTTAAGTATGAGCACGAGAATATCATTCGTCTTGCAGGCTATTGTGATGAAGTGAATGAAAAGATCATCGTTTACGAGCATGCTTCCAGTGGAAGACTGAGTGAACATCTCAATGATACTAGTCTTACCTGGTTAAAACGTCTTAAAATAGGTATCGATGTAGCTACCGGGTTGGGATTTATTCATGAAGGTGATATTGAAGGTAAGAAATCAATGGTACATAGAAACATCAAAAGTAGTAACATTCTTATAGATGGTGATCAGTGTAAGGCTATAATCTCTAATCTGGAGTTGCTACAAGTAGCCTGGGGACTGCAGAGAACATCGCAATTGGATGAAATCTATGCTTACGACGCATTTGGCTACATTGACCCAGTGTACAATGAAATAGGTTACATATCAATTGCTTCAGATATATATTCATTGGGTGTGGTATTTATGGAGATATTGTGCGGGAGATTGGCGTGGGAAGAGGGATGTAAGGATCCCTCAGAGTGTTTAGGCCCTTTGGCTAAAAGACAATACGAATTAGGAGATCTTGATGAGTTGGTGTTTGAAGGCATAAAGAAACAAATTTATAAGCACTCATTGACTACATTCGCAAATATTGCCATTCGGTGCTTAGATTATGATAGGTGGCAGAGACCACATGCACGTGACGTGATAATAGAGCTTCAGAAAGCACTAGAATATCAAGTAAGCATTTTTGTTATTTTACAATACATTTATTGATTTCCTTCTTATGTATTTTATGTGTACCAGTATTTTAATAGGTTACACTCAATCAACATCCATCCAACAATGAATAAAAGTATTTGGTAAAAACTCTAAAAAGAAACTAAAGATTAGGTTTCATACTTTCATGGAAAGGTGGAAATATTACAAAAAAGAGGTGAAAATTGAAATGATAATTTCAGAGAAAGAAAAGTTATAATCTATTGAAATTTATATGTGTAAACCATTTTTTGTTGGTATTGTTTTTTAGTCATTTTAAAAGTAAAATATTTCTTACGACTTTGATTGAGCACGGATTTACTCAATAATCATTTTCAACTTCTTTGTTAAATACATAAAATATAGGAGGATTATGAAACATGGGGGCTCAAGCTACCTAAAGGCTACGAAGAGATACTCCACTACTCAATAATCGACAAGATGAAAAAGTTTAAGGACATCCACGACACACTATGCAAAGGATTTCACCTTCGAGACAGAGAAGTGGTAATTGTTTCTTTCTTGCACCTTATTCATTTTTTGCATTTTACATGCTTTGCACTTATAAGCTTTTGTTTTATATCCTATACATCATTTGGTTTGTGTGTTTGCAAATTTTCACAAACCTATTTTTGGTAAATAACCTTTTATTCATGAAAAATCAGCATCTCTAGAATTGAAGAAGGCTCGAAAATCAAATACAATCACGTGCCATGAATGTTAATTAATAAACTACACTCTTAAACAAAAAACTTTTCAATGGTTAATTGTCTGGTAATTTGTGTTATGTTTTTATGGTTCTTTAACAATAAATTATAAACTACACTATCACATCACATAATTTGGGTTGTATTTTCTTTTTTTGTATACAACAGTATTTTTCACTCGAGAGTAATGGAGAAAGAAATTATTTGACATCAGCAACAAAGTTTTCATATAAAAACAGAGCAGTTAAATGGCGACAAATTCAACAATCAAGGTTCTTTCTCTTTCTTTTTTCTATTATAAATTTACTTCATTTTTTATTTTATCTAAATGTAACAAGGTTTATAGTAGGTTTTTGGGATGACCATTAATTTGGGTTGCCTGAAGAGTACCACCAATTAATAGTCCATACTAATTTTCCATAATCTTAACATAGTTTTTCATTTTTTCCCCGCAAATGACATATATTAAGCTCCTTCCGTAAATTTATGTGAGAACATCGTTTTCTATGTATGTAAAACATTAGTTGGAAACCTACTTTGAAGCTGAAATTCTAACATGCATCATGAATGATGGATTCAGTTTGTTAGATGTGTCTGATCGAGTATCAACATTTACAAGCTACTACACAAAGTATTAATTAAAAAACAGCATCTGAATATAAGTTTCGTTATGAATTTATGTGTTACATAATCAGAAAATGCATGCATGTTAGGGTATATACTTTATAAATTAAGTTATTCAGTTTAGTGATGAATTGTGTAAATAAAAAATAAAGGTCCCACAATTAATTATTTATTATTTTTCTCCACTCACATAACTCTCAATATGACCTCTCATGTTCAAATAATAATGACAATGTATTCAAGTAGCTTGTAAATAACTATGTAAATATCTGTGGGCTCCACATTTCGTCGCTCTAGGCCTTTGAATTTGGTCGTCAAAACTTTTAGCGATGGGCCTACAGTGATGATGTTTTAGTGACCACATGTCTTTTCCAAAGCCTTTAGCGACGACACTTTGGGCCTTGGCAATGACTTGGGTTGGGTTGTCTCCAAAGGTCTCCAACGCTGTAGTGCAAGCGACTATTTGCATAATGTTGGGACGCAAAGACTCGAAAAAAAGCTGAAGCAAATATTAAATACCGCGTGCAGGTTCCAAAAAGTAGCCAAGGTGTACTTAAATAGTTGGGATCTAAACATCCACGTCAAGATGAGAATTCCATTTTTATCTACGGATGTCAACTATGTGGTTCATTTGATCTTCAAATTTTGTGATCCACGAAAGTCTTCCGAAAGACCTTCATATGTGAACCTAACATACAAAATCAGAGGTCAAACCTTCCATGCATATTTTGCAATATGTAGAGACGAGGATGGGATGAAGATTGAGTTGTGCCGTTTTATGAATAACAAGGAAGATACTAGTTTTGAGGTTCTACTTAAGAGCTTTTCACAGACTTATTGTGGAAGTGGTGCCATTTATGTGGAAGGCATCGATTTTCAGTCCATTGATAATGTAAGCTTGTGGATATTCTTTTCTTTTCATTATGTATATACTTTTATATCTCAAATCTCTTTAGATGCTATAGTAACATTTTTTTAATACATATGGTCTTACAATTTCTAAATAGGTGAAGCAGGAAGATATTGAGGAAATATTGGATGTCCAAAAACAATTGCCAACTGACAGTGACAACGATGCAGAGGGTGGAAAGGTCTTTTTCTTAATCCTATTGATGACTTTTATCTTTTGAAGAATTGGCATATACCTTACAGTTTTGGTAAGATATTTTTTCAAATTTTTGGCAACAGTTGTTTCCGTTAAATGAAGCGAGTGAAAAGAAGCATTTCAAGCTTTCAGCAATGGATGTTTTATACGACTCTTCTAGAGTGAAGCCTTTTCATTTGATACCTTCAGCTGAGTCGAGGTTTGTTCTATAAACAAGCTTCATTATGCTTTCTCGTACACATATCCCATTTATATGTATGTAAAAGAAGTTTAATTACTATATAAGCTCCTTGTTTTCTCAAATAGCTAGTTTAAACTATTTCCTAAATTTCGATGTACGTTCTTGTGTGTACTACCTTAACAAATTAGTCTATTTAAATATCAATGTTGCGTTAATTGGTCGATCTAAAAAGTTTCACCTCTCAGATGTGGCATTCTAGATCTTACACATATTTACTTGGTATTTATGTGCAGATTTCAAAAGGGCATTGAGCTTCTACCGCAACAAGTGTTTGGTATTAAGTGCAAAATTGAAAGTCAAATGTTGTCACCAGATATAGATTACATGTGTTATCTTGTATTCAAGCTTTCAGAAAAATGTCACGGGTTGCATTGTCCGGTGAGAGTTCGGAATGTACTACAGTGGAAAAACAAAAAGATAGAACTTGTTTGTTTTAGACCCCCAAGCGCGTGGGATTTACTTGTTACTCCCCGAGTTCCAAAAATGAGGGAAGATGGTTGGATGGAGGTTAGTGTGTGGGAATTCAACTCAACTTCTGCGGTTAGAAATGATCGTATTCCTATGCATCTGAAACTCATAACTTATGAAGGAACAATGTCGGGACTTATTGTACGTGGCCTGGAGATTCGACCAATGTAAGAGTACATGTCAGAAATTTGGCCCATTTTGTGATGATAACATGTTTAATATCATTCTTGTTTCTACTTTCAGTATCTGCAAAACACTCTAGTTGTATGTTAAGTATGAATAGTTGCAAATGAGTTATGTTCTTTGTTGCAGTGTACGGTATAATGAGTCTTTCACTTTATCTGCATATATGTTTCTCTAAGTTAAAGTGGGATAACCATTAATGTTTGTAACATGATATTGAATAGTAGCTTTCACTGAAAATGATTCTTGTCATGAAATATCAAATTTTGATGATCTTTGCTTGATTTTTTGGTGAAATATGTTATTCGATCAAGGTATGATTACGAGATATTTCGCCTTTTTTGCATTCGTGAGGTTTAATTTATGCTCTTTTCAGAAGGTTCATGCATCTTGTAGAAGGGCCATTTTGCCCATGTTGTGGTGTACGTTGTTGTTTTAACAAAGTGCCGCCTATACAAAATGTTTTCGTGTCTGTTAGAAACATATGGTTCTAAAATCTCGAAAACGTGTGAGGCTTGGTCATGCCATCACGCCGCCTTATGCCACGTCTTTTTGTAAACTCGATATATATGAAATATGATATAAATATATAAATATTTCATATTTTGTGCCGCCACGCCTCACACTATTTATATCATTTGTGAAAAAGCGTTTGAAAATGAATTAAAAAATAAAAAGTCAAGACAAAAGATCATGTTAAAAAACCGGACTGGGGTCATTTAAGGCCCAATTTAATTTGAGGCCTAAAAAATGCCCAAATGTCTTCTAACGAACCCATTTAACTACCGTGGGTTCATTCCGGTTCACAGAGACTACGGTGGTAGTGAGTGCAGCGGCACCTGCATATTTATATTTTTAATGAACCGGTTATAATCACAGGTTGGGTCGTGAACTGAAACATATTTGCGCCAGATAAGTCCATACCACCACAGTCTCTGGAACCAGAAAACCCTTATTGAAATGGTTATTATTATTGCTAAGTTACTAGCACGGTACCCGCGCAATGCGGCTGCAGGTACCCTGTGACTAAATTTTATAGCGAGAAAATGTTGTTCATTTATATGTTTTGCTAACAATAATTTTACGAAAGAATGAGAATTTTTAATAAAAATAACTATAAACCATAACAATTCAAACTATTTCATATCCAAATAAACAAAAGGTTCGAAATTAAGAGAATATCATAAGTTGCATCTTTGAGACAGAAATTAAAGATAAACCTTACTAAAAATGAAATGTAATTAACATAAACAAAAAAATGTCAACTATTAATATGCATCATTAGCTGCAACATCTTTATTTGTAAAATCTTTAGTCAATGAAATAGAAGTGAAGGGATCAATGATATCACCAAAAGTAGCTTGAGCATCTTTGTGTGGTAGTATAACTAACGCATCATCATCGTTAAGACAATAGAAAAACCTTTTAAATTCTTAAACTTTTTAAATATTTAAAACATAAGACATTAACATCGCTTTAATAATATTAGAAAAAATTGGCCTTATTATTAATAATAATAAGAGAAAATTACCAAAAGAGGTCAATTTTCCAAGGTTAGTCCATTTTTAAAACCCTTTTATCACCTCTTTCCTAAAAGAGCCATGCTCAACTGCTCAACTCCATACATATTGCGACACGTGGCATCAACTTGTACTATTCCAATTGTACATTAAGTGTCACATCAAATCTAAAAGAAATCTCTTATTTTGTTCTTTTATGTAAAGTCAACGCTCAACCGACGGCGCTCAACCGTCGGTGCTCAACTGGGGGCGTACTTTTTCCTTAGGAAATGTAAAAAGCTATCCAAAAGATTTCCCAAATCCAAATTGATTTGACAGTTTTTTTTTTTTTTTTTTTTTTTCTTTTTCCACTTTAACGTTTCACTATCATCAAAAAAAACACACACACAACACACACTAAACACACACTAATAGTGCATGGCTTAGATTAAAAAAAATGACGAATCTTTGATCACACAACAACCATTTTGTTGTTTAGATCATTTCCAGACCAGATCCGTTGTTGTGCAAGACGATTATATGATAATGGCTTCTAGACAAGTAAGTAAAACGTGCGATTATATGATTATAGCCTTTGATTATTAATCGATTTTTTTCGATTTGTACAGTAACTTTGATTATAAATTTTTTTTAGGGTTTTTAAATTTTTTTAGGGGTTTTCGATTTGTACAGTAACTATGTTAGTGTACATGTTAGTGTTTGCTTATTCTAGGTTTGAGAAAACCAACTATGTTGGGGTTTGCTTTTTCTGCACAATAACCCACGTTTGTTTGCTTAACATATATGAAATGTCTTGATTATCTAAAAAATCGGACACCTGCATATGTGAAATGTTTGACTTATTAAGCTTATTAAGATATTGGTCATTAGTATATTTTTATTGCTCATAAGTTTATAACATATGCTAATATGGGTATGCATCTTCTTCTTTTTTTTTTTTTTTTTTTTTTTTTTTTATAGGTGTATTCTGTGAAGCTCAATGCTAGATCAAAGTTGCACTATATCAAAACGATAAGGAAAAAGTTGAGTTTGAATCCTGATCGTCTTGAACTTTTTAAAAACACTGTTTTCGGGAAATGGTTAGACATAAAAACATACGAGCTTGATAACCATTTGCTTCATTATTTGCTTCAATATCAACGCTTTGTTGAAAACCCTAATATAAATACTCCATTGTATTTTGATATCTGGGGACACAAGTTAGAATTTGGTCGTGAAGATATGTGTCTAGTATTAGGTTTTCGGTTTGGTGATGTTTCTTTAGATCAATTAAAGAAACGGGAATCTGGATTTGGTAAACGTATGCTAAGTTTTCTTAGAGAGAGGCGTAACGAGAGAATCAGTAATATAAAAGCTGAACAACTAGTTAGGGTTCTTAGTGACCAAGTCGAGTTTAATGAACTTTCAAATGATGATGTTGTTCGCCTTTGTCTGGTTCTGATGTTAGAGAACGTTTTTATCGGCAAACAGGAAAGAAATTTGGTTTCCCCTGAGATATTGGTTTTAGTAGATGACATTTATGCATGGAATGCATTTCCATGGGGCGAGTACATTTGGGTTGAGTTTCACACAAAGATTTATAATGCTATCTCAAAGGTTAGAGATAGACATTTGTTGAAAAGGCTACGAATGGTGATGGTTACATTGCAACTTATACATTGAATGGATTTGTGTTCGCTTTGAAGGTGCGTAACTATTGTTTAAATACTAAGAATTTAAATCAAGATTGTAGCATGAACCTTAGTGTAGTAATTTTATGCTAATAGTAATAATAATTCCTTGATTTGGCTTTTGAAACCCGCCGCAATTCAACAAATTGGTGGGTTGAAGAAAAGAATGTGATCCTCGTGGTGTTGCTTGGGAGGATGCACAGGTTTGAGAAGACCGATTATGATCTTCTTTTCGTAATGCGTAAATGGTTCGCCTTGTGCCGAGCAGTTATCCTCTACTCTTTTTGAAAACTTGTTTATGATTTTTAATGGTATTTGCGTTAGTGTATAACAATTTTTTTATATGCAGGGACTGAGATGAAAGAACTTTGGTGGACATCTAGTGTAGACTTTTTCAAGAAGTATAACGCAACAAGGGTTTCCATTCATGATACACCAGCAGTCGATAGATCCCGTCGACCGGAGAAGTTGAGACCACGGAGACGTTGTTCAGTCTCAAATGCAGATACATCACCAGTCATTAGGAAGGCGGATCAAGGCATGCCGTATATGGGGGATTTCATGCCATCTACAGCAACAATTGTTGCTCAAATGGCTAAAATACAACAACAAATTAATCAATAACATAAATATGTCAAGCATTTGAGGCCTGATTGGGATAGCCAGATTCTGGTATGGATGGAGAATTGCCACCTAGTGCAACAGTTTTAGATCAGATGGCTAATATGCAACGGAAAATTGATGAACTTCAGAAATATATCCATATGAATTTGAAGCTTGATGGGTTTAATGAGAAGAATGGGGGTGAATCTGATACTGCATGCGTGTCTGCTGAAAAGGTTATATTTCTTGCAGTCCGTTTAATCTGTTTCTATAATTTGTTTTGCTTCTATGCGGACTCATTTGATGTATTACTTATTCATACGTCTTTTATGTGGTATGATATAGTGGATTGTTACGTTTTTTACACCTATATTTTATGAGTTTTGGATATGCTTTTAAAAACTTCACCTAAACTACTATATTTTATTTGGTTAAAATCTATAGCTTTTAAGTAATAAAAAGTTAATTGTAAATTATAAATTTTGAGTTGTTGTAAAAGTTAATAAATTACTATGGTAGTTTAAAAACTTCACCTAAACTACTATAGTTCATTTATGACACTAGTGTTATGTATTTAATAACTTCACCTAGACTACTAGTTCATTAACTTCACCTAAACTACTTAGTCTATAAATAAGGCTTCTACACTTCTACACATTCATAGTCTTCTACACATTCACAGCCTTTATTTTCCACTGTTTCTAAAAAATATCCGACAACATTCCCTTCGAAATTCAAATGGAAATCATCTCTAAACTTCCTGTACATGCTTTACTTCGGTTTAGAACTGTTTCAAAGACATGGAAGTTGTTCATCGACAGCTCCAAATTCCTTGTTGGTTTCGGTTTTCGCACATCTGTGCCTTGTAGTTTTCTTATTCACTATCAGCAAGGATTTGTTGAGTCACAGTTTTTATTTTTTGTTGATGATAATGTCAATTTGTTCCAGCACCGTCTATTTTTTCCAAGTTTTCCTAAAGTCATCTGTAATACAAGTCTCATATTTTTGAATCTTCTGCCAATTAGCACCTCTCATGGTTTGTGGTGTTTTTCTGATTCTTTTAAGATGGTTGTTCTTTGGAACCTGTCAATAAGAAAATCAGTTGCTATAGTTCTCCCTGGTTGGGTAAGTCAGTCTGAATCTGATAAAGTAGTTATCGGTTTTGGTGTTAATCCAGTCACTTTTGACCCTACCATTATAAGGATTTCATATCCGCTTCATGGACACGGAACATGGAATGTTTCAGTGTTTATATTGAGCTCCCAGCGCTGGAGGAAGTTAGAAAGTGAACATATGCATTGTCAGTCAATCCGACTTAAACGGTCAAGTCAGGCTGTATTAGGTAGTTTTATTTACTGGGTGGCTTCTCAACGGACTTTAGGCTCTTCTCAAAAATCTTATATGATTGTCTCTTTTGATTTGGTTAACCACAGCTTTTCGGTATTAGATATACCTTTGACTTACTTAATCGGATTCAAGACCTTTCTATATTTCAAAACTAAGAGAGTCTATTGTCATTTTGGCAACATGATAGGAGATCGATGGCACACGGCCTGTTTATGGAGATAATGTTGGATGGTAACAAAATAAAATCCTTTAAAACACTATTTAACATTTTCACTCCTCATTTACTAAAATTAATTGGATTTACGAAGATCGGGATCCAGTTTTGAATCGATCGGCCTTACCAAATGGATCACACTCTTGAAGTCTTCCAAGTTCGGTCACAAGAATTAATTAATCTTCTTGTTGAAGGAGACGCAGGGCCCTTCTTCATGAGCCCTTTCAACGAATCGCTACTTCTGCTTACGCATCCAGATTGTTCAGTTTATTAAGTTGTTTGTATGTTTTTATCTAGTTGTTTGTATTTTAGTTTGTAAGGTTTTCTGTAGTTTTTTGTATGTTAGAGTTTGTATGTTTTTATCTAGTTGTTTGTATTTTAGTTTGTAAGGTTTTCTGTAGTTGTTTGTATGTTTGAGTTTGTAGGTTTTCTAACTGTTATATATAATAAAATCATATTTTGCTATTGGGACATACTCATTCTCATATGTTTTTTATATAGACAGTAATAAATCTCCCATCCTAGTTAACAAATATAATTGAAATTTTAATTTTCAGACCGGTACTCAAAATGATGGTAGTATGGATGTAGATGATGATTCAAAGGTATGTTATAACAATGGTTTTTTCTGTATTCGGTACACATCAATTAGTTGACCAAGTACTTAACATAACTATATATTTATTTTTCAGACGGGTACTCAAAATGACTATGATATGGATGTAGATGATGTTGTAAAGGATGTTAATGTTAATGCAAATATGAATGTGCAAGAAGATATATTCAGTTCTAAGAACAATTTATCTTCACAACAAGTGCAAGAAGTAATAAATGACTTTTTTGACTCACCGCAAGATCATACAGATGTTCAGGTAATGTATGATAGGAATTACATATCCATCTTATGAGTTAATACATACCTAATATTTTGGTGTTTACGTGCATTTGATTAGGATGGGAATGTTTGTGACGTTGAGCAAGATGTGCCAAACAAGCAAGAAATGAACGAGCCCCAACAGATAGATTCACCTTTTTATCCGGTAAGTATGTGTTGTCTGCTTAATCTAATGATAGATTCACCTTTTAATCTTATAACACGCACATTCAAAAATATCTATGTTTTTTATAGGTTGAGTCTCGCTGTGAATTTGAACATGTTCAACATGTGGATCTGATGAGTGAGGACAAAAACTTACATTCTCCTTTATGCATGGTAACTATACTTTGAACATGTTAATATACTATCTCAAATAAAAAAAACCTAACATGACATTAACACAAACAAAACTTCTTTTTAGGATGATAATGTTCTTAAAGTTGACGAAGATGTGGAAATGATGGCCGTGATGAGTGACGACAAAAACTTACAGTCTCCTGTATGCATGGTTAGTATACTCGGAACATTATAATATAATAAACCTGATATTGACACAAAGTTTTTTTGCTTTTCAGGATGAGAATAATGTTAAAGGTGATGAAGATGTGCAAATGAAGGGTGTGGTGAGTGAGGCACAAAACTCAGCGTCTCCTGTTTTTCAGGATGAGAATGTCGTGATGAGTGAGGCACACATATCAGATTCTCCTTTTAATCCGGTAAATATTCGTTGAACGTGTAAATATAGTAAAAAAATTTAACCAGTACTCACGCAAGATAAACTGTTTTTCAGGATGTTCTTCTTTTTGACGAGGACCAACATGTTCAAGTGACGCGGATTCTGTCTCTAGTCCCGTAATTAGCACTCCTGGTGATGTGAAGTATGTTGACGCTATTGACTATGATGAAAAGAAGGTAACAACTGTACGCGTTCCTTTTGAACGGGAGAGGAAGCAGAGCAAGGTCCTTCAATCCCCATATACGCAGCAACCTTCGACTACACCAAGAAGGTCTCTAAGGCGACATGTGAAACCTGTACTTCCCGCTGTCATTGGACCGGATGGGAAAGAAATCAAACTCAAATCGTTCAAAGAGGTATTTTAGTGATAACATTTTTTATAATGTTAATAACAATGATATAGCTTCTATATTTTTATTATAATCCTTATTTCCATTGGACATTTCAGAATCTATGTCGTACTGGTCTAGGGACAATGTTCAGACCTTTTGTACATCCAAAAATAAAATTGTTCTTGGATAAACAAAAAGAACAAGAACAAGGAGTTGTTTACGTTCCCATGGGGCGACGGAGGGACGACTGCTAATCCGCATTTTTGGCTAGGATTATTGGGAAGAGACGAGGCACACAGGGGTTGGCTAAGTGATGTGGTAAGTATTTGTTACAAGTATATAGTTCAAAGCTTTATGTGCGGGTGTTTCGTACCTAATAGATGATCTGTTTCAATTTTGAAATTACAGCATGTTGGATTGTTTGTGGATTTAATGATGCATTTTCGACCTGATGATGCTGATTGGGTCATGCCGCTCTATTATGCAGACGGAGTGACGAACGGCATCCCGTGGTTTCGTGAAGGCGTCAATAAGGTGTCTCTTACTTTAATTATCACATATTATGATATACATTTATTTGCCTGGAAGCAATCTTTGATCACTTAAAATCTGTCCTATAAGAGTAGCTGATAATTTAGTTAGTCAGGCGATGATGAACCTTTTCTGCAAATGGTTTATCGGACTATAATTAAATGACACTCGTACCTTGGCGGGGTAGCCACACCTTAGGGCATGTGGTTGCAGCCATGGCGGGTGTTTTGTACCGATAATACATTTTAAGATCTGAGCCTTACTTTCTCATCTCTTTCCCATTTAGGCCATGCTCAACTGCTCGACTCCATTCATATTATGACATGTGGCATTCTCTAGTACTTTTTTTATGGTCCACTAAGTGTCACATCAAATCTCCAATGTTATGAGAACATAAATGGCAAACAAATTTACTTTTATGTGATTGTTAAGAGTATGTGAGAACATAAATGGAAAACAGATTTACTTCTATATAAGCATTGGTATTTAATAATTAATGTACAAAAGATTTCGAAGAACATAAATGGCAAACTATGGCCCCTTAGAGACAGATCCTTGTTGGTTTGGTACATCTTTATAGGCTGACTTGCCTTTCTCGCAATGTGGTACCTTAATGTTAATAGTACCACGTGGTTTACCACCTTCTACTAGTTGATCCATGTAAATTTGTTGTCTTAGCTCTTCTAGAATTTTAGCTGGTAATTGGTCCCTTGGTTCAGCATTTGTGCCATATCTCTCTTCAATCTCAGGAAATATGACCTCTCTTAGTGCCTTGATTGACCATTACCATATCATCAGGATCAACCTTGAATGTAACTTTTTTACCTTTTGACATATTTAGAATAAAGAAAAGTAGGGTTAATGCTGAATTAAGTGTGTCCACTATTAAATAGGAAAAACCACACCTACCAAAGGCAGAATCAATACTGTTTGGTTTTGAATGACACTTGATTCCTGACCAATATGGATTATTATCAAAACTGACAGTTGAAAATCTGAAATCACATGCAAATATTCCTAATCAACAATACCTGATATAGTCAAAACTGTTATCATTTCAAATAGACTAAAAAACAAAAAAAAAAACTTTTTGACTGGCAACAGTGATGTGATATGTAAGAGGCTGTGATGACGATGAATCAAATGATGCGATGTACCATATCTTGGCATGGCAATTTCATAGCATTATTTTGCAGCCATGTGGTTACGTCCGATGTTGTTTTCTTGATCGAAGCGTTGTTTTGGTTCAACCATGGGTGGGTTGTGTCGTGTTTTTGTTGATATGGGAAATGTAAAAGTGGAAAATGAAAAACTATCAAATCATTTGGACATGGTAAATATGTTGGTGTATCTTTTTCAATTACCCAAGTAAAAAGTAAGCCTCTGAATGTGCATAAATTATATATGCTTTAGGCAGGCGATGATGAATATTTTCTGCAAATGGTTTATTGGACTACAATGTCATAATCGTATCTTGGCAGGGTAGCCACACCTTAGGGAATGTGGTTGCAGCCATGGCGGGTGTTTTGTACCGTTAATACATTTTAAGATCTGAGCCTTACCTTTCACTTGCATTAATACATAAACTGAAGTTTCTAACTAGGGGCTTATAGAATTACTTTTATATGAGCATACATTATATATGCTTAAATTAGGCGATGATGAAACTTTTCTTGAAATTGCTTATCGGACAAAAACCGTATCTTGGCAGGTAGCCACAGATAGGCAATGTGGTTGCGACCATGGCGGTGTTTTGTACCATTCATACATTTCTAGATCTAAGCCTTTTAATGTCAAACATTACTTATTTGCTTAGTTATTCTAAGCAAAGTGTATAGAAAATGGATCAACCTTGGATTTTGGGCCTCTTATGGTAATTTTCTCTTGTTTTATGCATGTTGCTAGATTCAGTCGCACAATAGGCCCTGATCAGCGGTAGAGTGCATTTCACCAAAGAAAGATGGGACACTAAAGAGAATGCTGTGGCAAGTATTTTGGTGCAGATTACTTTTTCGCATCATCCTCTTTTGTTTCCCATCTTTATTTGAGAACTGCAGTCTATTATTGATCAGGGCTGTCGTGTCCACGCAATGCAATCAACTCACGCTTCTAAAACCAAGGATTTCAATCTCTTTCTACTAAACCTATGAAGAAGTAGCAAAGATTCCTCTAAAGAGATTAAGAAAGCCTTAATTCTAAAAACGCCCCATTTACCTTTTTAATTCATATGTAGATATTATGATTAAGCACATTCCGATTATGAATGACGGTTTGTTGAACTTTCATGTCGATCAATAACTCCAACATTTTTCAAACGACACGTTAGGATCACGGAGTAGAAAACACAACACAGCGTGAAGTGACCATACGGATAGAATACATCGTCCCTGATTTTTCACAAGTCCCAAACTAAGCGTAAAACCGAAATCATTGTTAAGTATGATCCTAGATGCTAACACTACCCATGGAAGTTACTTGTGTAATTACCTTTTGTTCCCATTTTCCTATTTTCCTCTATTTATTTTATTTTTGTGAGAAATGAATTTCTTCAAGTTTCTCGTTTCGATAACTTTTATTCCGATAAAGATACAAAGCTAAGTCGATAATTAGTTATCCATCTTCTCTCAAAAACCATTGTCCCAAAAATGAGGTCCACATCAAGGAATTTTTATTCACTTATATTTTTGACTTCATCATTTTCATCATTTTTTTTTTTTTTTTTTTTTTTTTTTTTGCATAACTTTTACTTGTATGAGCTATGAACTACGGAGCTTCACGGGGTAATTCCAAGACTATAGGCTTCATGAAATGAGGATCCCGGCTGGCTAGGCTAAGACCTCACTCAATCCCGGCTAAAGATCCAAGGGTCCGATCTTGACACCGCAACTCACAACTTTACTTATTACTTTATCACTTATTGCTGATTTCTTATTCATTACGGATCCTTGATGTGTACCAAATTTTTAAAACAAAGATTCTTTTAAGAAGATAAAGAACTAACTATCGCCAAAAACTCAACATCTCTAATTATTTATTAGACAGATATGGGGTGAAACAATTTTGTGGGAACAAAAAGCCATAAGTACCTTCGATGGGCTCTAAAGAGAACCAACTACTCCACGCCTAACATCTAAACTCATAAGTAACTCTATCATTTCTCGATCTCCGCAAATTTAAAATCCCAAATAATGAGATCCATGGATGCTTAGCCGATAATTTTAGATTATCTATGGTTAAGGGAACAAGCTAGGCTCAACACGCCCGGTCAAGTCGTAATTTATTCCTACTCTCACCAAATGAAAGTCAACAAGGTGTCAAAACATATATTAACTTAGCAAATGCTTCGTCTAATGAAATCAAGTCATGCATATTTAAAGTCACTCAGAAAACTTGCAAAATCTTGGCCTTGTGAGCTAGAATTCGCATTTTTATAGCTTCTTGTCTAAGAGACTAGCAAAACTTTTCAATCAAAAAGACTTAACAAAAGCTTACAAAAATTTTAAAATTTTTCTCATTTTTTGCACAATTTTTAATTTTCTAAGGAAAAACGGGGTTGCGAGAGTACACGACAAAAACAAACAAGTGCGGTCAAATCAAATCGAAGATTACCCTACCCCAGACTAGAACGAAACATTGTCCTCAATGTTTAAAGCAAGGGTATCAACGAAAATCTAAAAGCCGTTTATTAAGTATGCTCAAAGATAAACGTTAGCCGATAAGATTAGGATATCGGATTTCCATCAGCATCGATCATGAAACTCGAGTGGAGAAAATACAAACTTCGAGCACGAGAGTCTTCATATCGGGAACATCCTAAACACAACATCACAAACAACCAAACACGAGAAATAGAAGAGGCTAACCCATTCACGTCACTTATTAGAAAGAAAATAGAAAGAAGATAGAAACGCTTGTTTTGTTATCGAGTCGTTAGCTTGACCCGCCCCGAATTCATTTGTCCTTGGGGAAGCATGTGGAAAAGATAATCTCCATCGGACTTTCGTTCAAGAGGTTTGGATAAACATTGAAACATAAGAAATTTCCACTCCGATGAGATACCCACGGTTCTTAAAAAGGAAAAGCTGTGATACCGGGGTCAAAGATTGTATCCTCACTCCCGCAAGAGTGAAGAAGAGGAGAAATCATATTATATTGAAGAAATGGAATAAAGATTTTTATACAATAAAGATCCATTCTTCATCTTCAAAAGCACATTTTATATAAGCTTTCATTTGAATTTGATCATTTAAGCTCATAGGGTGATTTTCAACAAAAATATCGGGAGGAAGTGGCGGGGTGATGTCATCAATAACGAAACTCTTTTGAGAGAGCTGCTCTTCCCCAAACTAAAATCTCCTCAAGATCAAAATAGACACGATCATATTCGGAGGAGATTATAGTAGAGTCTGAAGCTCTTTTTAAGTATGAGCACGAGAATATCATTCGTCTTGCAGGCTATTGTGATGAAGTGAATGAAAAGATCATCGTTTACGAGCATGCTTCCAGTGGAAGACTGAGTGAACATCTCAATGATACTAGTCTTACCTGGTTAAAACGTCTTAAAATAGGTATCGATGTAGCTACCGGGTTGGGATTTATTCATGAAGGTGATATTGAAGGTAAGAAATCAATGGTACATAGAAACATCAAAAGTAGTAACATTCTTATAGATGGTGATCAGTGTAAGGCTATAATCTCTAATCTGAGTTGCTACAAGTAGCCTGGGGACTGCAGAGAACATCGCAATTGGATGAAATCTATGCTTACGACGCATTTGGCTACATTGACCCAGTGTACAATGAAATAGGTTACATATCAATTGCTTCAGATATATATTCATTGGTGTGGTATTTATGGAGATATTGTGCGGGAGATTGGCGTGGGAAGAGGGATGTAAGGATCCTCAGAGTGTTTAGCCCTTTGGCTAAAAGACAATACGAATTAGGAGATCTTGATGAGTTGGTGTTTGAAGGCATAAAGAAACAAATTTATAAGCACTCATTGACTACATTCGCAAATATTGCCATTCGGTGCTTAGATTATGATAGGTGGCAGAGACCACATGCACGTGACGTGATAATAGAGCTTCAGAAAGCACTAGAATATCAAGTAAGCATTTTTGTTATTTTACAATACATTTATTGATTTCCTTCTTATGTATTTTATGTGTACCAGTATTTTAATAGGTTACACTCAATCAACATCCATCCAACAATGAATAAAAGTATTTGGTAAAACTCTAAAAAGAAACTAAAGATTAGGTTTCATACTTTCATGGAAAGGTGGAAATATTACAAAAAGAGGTGAAAATTGAAATGATAATTTCAGAGAAAGAAAAGTTATAATCTATTGAAATTTATATGTAAACCATTTTTGTTGGTATTGTTTTTAGTCAATTATTTTGGGTTTTTAAAGATAGAAAAAGGAAAACAAATTTTGAAAAGGAAAATATTTTTGGGTTTTTATAAAAGATATATTTACAAACAACGATAACTTCACTCGGGAAGGATCTTCAAAAACACGCGAATCGAGACGGAATCAAAAACTCACTACATGCCCTCCCCGGCAGCGGCGCCAAAAATTGATTCCATAAAAACCAATAATAAGAGAAGTGTGTAGTATGTGGGTAACTCAACCGTATTAGGTTTGAGCACCGAGATCGTTCCGAACGAGGGTTGAATGGAATTTCCAACTCACGTCTCGATTATCGGGATTTGAATAAGAGAAGGGAATAATATGATGTTTTCTAAACTACGGGATAAGGAAAGTAAATGGAACTAAAATCTATGGGGAAAACCTAAGAATTAAGGCAAACTACGCAATTCTACACTAAAACGCAAATATGGGATTAAAACGAAACGCGAATAAAATGCAACTACATCTATATAATATCCTAAAAATACCTAAAATTACTTTTATACTAAAAATGATATTAGAAAACTATTAATGAATTAAAACTATTTTTAGGATTTTTCTGGATTTTATTAGAATTAAAAACTAATTATCTAAAAATTATGAAAAAGAGAGGGAAAATTATGGAATTACTTTTCAAAAATATAAAATAACACAAAAGACTTTTCAAAACTATTTTTTAATTTTTCTGATTATTTTTCTATTTTCTACAAATTTAAAACTATTTAAAACTAGTTAAATGGCTAAAAATTACAAAATAAGCTAGGAAAAATCTAGAAAAATTATTTTTTGCTTTTTGTATTTATCTTAATCTATTAAAATTGAAAATTTATTTTTTGGAACTTTTTCTTAATTATTTGTAATAAAAGCTATTTAAAAAGGATTAAAAACTATTTTAAATAATTAAAAATACTAAACAGTGATGAAAATTAATGAAAAATTCAGGAAAATTCTAAAATATTAATCTTAATCAATGAAAAATAAGAAATATGATGCTTATGTGAGAGATATGAGGGCTGCAGTGCAAACTGTTCCTAAATAAGCAATTGAAAATAAGCTAATAAGCACAATGAACTACCAAACTGTTACTGAAGCTAATATATGCTAAAATAAGCTAAATGCAATCTATTCCAACTGCTCTAAACCTCTAAAAATCAAGCTACAAGTGATTATGATCAGATTCAATATGAAACTACAAGGCCAAAAATGCTGATTTCAAGCTTAAAAATAAGCAAGCTAAACAAGATGAAACTTAAAACCAGATGTTGGAACTTTTAGATAACCAACTGAAGAACCTCTAAACCAAAATTGAGCTCAAGACAAGCTCAAATGAGCTTGTCATGAGCTCTGCAAGCAGCCTGATTAACCAAAAAAAAACTTGTGCACAGGGGACTGATGTGCAGAAATCAAACAACCTTTTAAATCTAATAAGCACAAAATAAGCTAGGAAACTTCAACTAGGATAAGCTAATTTACTGAAAACAAACTTAAACCACTCTTTACCATTCATATATGGCTCTTGATTTAGTAAAATTAATGGCTTAATGCCTTCATTCATCTTTGAAAACGATTCTGAAGAAACTCACTTAATGGTGCTCAAGGGCGCAAAGAAGCTACATAAAATTGAGCAAGTGAATCTTAGAAAGCTGAATAATAAAAATGCAAGCTACTAGATCCTAAGAAACAATCTAGTGAAACAGTTAAGCTGCAAATAAACTTAGAACTTCACTACTTGGGACAGAAAAGAGTATGACAGCAAACAGTCTAAAGGAGGCTAAGTTAAGGCTACTAACTGAGCACTTCAAGGACTCCTAAGTGAAAAGCAATTAACACTCTTATGCTAAGCTATCTATCAACCAAAAATCCAGTTCTTATCTCAGCTAAATGAGCAATAAATCAGCATAAAAATAAGCTAGACTAGATATCAGATTTATAAAGTGAAATTAAGAAGAATACTGCAATAGATGAGAAACTATATAAAACTGATGAAGAACTTCTTAAAACTATTCTTACCAACAGATGACAGCAATTTGAGAACCAAATAGAGACCTGTGCTAGCCTTATCCTTACATAATCAATGCTTTACCAAACACCCTTCAAGAACTCAAAATGCACTTAACTAAAGAAGATTTGTGAGAATCTAAGCAAAACTAATTGAGTTTTAACAAGCTAACATCAAAATCAACTACTTAACATATCAGAATCAGAAAGTAACCAGAAACGGATTTGACTTCAAAACGTTGACTTTGGTTGACTTTTACCAAAACTTGAAATTTGAGCAAATTGAAACACTAATAAGCTTACATAAGCTTCAATAAGCTTATGTAAGCTCAAATGGACAGTATTTGAATGCTTAAAACAGGAAATTGATTAAAGCTTAAGACAAGTTATTAAAAGGTAAAAGGAAAAATTGCATTAATGAAGATTGAAGTTACAAATTACAATTAACTGAATTATAAACTACTGAAAAACATTTTAAATGACAGAAAACAAGTAAATGGCCAAAGCTTTTCTAAAAACATGAAAAAACTGGACGACTTGCACTTGTGAATGAGATGGGGATTTATAGCACGCTTGATGAGCCTTGGGATGCTTCAGGAGCTTCTGAAGTTCTAATCATGTCCATTGATTCTTCATCTCATCACTACTTAATCACGACCTTTGGATCATGTGAATGATGTGTTCCCACCAATGAAAAGCCTTCATTTGTCCTCCCTGGCAGTCTTATGACACACACTCGACACGTTGTCGATCTTCTAGAAACTCACTTAAGTGCGGGTAAATGAGAGGCGTGGGTAAATGGTGAGAAGGGAGGTGAAACGAGAAATGGGGGTTTCTTTGGTTTCATGCGTTCGGTTCGAGAATTTATTTATTAATGTTTGACTTTGGGGTTGGTTTTGGCCGGGTTAAAGGTGATAACGGGTATTGGGTTGATTATTAAAACCGGGTATTGTGTTCAAATATTGGGCGTGGGTTTAGTTTGAATGGTTGGGCTTTTGTTTATTTTGGCTTGTGAATTTGGACCAAAGGATTTAATTTGTACCCATTAAGCTTATAAGGGACCAAAGGTGTACATGCTGAAATTTCAGGGACCAATGATGTAACTTAGGAAAGGGTGAGGGTGAATTGGGTAAGATAGGTAAGTGAAAGGTATAAAGTGTAAATGTGGTAAAGGTAAAGGTGAAATGTGTAAATTTCCAATCTTGATCCAGAAATCCGTAAAATGCACTTTTGAGCTTCAAATCCAATAAATAGCATCCCAAAGATCGGCTTTGCACACTTCTCTCTCTCGTGCTCGGTTTTCTTGGTTTTGGCTTTCTTTATGCATTTTCTCATATCAGGTACTGCACATGCAAAAACTCAAGAAACACGCAAATATTAACAATAAACGGCTCTTTCTTGGTTATTTTGGGTCAGATTTGATAATGAAAAGGTATGTGTTTTAGCACATACCAAGGGCCTTTTGTGGAACTGGAACCAAAAACTTGCAAGAACGTATTAATTATCACGGCCTTTGGCATCTTGAGAGATTGCGTAAAGATTTGATGTGACACTTAGTGGACCATAATATGAATGTAGTTGAGTAGTTGAGCAGTTGAGCGTTGTTGGACTATAATTCAATGACACCTTCATATTGAAGGGTTGCGTTGACAAGAGAGGTTGTTAACAGTTTTATTTTAGAAAGGCGATGATGAACCTTTTCTGCAAATTGTTTATCGGACTATAATTCAATGACACCCGTATCTTGGCGGGGTAGCCACACCTTAGGGCATGTGGTTGCAGCCATGGCGGGTGTTTTGTACCGATAATACATTTTAAGATCTGAGCCTTACTTTTAGCAGTCAAAAATATAAAATTGAAATTTGTAACCCGGGGCTTACTTTTTCGAAAAGAGCCCAATTTTTCAAGGTTGGTCCATCAAACAGATTTAGTTTTAGTAAGGCGATGATGAACCTTTTCTGCAAATGGCTTATCAGACTATAATTCAATGACACCCGTATCTTGGCAGGGTAGCCACACCTTAGGGCATGTGGTTGCAGCCATGGCGGGTGTTTTGTACCGTTAATACATTTTAAGATCTGAGCCTTACTTTTAGCATGCTAACAATATAAATTTGACATTTGTAACTGGGGGCTTACTTTTTCGAACCCATCAAACAGTTTTAGTTTTAGAAAGGCGATGATGAACCTTTTCTGCAAATGGTTTATTTTCAAAAAAAATGTGAAAAATGGTTTTTTTTTATTAACTTTGATAAAAAATGAATTGGTAACATTAATTTATTGGATCTGTGGTAAATATGAGATCTATGTTGATCTCAACTCTACACCAAAATTATATGAAATTGAAACAATTGTGTGGGATAATTGTGACATATCTATTGGAATTGGAAAATTGTTGTGGTCCCTCGTAACATGCTCATCTTTATTCCATGGACTTGCGCCTAGTCCATTCTTACTTTAAGAGGGAGGGGTACCATGACTTGCTATTTAAAGTCGTTGTGGCACCTCATCGTCACGTCGACTTTTCACATTCACACACCGAACCCTCCTCATCAAGTAGCCATTTCCTAAGAGCGTTTGCATTTTTTCACACAAAATAAAAATACAATGTGAAATAAAAATACAATCTGAAACTAAAAATGTTACCTAAAAAGTTAAGAATACCAATTATGTATTTTAGGCCTAAAATGAAAGTCTAAATAAAAGCCCTATAAAAGCCTATATTATTACAACCCTAAACCCAATACACATTAAAATCTCCATCACACCTTCTCCTACCAAAATAAATAAATAAAATATAATGTAGTCTTCTTCATTGCACAAAATCACTTTTATTAAACAAAAAAAGAAATAAAAATGGCACTCCGCCAATATATTTACGATCACAATGGCGAACCATGGTCATGGTATGGTGGCTAGCCATTGGCGGTATAAAACTCATGCCACATAGGAATGGCGAGCCCTCATCGCCACGGTACCCTTCGCTCTAAGTAACATAAGTGATAACAAAAATAATTACGGCGTATATTTTTTTGGTTATGGAATTTATCTATATTTATACTACCCATAAAACATATTTGACCTTCTCTTCTAAAATTTTTTAAGATTTTCTTACATAGTTTTTAAGCATTAGAAGTTAAAAATCTATGTTTATAACTATCTAATGCATAAATACACCAATTCAACACATATAATTAATATCATTCTTAAAACACTCCCCCCACTCAAAAATACAATTATGTATATTATTACACGGTACAATATAAGAAAGCTACTAACCTAACTCTATGACGTTTAAGCAAATACAAATAATTAAGCTAGATGTACAATCAAGTTATGCATCAAAATACCTATGTATATTGAATGTTCAATACTAGTGGTTAATGTAATCTTTAAAACACCACATAGTAAAAAGTACCATTAATAGAACACAATATACAATCAAGCAAACTAATAAACAATATCTTTCTAAAATTTTGAAAGCATTTCATGAATACTTTTAAATAATACAACTTTATTTTAAATAGTACAAAAGAGCGGAATAGCCCGCATGTTGTCTTGGGATTATTGTGTTAAATTAAATTAATCACAACTTGTTTTCCTCAAAACACACTACCAATCGATACATTATAAGTATCACTTGTTGCAAACTTCAATATAACTGGCATTACTATACTCAGTGCTTCCTTAAAGCAAAACTGAAAATTATTTCGCACATTCAACAATAACAGTAGCTAAAAAAATCACTTGAAGCACAATTTACTCTCTACAATCAGTTAAACAACAACATTATAACATTATTTTCTAAAACTAAACACTGTACACCTTATTTTCTACTATCAGTTCAACCATATCATTATTTGACTATTATTAGTTAAACCGTAACAAATTGTATTTTTAGCAATAACAATTGATATAGAATTCATTTTAGTTACATTATGCGACATCCCAAATCATAGAGCTTACGGAGAGTCTTAGATAGGAATTTTTATTCTACCGCCAACTTTCTTCTACCTCTTCCTCTATTCTCACCACTGGAGTTTCTTACCACTTTCATGACTACACTTTCACCACTACAGTTTTGCGTGGCAATGATTCATTTCACCACTGCAGTTTCGGAAGCCGGTGAAATAAGTTAATCCAAACACCCCCTAGCAACAAATTGTGTAAAAAAAAAAAGGTAACCCGAACCCAAAATTGCAGCAATTTCTGAATAGAAATAGAGCATATCTTTGAAAGTTTCATAAAATTTGTTCCACGCATCTGAAATTTCAACCAAATTCTTTTCCGAAATTGAGTCTGTTTAGGACAGAATAACGCTAACGCTGCAAAGATGATTAGTGTATTCAATCAAACAGAAAACACAGAAACCTAGGTTGCACGGACACGGCGATACGGCAAAGTCTAAAAATATAGGGCACGGACACGGCACGGACACATGAATATATATATATATATATATATATTTGCGTTCATGCAGTGACCAACCTTAAATAAAAACAATAAAACCAATCATGATTCGACATATGTAATTTTAGATTTTAACTAAAACAAAAACTATATAAACTAATGCAAGGGTAATCTTGTAAATTTATTTTTCCTAATTTCTCTCCCATATCCTTTGTTAAAAACTTCCGTCCCTCATATATCAAAAAATCCAGATCTAAAAGCAGATCTATCTCTTTCCATCAAACAAAAAAAACAATCGGCTCTCTCTTTATCCCCTCTCAACAGTGACGACCTTTAAAATTCAAAAACCGCTACCGAAACTTCTGACAAATCTTTGTTCATCTATCACGTGTTTAGTTAATTTATAAACCACCGATTCTTTATTAGGGTATAAGCGGTTTGCCATTTTGTTACAAGATCCGAAATTGACAAGATCGGAAGCGCTTTTGATTTTGATACATCTTTGCGATTGAGGTTTTTTTTGGAAAATCCGTGTCTACCGTGTCCAACCGGTGTCGGATCGAATCGCACTGGGACACGGGCGTGCGTGTGGAACACGTGTCCGAGCCGTGTCGAGGCGTGTCCGTGTCCGACACGTGTCCTACATCGCCACTCCAAGGTCTCGGGCGTATCCGTGCTTCCTAGACGGAAACAACTTTAACCGGAAGCTAAAATTAAAAGGCTCAAAATTTTGTTCATCATAGCCTGCCTTATCTGATATACCAAAAAGAAACATATCACAGCTGCAATTATCCATAAAATTAATACACCGTTTCTTGCGGCCCAACCATTATATCACTGCTAAACAATGAACCTAACATATCAAATTGACAACAAGTATGCGGCTCGGAGCAAAGCTTAAGAAACAAAAAAGTTGGACATCCGCCATGGCTGCAACATAAAAGTTTATGTAGCCAAGACATGGATGCGTGCAACCTTAGGTCAACGTTGCTTGCATTCATCACAGCCTAGGTGCCATATGACAAACACAAATTTAATCAAGCATGTTCATAGCCATCACATCCAGGCTTATCTAATATGCCAAAAGCGCTGCTACAAAGTATACCCTGCCACAATGGATTTAGGGATCCAGAAACATGCTAATCGCCACAAATTAGTGTAAGGTTGTTGTAATCAGGCCAACATATGCGGCCATTGAAGGACAGAAGTTTATAGCAATTTGACAACGCCTTTAACAGGATAAATGGCAAACACAAAACAATGTTGCACAACAATAACCATCTTACGACCAACTATGTTCGAACGCATAGATACATATTACCCTTCCATAAATACAAAGCATATGGAACAAATACTGAACTACCAAAATGCAACGAAACCACTCGCACCTATATCAGCAAGCATCCTAAGAGAAAACGAAAAATCTATTTTTACACATAATCATGAACTATAACTCATTTACCTTATAAGATCTTAAATAAGCATTTCCACTATTTAAAAACCACTAATTATAAACAACTATTACCCTAAGTCCCTAAAAGATAAGGAAACAACAATTAAACAAAAATAAAGTAAGTATTAAGTAAATGCGGGTAAAAAATGGAACAGAATGAGGCTCAGACCTGCAAATTTTCAATCACTGGTCAATACTGGCAATGGATGCAACCACCATGAGTGTGGATGCCTTGCCAAGGTATGGGCCTCGATCTGATACCCTAACCAAGATATCGGCCATGGCTACAACCACTATTTAAGTCGGGTTGCCACCTTGCCTTGCGGTCTCGATAAATTATGGTAAAAATGCGGGTAATTATCATCATTGCCTCGATAAATAAACAATAAAGTCGCCTATTTAGAGCTACTAACAAAGAATGGTTAATCTATATTTAAACAAATGTAACCATTTTAGCACAGTCAAAAGCATTATACCTTTTAGCATAAAGGTGATGAGAATGTGCACTAAAATTGACATAATGTTGGATTTCTATGTCATTAAGTTTGACCTTGAAAGTAGAAAGTCAACATTCGCTACTCAAGTGACCCACACGGCACGACCATTCCATTAGGCATACAAAGAGAAATAATAAACCTCTAACCATAAGTTAAACAAAGCCTCAAAACACGGGATCGTGAGTGAGACTGAACATCTCACACTCACGATAATGGTTAACCTATTTTTCTTTTGTGCATTAAACTAGCCTATATTAGCATGTTGAAAAAAGGACAGTCATCTTCACGCATATGACAACATGACAAAAGGCAACACATAAGCACAATCAATTTATCAACATGACTGGTAAGCAATAATTATCAAAAGGAAAGTTACCACTTGCCATTTGCTAGTAATTTTTTTTAAACCAAGGGGAACATCCCAACACATTTCGAGAACCGATAAGAGTTTGACAAACCACCTATGTTCACCATCGCCTTCATAAAGCTAATAACATGGTAAGAGACAGAAGCTTCGTTTCATGAACCTGGTACATAAAAAACTTCGAAGTGTGGAACTCTTAGGTTCATAATTGCAAGTGCGGAACCATATAGACGGGTATCTGATCCGTCATGACTACAAACACAAAGTCGTGCTGCCTCGCCAAGATACGGATCAGTTTAACCCACCACGGTTCATCGGCTTATTATAGCTGAAAAATCATATATGCATAAAAGCAATAACATCATCATCATCGTATATACGCCATGGGCGCAACCTCACAAAGTTTGCCCGCCATCCGCAAGATCGACAAGCCTACCGCAATTGCGGATGTATCCGACCGTCATGGCCGCAAACTTGGTAAGCTCGCCCGCCACGACACCAACAAATACAATATATTTTCCGGACATGTGCAACAAAACACGCAAGGCACAAACAATCAAATTCGGTCTATTTTAAGTATTTGTCCACCATGGTCGCAAGCTTGGTAAGCTGCCACGCCACGACACCAATAATCTCATCCTTTCCGCATCCATGCAAGCCATAAACAATCAAATTCATTCATTTTAAGGATATGTCCACCATGGTGAAAGCTTGCTAAGCTTTTACCGGACTTCGCATAACTAGCCTCCGGTTTTCATGATTTAGTATTAGTCCTGTCCTAACGGCAACAAAAAAAGACAATATCAAAAACAATAAATACCCAAACTTTATACCAAATCCTCACCTAATAACATGCAAAATCCTCAATTAATATCATAAAAATAAATAATTTTAACAATATATTACCAAAATCCGAACGATTTAAGAGCTACTAACAGTAATGGTTAACCTATATTTAAACAAAATATAACCATTTTAGCCTGTAAAAGCACTATACCTTTTAGCATAAAGGTGATGAGAATGTGCAGCTAAAATTGACATAATGTTGGTTCTATGTCATTAAGTTTGACCTTGAAAGTAGAAAGTCAACATTCACCTCTCAAGTGACACACACGCCACGACCATTCCATTAGGCATACAAAGAAAAATAATTAATCTCTAACCATAAGTTAAACAAAGCCTCAAAACACCAAGACTTGTGGTGAGAGTCGAACATCCGACACTCATGAGAATGGTTAACCTATATTTTCTTTTGTGCATTAAACTAACCTATATTAGCATGTTCAAAAAAGGATAGTCATCTTCACGCATATGATCACATCATAGAAGGCAACACATAACCAGAATCAATTTATCAACATGACTGGTAGGCAATAATGATCAAAAGGAAAGCTACCACTTGCCATTGCTACTGTCTTTAAAAGAAGATCTTTTATAGCTATGAATTACACATCTTTATGCAACCCATTGTTCTCAGTTTGGTACAGTAATTGTTAAATGTTAACGGGCATGAACTGATAACAGTGAAATTTCACTGTCGCACTTGTGACACATAATTTATTCAACCAATGGCAATAGCACACAACATTTAGGACAACCAATCAAAGGGTGATACACCCACAAAATAGGTAAGCGTTACCAAGCGGAACAAACTTCTCCCACTTTTAGTATTTTGGAGAACCAATAAGAGTTTGACAAACCACCCATGTTCACCATCGCCTTCATAAAGCGATGGTAAGAGAACAAGCTTCGTTTCATGAACTGGTACAAAACAACTTGAGTGTGGAACTCTTGGGCTCATAATTGCAAGTGTGAAACCGTATAGACGGTATTCGATCCTTCATGGTCGCAAACACGAAGTCGTCTTTGCCCGAAGATCGGATCGGTTTAACCCACCACGGTTCAATGACTTATTATAGCTCAAAAATCCTATATGCACAAAAGAAATAGCATCATCATCGCCATATGATTGCCATGGTCGCAACCTCACCAAGTTTGCCACGCCATCTACAAGCTCGATAAGCCTACCGCAATTGCGGATGTATCCGACCATCATGGTCGCAAACTTGGTAAGCCGCCCGCCACGACACCAATAAGCACAATCTGTTTTCCAAACACATGCAACAAAACACGCAAGGCACAAACAGTCAAATTCAGTATGTTTTAAGGATATGTCCACCATGGCTGCAAGGTTGGTAAGCCTGCCACGCCACGACACCAATAATCCCATCCTTGCCCGCATCCAAGCAAGCCATAAACAATCAAATTCATTCTGTTTTAAGGATATGTCTACGATGGCTGAAAGCTTGCTAAGCTTTTACCAGCCTTGCCCATATCCAGCCTCCGATTTTCATGATTTAGTATTAGTCCATGTCCCAAACGCCAACAAAAAAAAGACAATATAAAAAAACAATAAATACCCAAAGTTTGTACCAAATCCTCACCTAATAACATACCAAATCCTCAATTAATAGCATTAAAATAAATAATTTTAACAAAATATTACCAAAATCCGAACGAATTTAGAGCTACTAACAGTAATGGTTAATCTATATTTAAACAAAAGAGAAGTGGTGTAAAAGTTGGAAAGAGGATGAGCCGCCATTGGAAGACGGTGGATAAATCCTCTTTTGAGTTGTGTTTGCAGCCTCCTAAAGACCATTAACCCCTATTTCAAAGCCAAAATTAACAATAATAATAATCACAAACCTCGCTACTAAGCGTTGAATCAAAATGACCATCAAGTTTTACCACCCCATTTGTTAAATTAACTCAACAACGAGACCACTTAAGATTTTTAAAGTTCCTTTAATATAATACTCATAAACAAACATACCGTGGTTTAAAATCGTTTCGATCTTGTTCGATTCTTGTAATTATTGATTTTGTATTATAATCGGGTTTGATGCCATGATTTTTAGATGATATGAGATGGAGAAGATGATCGATTATTTTGATAATAGAAAGAGGTCGAGAAGCTTCAAAAAGGGGGAGGGATGACATTTTGTCGAGAATGGTTTAATATTAATGTAGTAACGGTAGTAATGGGCATGAATAGTTGAAAACAGTTCTTTCGCACTGTAGCAATTGTCACACATTATTTTTTCAACCAATGTCAATATCACAACACAATTAGGACAACCAATAAGAGAGTGACAAACACACAAAAATACATAACGGATTTACCAAACGGGGGGAAACTTCTCCCCACTTTTAGTATATAGTATAATATAATTTATGAATCATAAAAAAGTAACAAGTTCGTATATCTTATGTCTAAACTATCAAAATAAGAAAAGGATAAAAAAGTTGAAAGTGGCCTTAGATTAGATATTATCAACAACCTCAAAATTTCAATAGTTTATTGTGACTGTACTGAGATTTGCGCCAACTCTAAATTCATTGTCACTATAAACAAAATAATAACAAAATATTGTTCGTCTAAGATATCAATTACAGGGTATTCGCCGCTGTAATGCGCTACCTTTTTAGAAGTTAGCAATTAACTAGAGCTTCATATTAATATATTATACTATATACTAATAACGATTTTGTGACCGTATAAGGAATTCGTAGACACATGTGATTCTGGCAATCTCTTATTGGTCCATTGAGTAACTTTACAAAGGCCACTGTTAAATACAAAAGTGTGGCAACTGGTCATTGGCTAAAGTGTGTTTCACACTTTACTGTTCACACAAACATACGGTCGGCTATATATTTTATTACTTTATAGATGTACACAAAAGTCATCCAATGTAATATAAATAGATGTGCACAGAAACCATTCACTGTTGATGCTAGAAAGTTCTTACATATACAGTGACAAAGAATAGAACAAGCAGGTAAAACAAAGATACACCACCTACATTCCAAAAAAAGAGAATCGTAACTGTAACAGGAATCTTAAAGACACGTACATATCAAGCAATCCAACAAATATATCGCTTTGTTCGTAGTTCACCCAGGTAGGTTTATTACATTTACTGCATGTTTCACCTTTTGATGTTGCATTAATGATACTGGGTTTCAATAATCTATCATGATTGTGTTATGCTCTTTTGAAAAAGGAATGGTGAAAGATGAGGATTTTGAATGTGGTTAACGGTGGATAAACAATAGGAAAAAGGGGCTGTGGGGTTGTGTTGTGGTTAATGGTGTAGAAATTGTAGATGAGGTTGTGCCTACAATATGTTTGATGAAAGGCCTAAGAGAATTGGAAGTGTGGTAAAGCTGTTTAGCTTCTTTCTTTTCTTTAATTTTTGTTGTTTTTAATAAGTAATACATATTAGTTGTCAGATATCGGGGAATTCACTGTATATTCATGCTATTCATGATAAATGTGTAAAAGAAAATAACTTTTTCATGTATTTGCTTCAAAAATTTTGTTGGTATGTGGCATTAGTACTGTTGTGAACCTAATTTTGATGTATTTTAATGCAAAATGTTATAACAATACCCTTTTCAATTTAGCTTTAGGATGTTTACGGTTTGGAGAAACTAGCAACTAAGTTGCGCAGGTTGTGTACCAAAGACTTTGGAATCGAGTGCAAAACCGGTCGTTCTCACAACATCTAGAATTTTGGGCACATGGAAAGGTACAATCAATTTTGTACTTTGTAACACAATTAATACATTTTGGTCTTTATTTTACGTGAATTTTTCACAAGAAACAAATATTTTTGGTTTATTACATCTTAACACTCGCAGGTGGAAAAGGGAAAGAACGTGCTGCTTTCTGCAGAAAAGGCATGATAAGCTTGAATTTTCGGGAGATGGGCTTCAAACTCGATCTTTTAACTTCATTGATGAATATGTTATAAGGGTTTTAAGGTAATTGCTTTACAAATTTTCTATTTATTTCATTCTTTTGGGATTTCTATATGTGGAAACGCCTAATGGGTTTATTAAAAATGATGCAGGAAGGCTCATTATTGAGCTGTGATACAACACGGTTGCACCACACATCTTGCCGCCTATACTCATGGTATTGCTTAAATTGTAAGAAAATTGTGAAATAAATATGTTTGAGGGGATTGTAGTTGGGAATGTTGTTGTACAAAGGAGAAGACAACATGTTGTTTTGGTTGCGAAAGACAGATGAGAGGTAGAGTTTTGTTCAAAACCCCCTCTCCACACAATCGTTTTGTTCAATCCAGGAGAAGTGCAGCCAAGACTGCAGTAACTATTGCCTTCAAATAGTATGCGAACTTGGTTGATGTTAATTTTGAAGGTAAAAAAAATTCCGCACCTAACCCGTGAACTTACTTTTAAAGTACAGTTTCTGTTTGGTGTACTTATGTTGAAGTTTACTTTCTTGAAAAGGTTCTTTGCGGTGTCTATTGTTCGTGTTATCGGATGTGGATCGTAAGAAGGTGGCAATGCTTTGGGGAAAATTGTGGACAACAAAATTCACGATCTTACAATGACGTGTTTCGAAAATTATTACGCGAGCGCAAGAGATAATACCTATTGTATCAAAGAAGGAATTGCTCATAGTATTGCAAACAATTATTGTCAACAATGTCCTCGCGTGCGACATCACGGTAAACATCGTAATTAAATAATACATGGTCATGGATGAACAAGATTGAGTTTTTTTTTTTTTTTTTTTTTTTTTTTTTTTCCAAGTATTTCTTTTGTAAATGACTTTAGGCCACACAACGTTATGCAGTTGAATCTGTGTACGAAGTTGGGACGAAATAAATCGATGTTTGAAAATGAGGTAACACACGATCGACACGTATAGTCTTGCATCAATAACGGTGGGATTCACGCATGTGCCAGAAAATGTAAGCAGAGGGTTGATGTTAACGTCGAACATAAGAAAAACGGTTCCTTATGAACATTTGCCGTTCTTTTAATATTTGGTTTCCAATTGCTGCACATTTGTTGAATACTTATAGGTTTGAAAATCGTTGATTACAGGTATTTATTGTTAAAGTGATAATAAATATGTACTTGCTACAAATGTTGGTGGCAATCATATGGAAACACATTATGGAAATAATCTAATAAAGTTGCAATGTTTCATTCAAAATGAGGGATATAAGTTTGCCCAAATGTTTTTTACTTTTGTGCTAACTTTTTTTACTTATTATCGTAGGCCTTTTAAAGTATAAGCCCAAATTACTTAATATGCCTTTCTTTGTATTATACATGGCTAATTGTTATAGTCTTATACTCATATGTGCTTAGTTTGCCCAAATGTTTTAACAAAAATATGGAAGCCCAGTAGTAACGCCATGAGCAATCCCTTTCGTTAAAAACTAAATTAGAAATGTGGAAGCGGATTTTGGTTCAGTGAAGAAATTGTTGTTATCCAAAGACCCCTCCATGATCCCAAGCCTTTATTTTTTCTTTTTTTCAATATTTTTTTTAAAACTATTACGGCACTTTATTTTGCTTATTCACAAATCCATGTTTATTAAGGGACAAATCCTCACCGACCATCTAGTTTGATTTAATTGTGTGAATTAAGCTAAGATTTAAAAGGTAAACCTAAGTCAATGTTTTTTTTTTTTTTTCCTTTTTTTTGTCTTTTTTTTTTAAATTAACGTTTTTCTTTTTTTAATTCACGTTTTTTTAATTCGTGTTTTTTCTTCGCTTTCATACGTTTTCGTCCATTTTCATACTTTTTCGACCGTTCATATGTTTTCGTTCGTTTTCATACGTTTTCGTTCGTTTTCGTCCATTTTTCATACATTTTCAGACATGTTTTTACGCTTTCAAACGTTTTCATACGTATTCGTCCGTTTTCTTATGTTTTGGTCCGTTTTCTTGCGTTTTCATACGTTTATGACTATCACTTGTGATTTTCTGAATATCACTTTGTGATATTTAGAATTTCACTTTGTGATTTTCTGAATATTACGTGTGATTTTTAGAATATCACTTTGTTATATTTTTAATATCACTTGTGATTTTCAGAATATCACTTTGTTATATTCTGATATCACTTGTAATTTTTTGAATATCACTTTGTGATATTCTGAGTATCACTTTGTGATATTCGGAGTATCACTTTCTGATATTATGAGTATTACTTGTGATTTTCTGGAACACTTTGTGATATTCTGAATATCACTTGTAATTTCATGTTACAAAACATTTGCCGAAAATCATTTGTGATATTCAGAAAATCTCTTGTGATACTTTAGATAATCACAAGTGATATTCTGAATATCACAGAATGAATATAACAGAATATCACTTGTGACATTCAGATATTCTGAAACGTCTGAAAATGGCCGAAAACATTTAAAAACGAAAGAAAATGTATGAAAACGGACGAAAATGTTAACTAAAACGAAAGAAAATGTATGAAAACGGATGGCGTGTGACGGCGTGAAATGGACGAAAATGTATGAATAGTGACGAAACATAAACCGGACCAAAAAGTATGAAACAGGACGAAAATGTATGAAAACAGAAGAAAACGTATGAAAACGGACGAAAATGTATGAAAGCGAAGAAGAAAAAAGCGAATTAAAAAAAACGTGAATAACGTGAACTTAAAAAAAAACGTGAATTAAAGAAAACGTGAATTTAAAAAACAAAAAAACATAAAAAAATTTAATAAAAAAGAAAGATAAAAAGACAAGAAAAAAACATGGACTTAGGTTTATCTATTAAATCTTAGGTTAATCTTCACCATTAGATCAAACTAGATGGATGGTGGAGATTTGTCCTTTGATAAGCATCAAAATAAGAGTAAACATTTGAAAATTTATCTACGAAGTATCAATGTTTCTTTTTTCCTCCCACCCTCCTTCTCTTCTTCCCTCCATCCTCATGCAATCAACGTGCAACTTTACACCTTCCTCCTTTCATACACTTACAAAATCTTATCATTCATTACCAACTTATTCTTCTCATCTAGGTGCAAATATCCTTAAAGTGACCACACCAATCTCCTGAAAAAAAAGGACTTTACCTACTTTGAGTTTGTATGGTGGTAGGTTCAAATCCCATGGATTAGTTGGCGATAAGATCGAAACCCATAGTTACCAAAAAAAAAAAAAAAAAAAAAAAAAAACCTTATTCTTCTCATTGCATAGCGATTAGAAGATAATTCTTCCGTTGTATTCCTCCACCTTCCTCCTCCCTCGAATTTTGTAGTGATTAAAACACAATTCACATTGTATAGCTTCTTTTTCAAGTTATCTCAAGTAAGCGAATTAAAAAGACCTTTTATGAACTCGATAGCGATTAAAAGACAATGCACATTGTATAACTTATTTTTCATGTTATCTCGAGTAAATTTAGGGGCTTTTGCATATATATCCTTCCGAAAATGCAAAATTACATATATATTCAAAGCATGCATAAAAACCATAGTACTATGTGCCTAAAAAACTTGTACAAAAGATATATATGCAATTATTCACTTTGGGAGGGATATATATATATGCATTTTTGCCTAAATTATAAGAGGACACCTTTTATGAACTCGGCAACAATGTGCGGGTTTCACGCTACTCATTACATAACAGTTTGTCATCTTCTAAGTTATACAATGGTTTAGGGATGAGCATGGGTTCAAAACCGGTTGGACCGAACCGGTGGATCCGAGAACTAGATTTTGTGAAAAGTAGGAATCGAAAATCGAACCGAATATAGTTTTTGGTTCCGGTCTTTGGTTCTTTGAGTCTACCGGATATGAACCACTTTTCGAAGAAAAAATAACCTCCTGCACTAATGAATTAAGCCATTAAAACACAAAGAAAAAATGAGTTTTTAAGTATTTGCAACCATTTACGTTTAAACAAATAACAATTAACAACTAAAATATAAACTCAATAAACAATCATTCTACAATTTCACTTGTTCATATTTTTAACAATAATGCATAACAATTCGAAAAAAATAATAATTTAAAACTTTGTTCAACAAAATTACTATGACCGTTTATAGTTCTACAGTTTATTTCTTTTTGTCTCTTTCAGTTAGTTTCTTTAATTGTTCTTCTGTATCCTTGATAATCTCATAGTCTTTAATAAGATCTTCAACATCATCCCAATTAATTTGTGTTCTCGAATTTCTCACTCAATCTTGGGTATAGAGCGATGAGACTCATCTACGTTTGAGGTTATTTCTTTCACTAAAAAACTGCACAAGCATGATCTCAGCATAGAATGACAAAAGATAATTTAGGAAATATACAGGTGGCTTAGTACATCGAATGCAAATAAAAATAAAATATAAAACTTACTTCTATTGTTTTGATTATGATGATAGCTGTTTATGTGAGTTTTGAATGTTGAATGATCTTGGAATGTTATTAGGTATAGATTAATTATTGATTTGTGGATGTTTCAGTGAATTAAAGATTAGGCTTTATATTGTTTAGCTTGATTTTTCTAAAAGTAGGCTAGTTTTTGTTTTTTTTTTTTTTTTTTTTAAATGACATTGATACGTATGATTTGAGACTTTGAGTATGAAAAGTATAAAAAATACATGTTTTTATATATTAAAGGGTAATTGGTTCCGGAACCGAGAACCGGTAAAACCAAACCGAACAGACCCAAGAATCGAAAAATCTCAAACTCAAGAACCGGAAATGGAACGTTTGGTTATGTTCCAGTTCGGTTCTTCTTGGTTCCGGTCCGTTTCTTGGTCCGATCCGGTTCTTTGATTGTTTTGCTCATCCCTAAAATGGTCTATGCCTGATCTTAATTTTATTAACACGTTCACCTTGGATATCAGGCTTTTTTGAGGACCAATGAACATAACTTGTCCATTTCTTTAGAATATAATTTTATTAAAAACTTGAAGAAACATAATTACCAACGTATTTTTCATCAAATAGACGTATTCTTATAAATGTAATTGCCAATGTATTTTCTTGAATTTTCATGAAATATTTATATTCTAAAGAAAGGGGTGTCTTAAACTTAGCCCAAGACCGTTTAGTTTTTTATGATACCCAATCAGATCCAAGCCCAAGAAAAACCGCCCAAATTCACCCAATTTCCAGTTTGCTTAGGTGAGAATTATGAAGTTGATTCCAAGTCTCATGATTTACAGGAACGCTACGAAAAGTTCCGAATATCACTTGAAGACATCAAACTAGGGACAGAAAACTTTAGTGATGCTAAATTCATTGGAAGAGAAAGACATTGGAAGCAATATAGAGGAGAAATTCCACAAGCTAATGGACTTACCACCGTTGTTGTAAAGCGGTTTGATACCGAGAATATCATTCGTCTTCCAGGCTATTGTGAGCAATTTATAGTAGAGTTTGAAGCTCTTTTAGAGTCTGAGCACGAGAATATCATTCGTCTTGCAGGCTATTGTGACGAAGCGAATGAAAAAATCATCATTTACGAGCATGCTTCCAAAGGAAGACTCAGTGAGCATCTAAAAGATACCAGTCTTACCTGGTTAAAACGTCTCAAAATATGCATCGATGTTGCTACCGGGTTGAAATATATTCATGAAGGTGGTATAGAAGGTGAGGGTGTAATGATGCATGGAAAAATCAAAAGTGGTAGCATTCTAATAGATGGTGAGTGGAATGCTAAACTTTGTAATTTGGAGTTGTTAATAAGAGCAAAGAAATCATCGTGGGAATATCATCCGGTGACATCAGAATTGCACATAACTTATGCGTCTGACTTATTTGGCTACATTGACCCAAAGTACAAAAACATTACATTATAAAACCAACTTTAGATATATTTTCATTGGGTGTGGTACTGATGGAGATATTGTGCGGGAGATTGGCGTGGGAAGGGAGATGTAAGGATCTCTTAGAGTCTTTAGGCCCTTTGGCTAAAAGGCGATACGAAGAAGGAAATCTTGATGAGTTGGTGTTTGAGGGTATCAAGAAACAAATTTATAGGAAGTCATTGACTACATTCGCAAATATTGCCATTCGGTGCTTAGATTATGATAGGTGGAAGAGACCGCATCCACGTGACGTGATAATAGAGCTTCAGAAGGCATTGGAATATCAAGTAATCATTATATAAGAATACATTTGGCGAGGGACTTATGAATTCGTGCCCTCCCAACTTATGGAACTGTGCCGGGTTCATAAAATATTTGGTGGCGGGCCGGGTTTTTTTTCCTGGGTTTTTTTGGCCCGTATTTCCTGCACTTATCTTTTCATTTTGGCCCATCCATTGTCGGTACACATTAATCTACACACATCAGATAAGCTCATAACACCGGCATTAACTTTTCGAGATTCATCTTCACCGACCGATTGCTTCGACCTTCGCTTCAACTCTTGATTCGTACACCTTCGCTAAATGGATTTGGGTTTTTTATGAGTACAACTCTTGATTCGTACAACTGCTATGTAAGTTTTTAGTATTCCGAGTATTCAATTGGTTTTTTTTTTGTTTTTGTTTTTTGCGGTTTTGGTTATATTAAATGGATTTGGGTTTTTTTATGGTAAGTTTACGGATTTAGTTTGAGTTTACGGTTATATTAAATGGATTTGGTTATATTAAAACTTCAACTTCAGTTTTACGAGTTTAGGCTTTGATCAAAATTAGGGCTATTTTGGGAGGTTTTCTGTTGTGTATGTTGTAATTGATTGAGAATAGTGATGTTAGGGTTTAGAATCCAAAAAACATTATTACAACCCGACACTTAATATGTTGTAATTGGTACAACACTTAATATTAAATGGACTTGGTTATTTATAATCAAAAAACATTATTACAATTAGAGGTTTGTACATGTTTATATAAAGTTGACGTAAAAAAGTTTACGTAAATGGTGTTCAACTATAATTATATCTGTAGATAACGTCAAGCCTCCTAACATATAATTCATGGATGTAAATATGAAACATAAGGTTATCTATATATAGATACATAATGTTGTAAACGTGAATAAATATCGATCAGACAATGGTGAGTGTAAGACCGTAAGATGCTGATTACATGGATAGTTCAAGATCCATGGTCCATGGCTCTTGGTGATTAACATTGTGTTATGTAAATCGGATATATATATCTAATAGAACAAAGATGGTTTTGACAAATTCTTGTGCAGGTCCTTGGACATTATTGACAAACATATGTGATCATAAAATGCCAACTTTCAAATGCATATAACTATTTTTTGTGGTCATCAGTGTGAACCTATGGAAATGTGCCGCGAAATTAAATAGTATTTTGTTTCGAACCTGTATTATATATAAAATCATTTGGCGAGGGACTTATGAATTCGTGCCTCCCAACTTATGCAATTGTGCCGGGTTCATAAAATATTTGGTACTGGGATATATGAGGGAATGATGAGTCTAGGGGTGGAGAGGGCTACAGATGAGGTCGTCCGGATCTTGGCACGGCAACTTACTAAAGTTGCAGCCATGGCAGATGTATTCTCTTGACCTCATCGTTTTGCTCTACTGATTTGACTGAAGTTGTGAACGTCCGCGCCTTGGCGGGGCAGATCACTAGATTTGCAGCCATTGCAGATGTTTATGCCTTTTTTTCCCACCCTGTCTGACCCTTATACACACTTTTGTGTGAATTTGTATCCCATTATCATTTTGGTACAACTTCCTATGTATGGCATAAATTCGACAACGATATCCTTTTTGCTGGATTTGTCGTTTTGATTCACGGCTCAACGGGCCAGTGCATTGCATTTGTCTAGCCCATCTTCTTAGCCCCGTTATATGTTGATAAAGAAGATCTCATCGCCTCACTCATACATATCTGTGTGAATCTACTCATACTTATCCGCAATCAAATCCATCAAAACCATTCGTGACCTCCAAAATCAGTTGGTCAGAGAAATCGAAAGGTATGTTTTGGTGTGATTCTGTTCCCTTTCTTCGAACATTTTTAGGAATTTTTCTGTTGGAATTTTTCCACTGGGAATTTTATTACGTTTGTTTTGTGATTCATTTTGTATTAGCTAATTTCATCTTTTGTAGGTGGAGTAATTACAGGCTTATGGGAGCTGGAAACTTGGAGTTATTCATAGATTGGTCGAACCGGTGGATATAATAGGGTTTACCATATATACAGGTCCATCTATATGTAACTGGTTGTTTTGCTGTCGTTTTGTGTACTAGGTCGTTTCCAGCAACTCGATTCATGTCGGGTTACTTCAGCTAACGATTTTTGGTTATTGGAAATGAAATTGTAATTTACAATATTGCTGAAAGGTGCAACAGTAAAGGTAATCGTTTGTTTCTATACGGGACGTTTTCTTATTTTAGCAGATACCGTTGTTAGTCTCATAATCTTCTGAATTTGTTTTTGTTATCCAGGATGACTCTGATTGCTAGAAGTTAGGAGTCAAAGAGGTAAATACTCTGTCAAATGTATGACTGCAGATTATTTTGCATGGTAAAATGTTCCTCTTACTAATGTATAGGGTCAAAAACTGATCATGATCGGGATTGCTGATGAGATTGTAACGGCTCTAGGGAAGGACCCTGTTTTCATGGAAGACCTTCCAGAACAAGAACAAGCGGTTGCTGTGGTAAGGTTCTGACTTTTGTTTATATAATTTTTGTGCGTGGCAGCAAGCATACCTATGCATACCACACATGATGCGGTTTGTTAGAGTTTTAGTCCATAACTGGTCCACGTTGTGACTATTACAGTCTTTACGTCTCCCCAGTTCTTCTTCCAGAAGTTAACTCAAGTTTCTATACGCAAAGCAACTTTGGTAGGTTTCTCAGATCCTTAATGTTTTGTTTCTTACTTGCATGTTTATAGCTTTTTCCCACTGTCAGTTGCTTGTTTTTATTATTTACCTTACATTTATTGATTTTCTGTATATTAAGTTTACCCGACCGTTAAAGGGGGAATTGCATATATATCCCCATAAAGACTCAAAATTGCATATATATCCAACTTAAAATCATAATTACATATATATCCTTCAAAAGCTTTAAAAATGTCATATATATTCAAATTATTAAATTTAGTATTAAAAAAATTATAATCATAAGTTAGTTTTAGTTTTGACCATTATACCCTTGAGTTTGTTCTTTATTATACAAGACACACATGTTTCCCCTATAAACTCAAACCACCATTCTCATATACGTGATTATGAACAATTTTTAATTGACTTCAAAATGATGATAACTGCAACGAATATCTTGCTTTATGTCAACGAAGATGATATATCAAAGTAGAAGTTGGTGTGGTACCATGGGTATTACAGGTATAGAAACTACTGTAATAAGTTTCTTGGCAGCATAATACTCCATTGTTTTTCAAAAAGAATATGAGCAATTAATTAAAAAGAATGCAATTGAAAACAAAGAAATACGTCGGCAAAACAATATGTTAATGCTTTTTGTTGTAAAAAATATATTGTAATAAAAAACATTGAATTATTCTTCATATATACATTAAAATATATATTGGATCACTGGATTGGAGAGTCAAAAATGACCCATTTATATTTGGAGAAAGAGGAGATTAAAAATTCTTAGAAACAAGGGTATAATAGACAATTCAAAATGAAATATGTTTTATGAGTATATAATTACTTAAATTGGACATGTATGACATTTTTTAATCTTTAGAAGGATATATATGTAATTATAGTTTTAGGTTGGATATATATGCAATTTTGAGTCTTTGGAGGGATATATATGCAACTCCCAATGTTAAATTTGTTTCGTTAAATCAACATTTATCCAAAAATAAATTAATAGAAATATTTGGTAGAAAATCTAAATTTCTTTAAACATTAGGTTTCATGGAACAGAAATGGTGGAACTGATATTTATAAGAAAGGTGACATTTGAATAGATTATTTCTAGAGAAAGAAAAGTTTATCATATCCATATAATATGGGAAAGCCATCTTTTGTTTGTAATGTTTCTTAATTATTTTTAAGGTAAAGTAATTTTTTATGTGTTTAATTGATCAATAAGTCCTCTTTAACATTTTTTTTTTAATTTTAATATAGGAGGATTATGAAACATGGGAGCCCAAACTACCTAAAGCTTACGAAAAAATACTCCACTTCTCAATAATCGACAAGATGGAAAAGTTTAAGGACATATACGACACGTTATGCAAAGGATTTCACCTTCGAGATAGGGAAGTGGTAATTGTTTCTTTCTTACACCTCATTTGTTTTGTGCATTTTGCATGCTTCGCACTTAGACACATTTTTTTATCCCACGCATCATTAGGTTTGTGCTTTTGAATTTTTTTTCACAAAACTTGTTCTTGTTAATAACTTTTTAATCACGAAGAATCCTCGTTTCTAGAATTTAAGAAGGCTTGAATGCTAATCATATAAACTATGTGCCATGAATGCTAATTAATACAGTAATAACCTATTCTCTCAAATAATATTTTTTAATTGTTTGTCAGGTAATTTTTGTTATTTTCACAATGGTTTTTTAACAATTGGGTACTACTAGTTATGCAAAAATTTATATTTTATATTCCATATTTTTCGTTTCATAATTTTACAACAAAAACATTAGTAAATAAATAAATAAACTAGGGGGTGTATTACTTGTGTTTTAGAGGGTACCAATATCCCATCCCAAATTATAAACTACACTCTCACATCACATAATCTGGTTTTTATTTGCTTGTTTTGTATACAACAGTATTTTTCACTTGGTAGTAATGGAGAAAGAAATTATTTGACATCAGCAACAAAGTTTTCACACAAAAACAAGGCAGTTAAATGGCGTTGTATTCAACAATCAAGGTTCTTTCCTCTTTCGCTTTTCTGTTATGAATTTGTTTAATATTTTTATTTAAAGGTGACAAGGTTAATAGTAGGTTTTTGGGATGGCCATTAATTTGGGTTGCGTGAATAGCACCACCAATTAATAGTCCATACTAATTTTCCATGTTAATGATAGATCTTAAAATAGTTTTCCATGCTTTTTTCGCAAAGGATACAACATATATTAAGCTCCTTCCATACATTCAAGAAGTGAGAACATCGTTTTCTATATGTAATATTAGTTGGAAACCTACTTTGAAGCTGAAATTAACCTGCATCATGAATGACAGATTCAGTTTGTTAGATGTGCCTTAGTATGATCAACATTTACATGCTACTACACAGAGTATTAACTAAAACACAACATTTGAATATAAGTTTCGTTATAAATTTATCTGTTACATAATCAGAAAATGCATGTATGCAATTAGGATATACACTTTAAATTAAGTTATTCAGTTTGATGATGAACTGTGTAAATAATAAGGCTCATGATACGCACACCACAACTTTTTATTCTTTCACCACAATCTGTACATTACAGTGTTGTACGGTGTGCTATATAGCTTGTACAAAATGGTGTTTTTATAAAGAAAAGGTGTGCGAATCAATCCCCAAATAATAATGACAATGTATCCAAGTAGCTTGTAAATAAATGCTATGTAAATATCTGTGGGCTCCACATCTCGTCGCTAAAGGCCTTTGAATTTAGTCGTCAAAACTTTTAGCAACGGGCTACAACGACGATGTTTTGGTGACCACATGTCCTTTCCAAAGCGTTTAGCGACAACACTTTGTGCCTTTGGCGACGACTTGGGTTGGGTTGTCTCCAAAGGTCGCCAACGCTGTAGTGCAACCGACTATTTGCATAATGTTAGGATGCAAAGACTCGAAGAAAAGCTGAAGCAATTATTAAATACTACGTGCAGGTTCCAAAAAGTAGCAAAGGTGTACTTAAACAGTTGGGATCTAAACATCCTCGTCAAGATGAGAATTCCATTTTTATCTGCGGATGTCAACTATGTGGTTCATTTGATCTTCAAATTTTGTGATCCACAAAAGTCTTCAGAAAGACCTTCATACGTGAACCTAACATACAAAATCGGAGGTCAAACCTTCCATGCATATTTCGCAACATGTAGAGACGAGGATTGGATGAAGATTGAGTTGTGCCGTTTTATGAATAACAAGGAAGATACTAGTTTTGAGGTTCTACTTAAGAGCTTTTCACAGACTTATTGTGGAAGTCGTACCATTTATGTAGACGGCATCGAATTTCAGTCCATTGATAATGTAAGCTTGTGGATATTCTTTTCTTTTCATTATCTATATACTCTTATATCTCAAATCTGTCTAGATGCTATAGTAACATTTTTTTTAATACATATGGTCTTACAATTTCTAAATAGGTGAAGCAGGAAGATATTGAGGAAATATTGGATGTCCAAAAACAATTGCCAACCAACAGTGACAATAGATCTGACAATGATGACGAGGGTGGGAAGGTCTTTTTCTTAATCCTATTGATAACTTTTATCTTGTGAAGAATTCGCATACGGGTTACGGCTTTGGTAATAACTTTTTTCAACCTTTTGGCGATAGTTGTTCTCGTTAAATGAAGTGAGTGAAAAGAAACATTTCAAGCTTTCAGCAATGGATGTTTTATACGACTCTTCTAAAGTGAAGCCTTTTCATTTGAAACCCGCTACTGAGTTGAGGTTTGCTCTATAAGCAAACTTCATTATATATATCTTCTCTTGTTCATTTCCCATTTTATGTATGTAAAAGAATTTTAATTACCATATAAGCTCCATGCTTTCTCAAATAGTTCAAACTATCTCCTAATTTTTTGTTTACTTTCTTGTGTACTACCTTAACCAAGTAGTAAATGTCAATGTCGCATTGAGTGGTCAATCAAACAAGCTTCACCTCTCAGATGTGGCTTTCTAGATCTTAGACATATTTACTTGGTATTTAATAAGTCCTAATCACATGATACGTATGTGCAGATTTCAAGAGGGGATTGAGCTTCTACCGCAACAAGTGTTTGGTATTAAGTGCAAAATTGAAAGTCAAATGTTGTCACCAGATATAGATTACATGTGTTATCTTGTATTCAAGCTTTCAGAAAAATGTCACGGGTTGCATTGTCCGGTGAGAGTTCGGAATGTACTACAGTGGAAAAACAAAAAGATAGAACTTGTTTGTTTTAGATCCCCAAGAGCGTGGGATTTACTTGTTACTCCCCGAGTTCCAAAAATGAGGGAAGATGGTTGGATTGAGGTTAGTGTGTGGGAATTCAACTCAACTTCTGCGCTTAGAAATGATCGTATTCCTATGCATCTGAAACTCATAACTTATGAAGGAACAATGTCGGGACTTATTGTCATGGCCTGGAGATTCGACCAATGTAAGAGTACATGTCAGAAATTTGGCCCATTTTGTGATGATAACATGTTTAATATCATTCTTGTTTCTACTTTCAGTATCTGCAAAACACTCTAGTTGTATGTTAAGTATGAATAGTTGCAAATGAGTTATGTTCTTTGTTGCAGTGTGTTATAATGAGTCTTTCACTTTATCTGCATATTTTTCTCTATGTTAAAGTGGGATAACCATTAATGTTTGTAACATGATATTGAATAGTAGCTTTCACTGAAAATGATTCTTGTCATGAAATATCAAATTTTGATGATCTTTGCTTGATTTTTTGGTCAAATATGTTATTCGATCAAGGTATGATTACGAGATATTTCGCCTTTTTCGCATTCGTGAGGTTTAATTTATGCTCTTTTCAGAAGGTTCATGCATCTTGTAGAAGGGCCATTTTGCCCATGTTTTGGTGTACGTTGTTGTCAGGGCTGGTCCTGAGTTTTTTGCTGCCCTGGGCGAGTCGACAAAAAAGATGCCCTTTACAAACAAACAACACAATATCTTCTTAGGCTTTGTAAGCTAGTCAAATTACTCGACTCATCATCGCGCCAATTTTTCTTTAGTAAATAAACGTTACAATATTATGATATATAAAGTGCAAATTACAAATTCAAAATAAATCTTTGAAAACAAGATCATCATACATTTCTTAAAGAAAAGCATCAATTATCTTATTGTAATCAACATTTGAAATAAAAAGTCACACGATCACACAAAGTTGTCATAACGAACTATAAACATAGCTCGTAAATCCTAGCATTATATAATTAATAAAATAACGTATGATTGAAAAATTAAAAAATGTGACAATAAGTTATTGATTTATGCAAAATTGAATTTCTTTTATGTTATCAATAAGTACTGACGCATAAAGAGACATACTATCTCTGTCCCATATTAATTCTCCAGTTTGACTTTTTGTAATCTTTGTTCTTCAACTTTGACATTAAATTTTTTTTATTTGTGTTATATAATATTTGATGAAAACTATACCATTAAAAATACATTTAAAACACAATCCATTCATATATTTTGTTTCAGGTACTATTATATAACACAAACAAAAATATTTAAAATAATACAAAAAATTAAACTGAACAATTAATAAGAAACGGGGTACTATTTAATTATAACAATCACTACTCTAACCAATAAATATTCTACCATATTGATATTCATTAATAATAAAATATTAAAAGTTACGTTTTTCTAATAAGACAATTAAAAATTTTGATTACAAAACTTTTATAATAACAATTACTTCTATGAGTCACGTGTCCAGTGTCCCCACCCACTCCAAGCAGGTTCTACACAACACTTTATACCAAGGCTGTCAAGATCGCGATCCCGCGCAGGATCGTTTTTGTCTTTGCAAGATCGAGATCGTAGGATCGGATCGCGATCCTACGATCCTACCAATTTGTCATATTTTGTAAACAAATGATATACAAGTCATACTGTTTTACATTTCTACTCAACATCAAAGGTAAATTTATATAATATCCTCTTGAAAATGACAAAGTTCAAATTTCAAACACCAAAGTAATAGTAAAACACAAAAAAGTAAAGTTTTCATCGTTACATTAACGCTTTAGTGGAATAATATTACATAACATAAGTCTTAAATTTCTCAAAACATACTAGCCATCTACATGATTTCAAGAAAACAAACGGTTCATAAGTGGAATTTCAAAACATACAATTTGATTAGTTTAATCACAGTGAAGTAAATAAATTAAACTATTAACACTTTTAGACTATAATCTATTTAGAAAAGTAAAAGCGTGTATAAACTATAATCTATTTAGAAAATGAGACAATAATGGTTTACTTATTAGAAATTAGTAAAACACATGTATTTTTTTTTTTTTTTTTTTTTTTTTTTGCTAAGCAGAGTGAGATGGACTTAAAGATAAATAAATAAAAAAAAAAAAAAAGTGAACTCGGATCGCGTGTCGATCTTACGATCCTACGTGCGATCCCACGATCTTACTTACGATCCTACCGGATGCGATCCTACCACGATCCCACACGATTTTGGTGGTGGGCACGTAGGATCGCACGATCTACGTGTAAACTCGCGATCTTGTGACTATGCTTTATACAATACTAATAAAACTGTATTTTTTTTACACTCAATACTCCAATATCGTCTTCTTCATCACATCTTCTACCATTACCGGAAAAAATTTAGATCGAGTTTTTCTTCATATTTTTTTCTCATATCAATATAACACGAATCTAAAATTTGATGCCCCCAAGTATTTGATGCCCTGGGCCGTCGCCCAGCTCGCCCAGTACCAAGGCCGGGCCTGGTTGTTGTTTTAACAAAGTACCGCCTATACAAAATGTATTCGTGTCTGTTAGAAACATGGTTCTAAAACCTCGTAAAAGCGTGAGGCTTGTGTTGAGATTAAGATATATGAAAACACCAAAATCATATAGACACCACAGAGTACACAACACAAGACTTAGAATCATAACAATAATTAATTAGCTTAAAGAATGCGTAACGTACCTCTTGCAATTGGCTAGATCTCTTGAACAAAGCAGATGAAGTGGTTTAAAGAGTTGTCCCTTACCGTTTTACAACTCAAACCAATAGGTGTAAAAATAATGTCTTTACCACCACAGTTTTGTACACACGAATTAACCGCGAATCAAAGCGATTGCTAGATATAACACAAGCCCTTGTTGTATGAAAAAACAAAACCAAAACACCCTTAGGAGGGAGGGTTCGGCCGAAGTAAGCAAGAGAGGGAGAGGGAGAGATCTAGGGTTAATTCAATGCATAAAAGTTAACCCTAAACTTTACCCTAGGTTTGTTTATATAGTATATGAAAATCTTAGGGAACAAGTTAGGGATTTGGGTTGTGAGAACCCCCCTATGGCCGGCCATATGCAAGCCCAAGGGACCCCAAATCTTTTCCATTTTAAGAATTTTCATTACTAGTCATTCTCTTTACATTTAACGGTCGTTAGTCATTTTTTCGTTAAATATTTAACGATCGTTAGACGGACTTAATGTGTAATCATTAACATTAATTATTAACTTTAATTCTCATTCGCTAATGTGTGCAATCCCGTGGTCACGAGTTCGAATCCGGACATTCACTGTTTTATATATATATACATTTCCAACAACTCCCACTTGGATATGTTTACAAAACGTGGACATTGGTTAGCGTCTAGCAACACGCCAATGCCCCCGGTACAACTCGTGTATGGTTTCTGAAGAAAAACCACTTTGATGATTCATCATCATATTCATCATTTTGTTTCTAATACCATGTTAATAAGAATATGGATCTCACTCATTTCTTAATTAACTATTCATTTCTCGCTTTATATGATTGATCAAGATTACCATTTCTTACGAACATATTCCGAAGACCTTGGGCATGGCCATGCAAAATCTTTACAACCCTACGAGGGCCCAACAAGATTATACTTCAAAATAAATTTGAAGGAAACAAATCTGTTTTGACTACGAGCAGGATTCATAGATTTCGCAATACTTCTTAAAACAACCCTTATAACTACCAGTTACGTATAGCGTTAGATTGCTTCACAAAAATACACTACATACATGACATATCTCTGCTATCTCAAGTCAGAGGATAAATATTCATGATGTACTTAATGACTAAGATCCATAAAGTACCATCATGTGGGTGGGATAAGTCCTATACTCAATTCATTGAATATCATCTGAAATTAGTCATGCTACGCATCAATATACTTTCAAGTGTATTATAACTAATACTCAGATTTGTCTTAATTCAATATCATTCCCATGTTATTGATTGACAACGGACTATTTAGAATAACTTAAGTTATTCAAGGATTTAAACATGCAAATATAGGATAACATCATAATAAATGAATAATAAACATACAAAAATACTTTATTTCATTTCAATAATAATGTTTACAATATCCTTTTATCTAAAATACTTAGTCACGAGATGGGCATGAAACTACTAGCTAAACGAAGTCCAAACTTATCGGACAAATGATTAAGTTTTTCACCGGATAAGGACTTCGTTAAAGGATCCGCTAGGTTATCATCTCGTGTGAACTTTGAAGCAACTCAATTTCACCTATCTCGACTTGCTCTCGAACATAGTGATATTGTCTAGGATAGTGTCGGTGCCCTTCATGACTCTGGGTTCATGGGCAAAAGTAATTGCGCAGAATTGTCACAATATACTATAATAGGATTTTCAATCGACGGCATAACACCAAGCCCGAAACAAACTTCCTTATCCAAACGCTTCCATGGCGACCTCGAGGCCGCTATGTACTCACTTTCATAGAGACATCGCAAGTGTTGTCATTTCTTGCTCTTCCAATCCACAAGACCTCCATTGATGACAAATATGTAACCCGTCTCGAGACTTCAGTATCATCTTTGTCACACTTCCGTGATGCATCGCAGATCCTGTAATGCGATTCCTGTTTGGATTTCCCCATACACTATGAACATATCTCTTGTAGCCCTAAGGTACCGAGAATATGTTTAACACGATCGATGAATTTCACCCGGATTCGTTGATATCGATCGGTCGGGTTTTGAGCAAACGCCACATCGGGCCTTTGCATCGCATCGTGACCGCATACATGATAGATCCTACACCAAGCATAAGGAACTTTCTTCATACGCGCCACCTCTGCGGTGTTGAAGCACGACCTTCGCCGCTCAAACCATGATTTACTTGCATCGGCAAAAATCCTTCTTGGAATTTTGCATATTGAATCTCTTCAATATTTTGTCAATGTAAGCACTTTGGCTTAAACCATTAGCCACCTTGACCTATCCCCAGATCTTGATTCCAAGTATGTATGTTGCTTCCCTAAGTCCTTCATCGAGAAACATTTACCAAGATAGGCTTTCACTTCATTTAGACTTGGTATATGATTTCCCATGATTAATATGTCATCGACATATAGAACAAGGAAAGTAACAGACTCCACTAGCTTTGTGATATACACATGGCTCATCAAGATTCCGAGTAAATCCAAAACTTTGATTTCTCCATCAAATCTTTTATTCCATTGCCTTGATGCTTGCTTTAGTCCATAAATGGACCTTTTAAGCTTGCATACACGGTTAGGAAATAGTAGATTCACAAACCCCTCAGGATGTGCCATTTAGATGTCTTCATCTAGACGACCATTCAGAAAGGCGGTTTTGACATCCATTTGCCAAATCTCATAGTCATAGTGTGCAGCTATAGCTATGAGAATCCTAATAGCTCTTATGTCCGCTACATGAGAGAATGTCTCCTCGTAATCAATGCCATAGGTTTGAGTAAAACCTTTAGCTGCCAGACGAGCCTTGTAGGTGTGTACATTGCCATCCATGTCAGTTTTCTTCTTGAAGATCCACTTACTTCCAACGACTTTAGCATTGGGAGGAAGGTCAACTTCAATCCGACATCATTATCTTTCATGGATTGCATTTCCCCATTCATAGCAATCGCCATTTATCATTTTCGGATCGACCATGGAAGCCTTATAGATGGCGGGTTCATTAAGATCCCAACCATATTTTCCTCCACCTCTAAGTTAAGACATAGGCGGTCGGTGCACGATAGTCCTTTCGGACCTACAAATGGGAACAACTCGAGGAGGATCTCCTAAGCTTTCACCTCTTCTTGAAGTTGGCTAGTATTTTCGAAAGTGTTGTATCTTCTGATCATATTCCGGATCATATACTCTCCCATCGAGTTCTTGAGATATGAGATTCCTTTCAAGGAAATCTCCATACCTAGCCACAATGACTTTGTTCTCAATTTGGGTAGTAGAAGTAGTAACCATAGTTTCCTTAGGGTATCCTACAAAGATACACTTAACAGATCTGGGTTGGAGCTTATCGGTGAGTCACGTTTAACAAACGCCTCGCATCCCTGCACCTTTAAGTAAGAAAAGTTGGGAGCTTTTCATGTCCATATTTCATATGGAGTTTTAACAACCTTATTTTTTGGAACCATATTCAAAATGCGAATAGCAGTTTCAAGGTCATAATCCCAAAAAGTAAAAGGAAGAGTCGTAAGTTCAAACATTGATCGTACCATATCAAATAAAGCACGATTTCTCCTTTCAGATACACCATTTTGTTGTGGAGTATAAGGAGATGTGAGTTGCTGGATAATTCCACACTCAGCTAAGTAATCTTTGAACTCTTGACTTATATATATTCATCACATCTATCGGATCGAAGAGCTTTAATCTTCTTACTGTTGGAATCACTCCTAAACCATTTCTCAAGTGTTAGTAATCAATATGTAATAGTTAGCTTAATTAAGGCTTTTATGTTAGTAATTAAGGCTAGGCTCATGTAGAAAGCCCATGAGCCTATGCAAAAGCCCAATAAGGAAAGGAAGGGACTAGATGTGTTGCCCTAGCTCCCTTCCCTTATAAATAGTCTTGTAACTCTCACTTGAGGGTTGTTTTTCATTTTACATAAAATCTTACGCCTAAAGGTTTGTATTCGTGTGTGTGTTTTGTGTGACTTGTTCAACCGATCACTTCTCTTCTATATTTCTTATATTGATGCTTGTGTTGCAAACATGGGAACCTAACAATGCTATCAATCGCCAAATAGTTGGGTGAAACGGTTTTGTTTTTGAAGTTTTAGTGTCTACGCGTAAGTTTCGGTATTCAAACATTCATTTGTGATTGTTTAAGGGCTTATGCGTGGATTTGGGCGTTTTCATTTGTGATTGTTTCTGAGTAATTAGATGGTTGTGTGATGATTATGACATGCTTAATTGACCAAAACCACATTTGAATCATACCCAGAAACATGATTTGTGCTTAATTGATAATTAGGGTTTAAGTATCATACGAATTGGGGATTTTTGATTCTTAAGGTTGTGGATGTTAAAACTTGTTGCAATGCTTTCTCATGGCCTCTAAGACAACCCAGAATGGATTTGGTGCAAAATCTATGGCTAGATTCCTTAGTCGTAAAATTCAAATCCTTAGGGTTTAAGTTTTACGCATATGCATATCTTACGCGTAACTATTTATAACCATGATCCCATGTGAAAATGAAAAGAATTGAAATATGTGTTAATGAATGTGTTATGAAAAATTTATTTCAGGTTTTACGCGTGAAAAATTCATAATCAAGGTTAACCATTGGATTTCTACGCATAATGATCACCTTACACGTAGAATGTTATTCGTAAGAGAAATCTTACGCGTAACCTTTATGCGTAAGGTTCTACATGGGGACTACGCGTATCCTGTGAAGGATATGCGTAAACTTGAGTCTTACGCATAAGGTTTACTCTTACGAGTAAACCTTACGCATAAGCTCCAACATATGCTTACGCTTAAGCCTTATGCCAAGACCTCTTTTCCTACGCGTAGTATTTCTTACGCGTAAGAAGAGTTCCTACGCATAAGCTTATGCCTACGCGTATGGTTATTACTGTTTACGCATAAGCCAAAACTTTAACCTTACCAATGAATTGTTACGTGTACAAACTTGTAAATAAATAAATCATAACGTCACGAAACCAAAATGTCACTAATGAGCTACAATGGTAATTATGTTGTGTAAATGAGTGAAAATTTGACTTTAAAACTCAAAATTAATAAACTCACGAAACTTATCACGACTACTTTGGACTATTGGACAAACAAGTGACGTTAGACTCGTAACATTCATCAACATAACATATTCAATAATTGGACAATAAAATCAACTTTTGACTAACGTAATGTCTTTCGATATGTTGGTTCTTTTGGCTCAATATCTTTTAGATCACAATATGGACGTCACAATGGAAAACGTTGATGCACCAAATGTTCTCAAAATGGAAGACATTTCCCATACCGGTTACAAGATGAAGATTGGGAAGAACAATCTCAAAGTCGACTTCGATAACTTCACGTGCTCGAGTCTTCTTGTCATATTGCGTGGATATTCGAAAACTCATCCATACAAGAACATGCTCACAAACTCGCAACAAGATCGGAGTTTTATATTCACCATTCGCACACCATGCAAAAGATCGATGGTCAAGATGTTGTGTCGGTGACACAACAACAAACAAGTCACCATCATCGCAACAAACTTAAGGGAAATTCTCCTTCTTCCGCCATCCACCGATAATTATGTTGCTACTCCTTCGGAAGAGGTTACTCTCTAGTCCATGGTCAACATTGGCTATGATGAAGCTGCTGGGATTATAACTAAACATTCTTCGATGGACCTAAAGAATATTCCTCAGCCTTGGAGAACTCTCTACATCATGATTGCCAAATCAGTTTCTGGACGTGATAGTGGTTATGAGCATCCTAAGCTCATGGAACTACAAATATTTTGGGGCATGGTCAACATTATGCACATCGACTTCGCAAGTCCGATTTGGGATGACATGATGTCATATCTCGTGAAACCCGCACCAAGATTCCCTACATCGATACACCAAATTGTTGATCCAGAGGATACTGGGAATAATCAAGACATTCCTCGAGACTCGATGACCCCAACCATCACTCCGAGTTGTTTGAGCCTACACTAAACGTTGTCAGATTCAAAGAATCAACAACAAAGAAACAAGGTGTTGTATTGCCAGACTACCTTCTCACTGATGACATAAAGAATCTTCAATCATACAAAAGATATCAAGAAGCTGTAGCATCAGGAAAAGTTGGATTCATTGATGAAAAGTCTTCCGCTGTACCAGTAAAGAAGACAAGGAGATCGGGCAGTGCTGGAAGTGCAACTAGCACTGGGAATACCCGAAAGTATCCAAAGAGGACTCATATTCTCAAAAGGAAGGTTCCATCCAAAGTCGCTATTCCTAATCCTAAAACGGAACCCAAATTGATGGACGAGGACTCTGAGGATACTAAAACAGATGAGGAGATTATTTACTCTGAGTCGCTTAAGCATGATACGACTACTGCTGAAAATATCCCAGTCCCAAAACTGAAAAAGGGAAAACTCTAGTGGAAGAACAAGAAAAAGATGAAAGTTCAGAAGAAGAACAAATGGATGAGGATAAAGATTACCGCAAGAAATTGAAGAATCTCAAACTACAACATGTTGCAAGGGAGTTTAATCTTCAACAGACTCGTGGACCTGGAGGTTCAAGTGGTGGCTCACTAACAACACCAGTTCTCGATGCGGTTAATCAACCCGATAAGGGAACTGGTACCACCACCCACAAATCTGAACAAAAGAAACATGAGGATGAAATTATCTTCGACTTTGAGGAACCAGAAAAGGAGAAGACTGAAAAGATAACTGATGAAGATGTTGAGACAGCTGCTAAGGAAAAAGATGAAGAGGAGGCTCTAGCAAAAGCAACAGAAGAGGCTAGGGTTAAGGCTTAAGAAAAGGCTAAAGCTGAAAAGGAAGCCGATGATTATCTTTTAGATAGTCCCAAACATAGCAAGGAACAAAATTCTGAGCCACCAAATGACCCTGAGCCTTCTCATGACTCATCTTCGTCTGATTCATCTTCTCACTCATCACCACCACCATCCAAAGACACCACCAGATCCGCATCCAAATCGGTAAAGAAACCGACCGATACTTGGATATCACGTGCAAAAACAAAGATTGTCAAAGCTGTCAGGCAAGTAAGGAAGAAAGACGTGGTCAATAAGAAACTGAATCAACTTGCGAACAAAATCAATCTTCTTGAATGTGATAAACGAGGTTTCGGAAAAAAGGATCAAATTCAACAGCTTTCTAAACAGAGATATCCGGGAAATGGATAAGACAATCGAGAATACACTCACAAGTTTCTCCTCGACATCATCCCCGAGTGACAAAGAGATGTTCACCGCACAACTCTATCCAAATCTCATGCAATTGGTCAATCAAACAATGCAATCTACTCGTAGTAATGAAAATCAATCCAATTGAGCTGCGGTTGTCTCCGATGCGAGTTGATTTCAAGCTTGTGTTACAAATGTCTAAGCGTTCATCAACATTTACTTCGACGAAGCTAAACTATTTGAGGCATTCTTTGGAATATCAACTCAAAACTTCATGCAAAGAGTCATTTGGAAAGGCTAAGCGCCCAAGAGATGATGATGATGCGGATAAGGATTACGAGCCAAACGAAAGAAGAAAATGATGATTCATCTTCTATGCCTCCACCACCCCAAAGGACCTCCACCGCTAGAAGATCTCCTCAATGTCCTCCTACTATTGATAAAACTCAGACTCGAGTCTCCACCACCAACGCATAAAGCTGGTGATCACTTTGAATACACTGGTGGTGGCGATGAGGAGATTCCTGAGCCCCAACAACAACCCCCTTCTTCTACATCAACAAAGCAACCAGCATCATCATCAAAGCCAAAGAAGAAAAAGTCTACTTCAATTGTGTCATGGCTAGATGAAGACGAATCTGAAGGGTATGAATGGTTCTCAAAGCTTGTTGATGCAACCCCTCACTTACCGGAAGGCCAAGAACCGGTAGATGGTCGAACACTGGAGCACGCCAAGTTAATTCAAGAAAAGTTTAGGGTGAAGAAGATGACGAAAGCAGAGTTGAGACGCATCAAGAACGAAGCCTTTCAACTGCTAAAAGACAGCTCCGACAGCGCAATTGAAGTCGAATATCATCTCGACAACATCGCACGAGCCATGTCCAACAACATTGATTGGCTCAACCCTGAAGCAAACATCGACTTCACCAGACCTGACAAGGCTCCATACTACACAGACTGGACTAAGCTACTACCTACCATTGGCCGATCTGATCAACCGAAGATTCTCTACCGTTATTTCTTCAACAACGACCTGGAATTTCTTCAACACGGTAGCGATGTAAGCAAGAAATACGCTACTTCACTCACCTTCCCTTTCCCGGCAGCAATCTACTCAAACAATATAGCCATCGAGGAAGAAGCCACACACATGTTTGTTGACAATGTGGTAAAGTATGACATCGATGCATTGTATGGGATTCATCATTGGCCAGAACGAAGAAGAATCTACTACAGAAGCTGCCAGGTACCCAAATCAAAGAAAGAGGTGTACAGTGATGAACGGATCGTTGCTATAATGCATGTTACCCTGTCGACCAAGTGGGACTACTCATTCCTGAAGAAAACAGTAGTCAAACGCCAAGATGAACAGGAATATGACTTTACAGAAGCAGATTTTCAGAGATTATCGCTCAATGACATTGAAGACATGTATCTTGCCAAGGTAAAAGGGCGAATGCGACACTTCTCAACGAACATCCAGCTCCAGTACATCAAGTCATTGCTAATATTCATTAGAAGCATCGTTATCCAGGAACGTGTTGAAGATCTTCAACTTGCCGTGGAATCATATCGAAACGTGTTAATCTCACACCACCACGCCTAGACCTTCCGATATCAACCATCTCGCCAAGACACCATCATAGGAAACCAAAGTTTGGGGTCACATCAAGTGAACTTCACCGTAACTGCTTCATGGCGTGCAAGGAGCTTCACAAGTTCTGTGATCACACTTTAAATAAGGTTCGGGACGGGTTATCATATCGGTTAAAGGAGATTCATGACGGCATAGGGTCGCCAAAGAGGTGGAATTCTAGGGACAAGAGGGATGTGAAGATGATCATTACCAGGATTGATGAACGGTTGTTTCGAAGGGATCAGATGAGGACTTTGGAGAGTTTCGTGGGTGGACGTCAAAGCATATCTCTAACAGGCTACCAACATCTAGACAGAACTCCTGGTGTTATTGCCGGACTTCCTGGTACTCCTTAATTTGCATCTTTCATTAAACATTTGGATGTATGATCTATATTTGACTATGGCTTGTGCACACATAACAGTGTACAACCCGTACTTGTAATGAAAGGACCCTGTGGTACGCATCAGTGCCACAATCCTAAAAAAAGAGCGAAAACTTCTTACTTTTGAGTAAAACTAATCAAAACTTTCACTTTCAAAGTTTTGCTCAAAATAACAAGTACTTCCCCTTATGATTTTCAAAACCTCAAAAGTTAAAATCACTTGTTGAGGGGGAGTATTTGATTAAAACTTTTTTCACAAGTTGTTCTTCGTGGAAATCTTCCCACAAAACTCGAAATGTACATATTCGATATCAAAATTTCATCAAAAATAACATGTATATGCCATTTTTGAGGGGGAGAAAAATTATGTGATAAGAAATATGTTGTGGATTGCTATTGAATCGTCGTGCTAAAGACTTAACCAATGAATCGACGAGCTCTTAAATGTTAGTAACTCAAAAAGACTTGTCCGGACGGGTAATAATTTCAAACTAGTTCGCTAGCGATGTAAACGTGTCTCGCAAAGGACTTGTCTTAGTAGAATGTACCATTCGAGAAACTCTTGGTAGACATGAACCTTGACGGGTCAAACCTCCTCACCAAGGAGTGTTTACAACTTCAAGTCGACCTAGTCGATGATGTAACCGTGTTTCGCAGGAATTGTCTATCTTGAGTTGATCAATTCAAAGTCGCGCTCTTCTCTCACCGTGCAAATTTCATCAAAATACTTAAGCACGTGTGGAGGGGAGTATTTCGCAAAATATAAAACTCTTTCAAATGGTACAAAATGTTTTTAATCATAACCACTTTGAGAGATTTTCATGAAAATGGTTTTATGGCAACATAGGCTAGTCATTGAGTTATAAGGTGACTAAGGTTAGGAATAACCGTCCTATGATCCACCAGAGCCGGAGGGATCTACCCAAGGACACCACCAATAGTTAGAATTTAGAAGTCAAGTATGATTATAAAAAGGAGAAAATGAGAATCGGAGAAAGAAGGAGTTGAAGAATTAAAAAGAAAAGTAAAGAAAAGGGTGAAAAGAAATAGCCCTCAAGATTATTCAACTTAGGGCAGACACCGGGTTCAACTCATATGCTACTGATTGTCACTTGATGACACCGGTATTGAAAATTGAAGTCGTCATGGACCCAAATGACGCATGCACTAAACCTTCTTAGCCACTCAAGTTTCTCTCAACATAAGCTTGTTTCATTCTCACAGGAACCCTACGTAAACTATCGACTTTCTCTTAGAGATTCTTTGGTATTGAAGAAGGAGACCATCTCCTAGTCTCCGTCAGAAAACCAAAGCGCACTATTGAGTCTAGAGCCACGAGATTCATCAAAGATCTCTTAGGTACACTTGACATTTCATCACTTGTCGTTCAACAATAAGGACGCAAGTGATACATTCTAGAGTCCTTCACGGATCTTAGCAACTGTCGAGAACATTTATGAGGGTTCACAATTGTGATCCTCGGTGATTGAATGGAAACTCCGCAGGTCAACATCAAATGACCACGACAAGCAGTCACTTCGGTAACTCCTTGTGGGTTACGCTTAGTGTTGTCTCAAACGGTCTACGATCGTGGGGTGATGCTTCGTGTACCTCCGACTCACCTAAACCGTAGATGTACTTTGGTATATCGTGTTAGCCTTCTTCGAGGGCATCCGGTTTCGAGGCGACCTTTGCTAGAATTAGAGACGTGTTTTCACATTATGTTGTTGACACTCTCAAAGTTCGAACTTGTAAGTGTTGGAAATTCCGCTAAGGAGATTCCTTCAAGAATCGAGTCCGATATGTGGTCATTACTTGAACTTGTTCAATGTAATGCCAACTCCTCTTACGGATTCGGACGGCCGATTCGCCCGACCAAGGTAAATGGAATCAAGACATTCATTAGTAGAACAATTGTAGTAGTCAATTCTTTATGAAAATATTACGATGATCAATTGGTGTTCGTGATCGATCGGAGATGTCTCCGATGGATGCTCATGGAGGAAGAAATCGTCGATTATCCACATGCTCATACCAACAACAACACAAAAGAAGTTCTCTCAAAATCAAAGGCAACACAAAGTCATAATGATTCTTCATCAAATCAAAGAATCTACAAAGTTATAAAGACTCGAGAACTACTTCACATCCGGAATTCATTGTCAAATGAGCGTGTGAGCATGTTGGAGAAAGACGTGGAGACGCTGGCAGCGACGGTCGACACATGGTGACAAGAACATACAACATACTATCACAACTACCACAAAGAACAAAGAAATCGAAGACGTCAAAGCTGAAAAACTTCAAAGAAACAAGACCCCTACACTGGGGAGATTGTTTGAATCAAGGCACTTCTTCTCACAAGAAAGAAGAATGTCAGAAGATGTCAAAGCTACTATTACATATGCACCAACAACTGTTTAAGATTACTTAAGATATCAATTACTAACACTTAGGAGGAGATTGTTGGAATCACTCCTAAACCATTTCTCAAGTGTTAGTAATCAATATGTAATAGTTAGCTTAATTAAGGCTTTTATGTTAGTAATTAAGGTTAGGCTCATGTTGAAAGCCCATGAGCCTATGCAAAAGCCCAATAAGGAAATGAAGGGACTAGATGTGTTGCCCTAGCTCCCTTCCCCTATAAATAGTCTTGTAACTCTCACTTGAGGGTTGGTTGTTCATTTTACATAAAATCTTACGCCTAAAGGTTTGTATTCGTGTGTGTGTTTTGTGTGACTTGTTCAACCGATCACTTCTCTTCTATATTTCTTATATTGATGCTTGTGTTGCAAACATGGGAACCTAACACTTACCGAGTTGTAATTCTACTTCACTTTTGAAAACCTTAAATGTTTCAAATACTTCATGTTTATGTTTAAGTAAATAAACATAACCATAACGACTGAAATCATCCGTAAATGTTAAGAAGTAGGTAGCACCACGATTTGACACATGTCTAAGTGGACCACACACATCAGTGTGTATTAATCCAAGTAGATCAGAAGCCCTTTCCACTTGTGGTGAAAAAGGTTTCCTTGTCATCTTCCTAGCTATGCAAGACTCGCATTTGTCAAATGATTCATCATCGACCTTTTGTAAAAGCCCTTCATGTTGCAGCTTTTCCATGCGTTTCTTGCCTATATGGGCAAGGTGACAATGCCAAAGATAAGAAGAGTCACAATTAGACTTGCTTTTCTTATTTCTAATGTTATACAACGAATTATTTTCATTGGATACACAACCATCCATATCAATTACAAACACACCAAGTAAAGGAATTGCATTAGAATAAAAAACATTATTAAAAGAAACTGAAATTCCATAACTGGTAAAAGTGTGCATAAAACCAATATCTTTTAACAAAGAAACTGAAATAACACCCCTAACAATGGTGGGTGCATAATGACAATTATTTAGTTCAAGAATTAAGCCCGAAGGCAACACTAAATCAAAAGTCCCTATGGCTTCGACAACCTGCACGCTTCCATTTCCAACGTATAAGTATCTCTCTCCACAGTCGACTTCTTTGCTCCTCTAAGTCCTGCGATGTATTACGGATGTGAGTACCACATCCCGTATCATAAATCCAAGAATTTTGCTTATGAGGAAAAGAAAATAATTCAAACATAAAATACCGATGAGCTAGGCACCATCTTATTTTTATTCAAGGCATCATTCGTAAAAATGAACAGCCCACTTCCAGTGACCGTGAGTTACATGGTGGCAAGTTGAATCATTCTTAGGATTCTCCTTTTTCTTTGCGTGGTTCTTCTTAGGAGTGGTGGGATGACAACTTGTTTCCCTTTCCTTTCCTTTCCTTTTTTTATATGCTTGCGGCTTTGGCTTATTCACCCTACCACCTTGTATTGCTAGTATAATGCGGTGTAGGAGCCTTCTTGGTAATCTCTTCTCAAGTCTACAAGAATTGCATGTAACTCATTCACTTTGTCTTCCCGTGCAATGCATGTCATCATCGTAGCACAAAATCACCAAATTGTTCCCGATTAAGGAGTGATTGATGAGGCCGACACACACATCTTAGGAGTAACCACAACCGAGCTCTCCAATTGGTCCAAGTGATGTTTCATCTCGAGGACGTGGTCGGAGACATTTACCAACCTCCCTTGCGACTATGAACCTTTTCAATTAGTTCATACTCATTCACTATCGGTGGCTTCTCAAACATACGTTTGAGTTCATCTAGCATGCTCATAGGCGGATAGTGCTCAAATTGTTTTGCAATTGAGCAGACATCCCCGAAAGCATAAGACACGCCACATCATTGTGCTTATCATATTCAACACGATACTCCTCTTGTTCAAGAGGAGTAGCCGATTGAGAGGAGCATCGAGCGGAGGTGTAGTCAAAATCTCAAGTCTTTGGCAACACGAAGGATGATCCTAAGTGCACGATGCCAATCATTGAAATTTGGGCCGCTCATTTTGTCTCTTCCAATCATATCTTTGAAAGCATCACTCATTAAGCTCATAGTGTTTCGGGTTGATGAGCCATCTACGAAAAAGTTCAAAAACCATAATTAGTATTTTGATAATTTTCCTTTTCAATAAAATTAAATACCCAAGGTTCATATTCATATAACCAATTAATTATTATTGAAAACTAGGATCCAAATTGTCTTAATCTCATCACGTCAGTTGATCTGCTAGTAATGAACTTTATACAAAATGGTAGAGCTTTTGCTCAATTGCCAATTTCAATTGCAATCCCTAGATTTATGGGATTTACATGTAGCCAATTTCAATTGCCATGTAAACATGTTTTATCCCATCTTATGCCATGAGTTGCCAGTTCTCACCGCCTAACTCAATTAAGTTGTCCAACTTAAGAAACTGCAAAATCGTCCATGCCCGTTCTCACGACACTTGGACATTTTACCCTTTGATTACGATCTAAGTCACGTTCTCACGCAAATAAAGGTAATCTCGGTGTTTCCGCTTCGTTGGATGGCATACAACTTAAATTAAAGGGTAATAATTTTGATGTCAAATCAAATATGTACAAAGATGTCATGCATTCATCTTCGTAGCATAGGTTTTATTAAAACATTTATATCCTTGTTTTAATGTTTAAGCTTTTCATCATCAAACTTTAATCGAGGTATTGATAACCAATTAAAGAATTACCTTTAATTACCACTATATCCCTCGCTGCATGAGTCATAAGACCCAAGTTATTCGGATAATTACCACAAAAGTGGCGTAGAATTTAAAGTAATCCACCCTTAAGATTTTATGCACATTCATAGGAATACTTGGTAGCTCCATTAAGACGTACAAACGAGTGGAGAATTATGTCAGCGCGAAGCATATTACATACCCTCATCTTTAAGGTCACAATTTAATGCGTACCAACCTTATACTCATCACACAATTTGTCATTAATGGGTGAGCCGTTCTAACTATTTTGTGCAAAAAATCAATCAATTAAACGATTTTGATTACTATGCTCAAAAATACATGTTTCACCATTGTTTAGGTCAGTTTATTTTTCTTATAAAATACCTTTGTTATACATAATAAACAAGCAAGTATTTAAAAAAATAAACATATAAACACTGAATGCATAACATAATAATAAGTCATGCATATCAAATAGCCACATGCAAACCTTTTGATAAATCCTATTAATAATCAATTCTAAATCTGTCAATATGCATATGTTTAATTAAGACTTTCACCCGTTTTCAGCAATGTACAAGGTGAGCCACATGCATCGATTCATCGATTGCGTAAGTAAAAATTGAAACATATACCACATAGCACATAATTGATTTAATAATAATGATTGAGGTCTTCCCCAATTTTAGATCTATCAAAATTTTAGTGTATATCACTTAACCAAGTAAAACATACAATAAAAGCAGATCCATGATAAAACATGCATGTAATTATCATGGATATAAATCACACTTAACAATTAATGCAATTAGCCAAGAGTTACGAAATTTAATACACATAAAATTGAATGCAACCTAGGGTTTCTAATCCAATTAAAACAAAGATTTACAAAACCTTAATTAGGGCACAAAAAATACGCCCCCTAAAAAATTAGGGTTTAGGTTTTGCAAACCCTAGATCTACACATACAATTAATAACACAATCATGTTTATTTGTTTTATGTGTTTTAGTAATTAATTACTTGTTATACAAAGCTCGTGATGCCATTGTTGAGTTTAAGATATATGAAAACACTAAATCATATAGACACCACAGAGTACACAGCGGAAGACTTAGAATCATAACAATAATTAATTAACTGAAATTAAGCGTAACGTACCTCTTGCAATTGGCTAGATCTCTTGAACAAAGCAGATGAAGTGGTTTAAAGAGTTGTCCCTTACCGTTTTACAACTCAAACCAATAGGTGTAAGAATAATGTCTTACCACCATAGTTTTGTACACACGAATTAACTGCGAATCAAAGTGATTGCTAGATCTAACACAAGCCCTTGTTTTATGAAAAAACAAAACCAAAACACCCTTAGGAGAGGGGGGTTCGGCCGAAGTAAGCAAGAGATGGAGAGGGAGAGATCTAGGGTTAATTCAATGCACAAAAGTTAACCCTAAACTTTACCCTAGGTTTGTTTATATAGTAGATGGAAATCCTAGGGAACAAGTTAGGGATTTGGGTTGTGAGAACCCCTCTATGGCCGGCCATATGCAAGCCCAAGGGACCCCAAATCTTTTCCATTTTAAGATTTTTCATTACTAGTCATTCTCTTTACATTTAACGGTCGTTAGCCATTTTTTCTTTAAATACTTAACGATCGTTAGACGGACTTAATGTGTAATAATTAATCGTAATCATTAACATTAATTATTAACTTTAATTCTCATTCGCTAATGTGTGCAATCCCGTGGTCACGAGTTCGAATCCGGACATTCACGGTTTTATAAATATATACATTTTCAACAGCTTGGTCATGCCGTCACGCTGTCTTATGCCACGTTATTTTGTAAACTCGATATATATAAAATATAATATAAATATATATAAATATTTTCATATTTTGTGCCGCCTTATGCCATAACTTATAAACGCAAAAGCTTCACCTTAGCCACAAAGGCATGAAACTTGGTCATGCCGCCACGCCACGCCTCGCGCTAGAAAAAGCGTTTGAAAATGAATTAAAAAGTAAAAAGTCAAGACAAAAGATCATGTTAAAAAACCGGACTGGGGTGATTTAAGGCCCAATTTATTTTGAGGCCTAAAAAAAGCCCAAATGTCTTCTAACGAACCCATATAACTACCGTGGGTTCATTCCGGTTCACATCACTGAAACATATTTGCCGCCAGAATAACTCCATAGTCCATACCACCACAGTCTCTGGAACCAGAAAACCCTTATTGAACCGGTTATTATTATTGCTAAGTTATTGTTTTTAGGTGTATATCAGAAGATAGGGCAATAGATAGTATATTTATTTGCTTATGATGTATCAAAATCAAGGTTATAAATAGCGCGAGGCGTGGCATGGCGGCATAGCCTCACGCCTTTGCGGCTAAGGCGAAGCTTTTGCGTTTATAAGGCGTGGCATAAGGCTGCACAAAGTATGAAAATATTTATATATTCATATCATAATTCTTATATATCGAGTTTACGAAAACATGTGGCATAAGGCGGCGTGGCGGCATGACCAAGCCTCACGCCTTTGCGAGCCTTTTAGAACAGATATCAAAATGAAGATAAATTCTTATTATAATCAGGTTAACTAAGCTGATGTGAAACAATAAGCTTGGTATTCTTACCTGCTTATTTATTCTAAAATAGGAGGAGGGTAAGTAGATTTATCCAAACACTGATAATTGCTTATTTGATTTAAGATTAAGAGTGTGTTTTGGGATTACTTATAAGCTGTGTAATTATAAGTAATTCTGGATTTGCTTATTTTGTAAAAAATGTTAGAATCATTGAAAAAGAAAACAGTCATTTGTTGAAAACATCCAGTCAAGTTCATTTAACAAGTTTTAGGTTGCTAAAATAATAAGTTTCTGAAATAAGCAGCTTTGTACAGAATCTGCTTATTTTACCTCATAATAAGCAGAAGCACTTTGTATAACACAAAACCGCTTCTACTTAAAAATAAGCAGATAAGCAAAACAAATAGGCAATCCTAGACACCCCCTAAGGACACCCTCTTAAGCTCATGTAGCGTAACTTAATACCTGTGATTTAGGTTTTTTTGGACTGGTAAGATAACGAGTTATAGATGTCTCATATTCTTTTAGAACGTCTCGTTGTGATAATCTATGATTTTCTCCTTAATTTTATGTAATGATGTTAAACCCTCTGACAGGGGCGGTACCAGAAAAACTTTCAAGAGGGGGCAAAAGTTAAAAGTGGGTGCCTGTCGGGTCATGTCAGTTACTCGACCTTTGTTGTTATAATGAAATCGATTTTACTTTTAGTGAAAGTGATTTTTTTGGTATTTGTTTGCATGCGAGAATCAAAACTAAGACTTGATGATGATATGCACAATATTTAGCATATAATTGCTTTTTATGATCGATATTAAAACAAGTAGTTGAAGCAAAAATAAAAAGTTGGATAACAAAAATTTACTAAAGTATAGAGTAGCACAAGAATCGAACATTATATCTCCACGAAAGTGCAAATGTCCTTAACCACTTGACTATGATGCGACTATTGGATAAATTTTCACAGTTATACTATTTACGCATTTATGGAAGCAAAATGACATTCTCTGATCAATCGACATTACTCGAGTGAACTTTATGGGGGCAACTGCCCACGCTGCCCCCATTGTGGTACCGCCTCTGCCCTCTGATCCTGGTTTAAGGTTTTTAGATTCATTCATTATTTTTCAGTTTTAGATTTACGTTTGATTTTGTATTCATTGTTCATGGTTGTTTTCCACGAAAAGAAATGGAGAAGGGTGAATGGAAAAGAAATAAGCAAAACTTAATTTATACGTGACTCGATTGCTAATGTAGTATCCATGTAAGCCTTGTATTTACAAATCCGCCACCTGGCCGTCGTTAACAAAAATGATCCTATTTGTTTTTTTGTTGTAAACTGGTCATTGTGCAGAGGATTAAAGAACATTAATATATATTGATGACGTTGGCCGCTTCTAAGTTATCAAACGTACACACACTAAGAACCCAAACTCTTTCTCTCATTTGGACACCTGTAAAGAGTCTTAGGAGTGATTAGTAAGACTGGTTATGTATTCAAGCCCACATCTTGACATTATGGACATTGGTGTTGTTTTGAACCTGTGTATTTTGTGCAACTATCATCTATTGTGGTTGTTGACTTGTTGCATTTTAGTATACATTTCAAACTTCTGCAACAAATTCTAGTCTTACATCTCAATTGTTGTTATTTGTTTTTTCCATCCTATTTTAAAATCCCAGAGCATGCAATACTCAGTTTGTACTTAGTAACTTACAAGTTCTAAATGGAAGCATGTCATTATTATAACCGAATCTCATTTTGATTGCTCTTGGAAATAGGTGATAGGAATTTGTTTATATTTGTAAAGCGTAAGAGTTCTTCCATTTATTTTGTTTGTTTTCCTAGAGTTCAGAAACCTTGTGTTTTGCTAATATAGTTTCCCCTTGTAAACAGATAGTCCCCGTGATGGCAGCCCAAATGGTGCGGGACGTATTGTATAAAGATGAGGTCACGGGTTCAAATCCCGTCCCCATGTCCCTTAATCATGGTGTTACGCGATGTACGTTTCACATGTTGCCTGCGGGACCGCCAGTGGGTCAGTTTCCCATCCTTGGTAAACAGATACGTTCACAGTTTTCTTTATATCTACAACATTCAATGTGAAAATATGGAAGCCATCAAGTAAAGCCTGAAAAGGTACTTACATTCTATATGCTTGTTATTTAATGTCATCTTTATTTTCCATATACACATGTATAGCATATAGATTAATCGAATTCTACTTGTTAACTCTCAAAGGTCTACAATCTTTTTAAATTTTGGCGACTGTTGTGGAATTGTTTGATATAAGCTATTTGAGTCGACTAAAGTAAATAACTAAATATAGTGTTAAAGATACTGAAAAATGTGTCCGCCATTGTTATTAACCATGCATTTCACCATATTAATCAGTTTTCTGCTATAATCATTCACATCTACAACTTCCAGTTCACTTGGTAAATGGATCAACTTTGTAGTATAATCGATTTTTGATGACTTGAAATCCAAAAGATTACAATATGTTCACCTGTGCCCATACATCTCTTTTTTCTTTTTTTCTTTTTTGTTAGTGTTTTTATAGTATATTCCATCCGGAACTATATATATGATGTAATATTTAGGATTTCATGTCAAGATGGAGAATGTGAACTGAAGGTACTTAGAATCTATTAGTGGTAATTTAGCCTTTTATATATTGAGTTGGTTACTTCCATTTTAGTATAGGTAGAAGTCAGTAGGGGGTTGTGAAGTTAAATTCACGAAAAGCAGATAACAAAATACTAGATTTTTTGACTTGTTGACAATTGCATAGCAAGATTGATCAGTGAAGCATGGAGCTATGTGGTCAAAACGTCTTGTAAGTTTTGATAAAAACGTGTGTTTAAGCCCAATTCCAAACAACTTATAATTGTGGGCTAAAATATGGGCTTTCAAATCATTGCCCTCTATGCACCATCCTCAATTTCTCCGGCCCCTTTCTTTATGTATCGCAAGGAATGCAACCGCATAAACCAGTCTCTTGCGGTTGCCGTTACATAAACTTGTAATCTCTGTGTATGTGTTTATTTGTAAAGAATATGACTTCTTGAGTTTCCTGTATATCTATGCTTTTGATAAGATCTCTGTTGATTAAGATTGTTTCCCTCTTTGTACACAGATAGATTCTCAACTCATACTCAAATCTAGAAATCCAAGGTTAAATTGCCAAAGCCATCAAGAAAAAGGTACGTTTAGTTCTGTTTAAGCTGTTATTGTTCTAAGTCATGTTCATATCTTCTAAACGGAAATGGAATAACGGTTAATGTGATTTCACTAGTTAAAGTTCAATGAATAGCAATTTTTTCACTTTTAGTGAACTCATTTGGGTTTTTTTTTTGTTATAATAGCTTCATTAGCTTGGTATACAACTTTTAACTAGACATAATTAATTCTAGCGTTAGAGATGGTGATACTGCCACCGCCTAGTTACTAACCACATACGCCACCACATGAATAATCATTCAGTTACTAGCATACACATAGGTAAAAGAATTAACCTTGTAGTCAGTGCAAAGGTAGACAATGTGTCACTGATGTGTAAAATGTAGTTTAAAACTTAACTGATATTACTAAAGCCCACTCACATTAGTTCAGTGAATGCAATACTATAATATAGTTAGGGTAAGTCCTCTCACCTCTACGATGCCTTATTAGCACTCATGTAGCAACATTTGTTGTCACAGGATTTTTTTTTTTTTTTTTGGCTTTCTCTTAAGAAGGTACTTACTTTTTGCGAGAAGAGTCATATGATAACTTAGAATATGGTGAATATGGTTTGAGAGTGCAGTTTTTTAATAAAAGTTGTTATGACATCTATGTCTTTAGTACTTTATGATTTTGAACAATTTCTTTATCATTAATTAAGGTTACCATGTTTTTATATCTTCATATTATGCTCTTCTGTGTTTTTTATGTTAATCGTGTCATATACACAATTTGAAAAATTCACTTGCTTGACTTCACTTGGGCCCTCACCTTTTTGCGCCTCATACACAGGGCAAGCTGCAGGGTTGGTCGCCTCAGTTGCGCTTTTGGTCTTTTGACTACCAGCTAATAGTATGGCCGTCTTTTGATAACAAGAATACTAGCAAAATAACAGTATCTTCATGAATTGTCATATGTCTATACAAATCATCTTTTTTTTGCTCAAACATAATTGTTAAAGATGATTACTCAATGGATTTTTTTAGTGTTTTTCTTCAGTCCCTATTCCAATACAAAACTAAATGAAAACAAAATAGGATGCCTTAAAGGGGTCAAGGTTTATATGGTGCATACAGGTGGCTACAGATGCAAGGAATGATCTATTAAAATCTATGTAAAATAAGTTATCTACACACATGTGTTTTACTGACGTGCTGTTAATTTTTCCAATTATTTTACTTGAATTTCCATTAGAAAGCCTACGATTGTATGCATAACAAATATTAAACATTGGGGGAATTGCATATGTACCCACTAAAACTCAAAAATTTGCATATTTCCTTATAATGCAAGTTTTTAATGCATGATGTACAATGCAACTTAAGCATGTTTTGGGTATATATGCAAATATACAAGTTTTAGTGGGTATATATGCAATTACGCTTAAACATTAAACATACAAGAGTTAGCAATCTTGGACAAAAGTGTCAAGTATGGTGTTTAGTTGGTTTACATTTTTTCTACTTTCAGTTTTTTTTATATATTCCACAATGATGTTTGTTGGTGTCTGCAATTTTATTATTTGCAGTGAATAATTATGTATGGCTGTTTTTCCTCATGTTACTTGGATTCCGTTGCCATGTTCTTATCAATTTATATGCGTGTTTTTCCAAGAATAGAAGCATTTAATGGAAGATATACTTTTCCCGTCAATGGTTGACACGTCCCAACAACCATTTGAGTTCTCTTCATCGGAGAGCAAAACTTATTGTCATTCAATTTATAAGTGTTTCAACCACATTACACTTTTAATTCTTTGATTCATTCTAATAAGAATTATTCATTCTAATAAGTGTTTCAACCACATAACCTTTTTATCATTGTCTCTATAAAACAGTCATGGAGTAGGGAACTACACTTACTGATGAAAAGATCAATTGGAAGTCAGCTTTAAAACTGCATTTGGTCTTGTGAAATATGCAAGACAATTGGAAAGTGTCGATCTATCATGGTGCTCTAAATTAATGGAGGAAGCACTTGAATTCATTATCGATAACTCTTCCTCACTAAAGCTGCTGAAAATCTATGGATGTACCCATGTAAGTATGCAACATATGATTTATTTTTTATATGACAGTCTAAGCCTATTTGGGTCTTGCTTGATTTCAAACGGGTCAAATCAGAAAATTAAGGAGAACGGGTCAAATGGGTTGAATTTAAAAGTTGCTCAGAGGGTTATTTGTATTCATACACTTCTAAACTGCTTTTTTTAAGTGATTAAGATTATTGTGTATTACTATTGTTTTAGTAATCCTAATTAATGTATTTAATTTTTAAAAAAATGGATAAAATTGTTTGCGGGTCAAACCCGTGTTGGCATTACAAAATGTCACGTTTCAACTCAAACCTGCTTGACCAGCCCATCTTGCCAGTTCCACTAGCATTGTGTTTAAATTATAATCGTCATCGGGCCAATGGTCACACTGCAGTAACCATATTTCATATAAAAATTAAAACACTAAATCAAACAGATCGGAGAATTTTATAGTCATTAAACCAGCAGGTCTTCATTTTTTTATTTGTTTACAGTATTTTTTTAATAACCATGTTTTCTGACATAACCACCACACATATTCAAACTGGGTAAAGCCCTCTCTTTTCAGGAGGTTGGCGTGACCACTTCAAAGTTGTTTGCACCTAACAAGATTTGAACCTGATGCCTCACACATTTTAATGACTATTATGAAGGTGTGCATTTATTCAAAGTTTATAATTTCTATTTGGGTTTAGGCCGTACAATACACGCGTACTTTTTCAAATATTCCGTTTTGGTACGTGTACTAAAATCTGTCCCACTTTATGTTGCGTACTTTCATGTTTTGTACCATTTTGCACGCGTGTTTACCGCAACCGGTTGGGAATGTATAAACCGCAAAAATGCCTATGTGGCATATTTTTGAGTAAATTACATAGATAGTCCTTCTTGTTTGTCCCAAATTGCATCTCATCGTCCCCGGTCGTTTTAATGCTGCTTTTTTACATTTTCGCCCATTTTTTACGCTTTTATCTGTTTCTTTACGCCGCGCCTTTTTACGTTTTCATCCATTTTTTATAAAATTTTCGCCTGCTTTTTACGTTTTAAATCATTTCTTTCACGTGATATTGCCGTTTTTCATTTTCGTATGTTTTTACGTTTAAATCTTTCTTTTACGTGATATTTCCGTTTTTCGTTTTAATCTTTTTTACGCCGCTTTTTTACGCTTTCATCCATTTTTATAAAATTTTGTCATTTTACGTTTTCTGTTTTTTACGTGATATGTCCGGTTTTTGGTTTACATATGTTTTTTACGTTTTTCATCGCTTTTACGTGATATTTATGTTTTTGGTTTTATGCATTTTTACGTTTGCTTGTTTTTTACGTTTTCATCCATTTTTAATAAATTTTTGTCATTTTTACGTAAAATGCATTTAATACGTAAAAATGCATTTAACACGTAAAAACATAAAAACGTAAAGACACAAGAACAAAAAAATAGACGAATACGTAAAATGGACTAATACGCCAAAATGGACGAAACATAAAACGTAAAGAAATGACAAAACCTCAAAATGCATAAAAACGTAAAAACGGACAAAACGATAAAACGGGTAATAACATAAGAAAACGATAAAATGGGGTAAACGTTTGAAATCGTAAGAAAAATGTATAAAGAACGAAACGTATAAAACGAACAAAACGATAAAACGGGTAAAACGTAAGAAAACGGAAGAAAACGGACGAAAACGCCTAAAACGGACAAAACTTATACACGTACTCAAAACGGTACATTTGAAAAGTTCAGTAGCTATTTAGCGGCCAAAACCCTATTATTTAACTTATTTTGTTAGTGGAAATCGACCCGGCGTGACGCGTGGCAATAGTGATTATGGTTTCGGAAAACAAGTTTAATCGTGCATAATGGTACAAAACATAAAATTACGCAACATAAAATGCCACATATTTTAGTTCACGTACCAAAACGGTATATTCCGAAAAGTACGTAGCTATTTAGCGACCTAAACCCTTTCTATTTTCATGATAGCATATTTTATCGAATGACGTCCATATTAAGTTTCTTTATAGAATTGTTCAATGTTGAGTGATGAATGATGATTGTGTCCAATTTTGATTTTGGTCTAATTGGGAGAGAGTCTATCGAGGAGTAGTATATTGTTATTTGACACATACGGATCACATCAGCACTGACAAGATCCAAATCATATTAGGTGTGCATTAGATAAAATATAATTGATGTCATTATAATAGCTATATGAAAAGCATCTATAATTGTATAATGTTAGGATATATGTTTAAGAAATACTTAATTGATGAAATGACAACCTACACTTGTTTGGAAGTGTCATTAACTCCTTAACTTTAACTAGCATGGTACCACACACAGCAATAGCGTTGTGGGCGCCATACAATTAAAATATTCACCAATTTTTTAGATCTATATTTGACAATACAATAGATATCTAGACGACAATAATTTTAGTTTGAATCATCATGCAATAACAAAATTTTCATATCAAAATTGTAGATTATCTACGTGATGTGGTGACAATAATGAGTTGGTAGTAGGATATCAGAAAGGTATGAGATAAAATAGTTGACAACAAATTGTAGTCATAAGTTATCATTAAATAATAACACCATAGCGACTTTTAAAAATCACTTACATTATACTAAGAAAATTTAGTTCTCAAAATAATGTTTGTTAAATTTGTCCACATAGATGGATGATACAAGTAAAGATTACTTGTAAAGATAAAGTAAAAATAAATATTCAATAAATCATGTGGGTTACTTTAAATAGTATAATTATTAATATTCAAATATATATATAATATATATAATTAGCACTTAGCACTTTGCATCATTTGCTTTGAAAAATCGTCCGATTTTATAAAACAAAGTTTTAGTTTTACGGTAAGTTTTATTAAAAATTCCAAAAGGCGATATGTTGATTCTCGAGTCACTCTTGCGATTTAATAATATTTTTGAACATTGTATTTTAATATGCATTTTAAACTCTATTGATTTAACAATATCGTTTTCGGACGACTTTTATGAGCTAGCCGAACCGGTGGTGACTGCGGTTCCCGGTTGAACCCGTTGGCCCTGTCCGATTTTTAAAACCATATGTACCATGAGCTTGTTTACATATAAATTGCATGAAGATTTGTGTGTTTTATTAGTTTGTACAATATGTATAATAACATGTATTTTTCATATTAGGGGTGTTTTAAAAATAATATTTATTAGATATTTATTGTTATGGACGTTTTTTTTCTTATATTAAATTACTTTGTATTTTTTTTTAAAAACATGTTTAAAAAAAATGCTTTAAAGTGTTGCAACAAATGCTATTATAGATGTACTTATTAAAATTTGTCATTATTAGCAAGTGTTGAATCTTAATTTTTTAAGCCTTCCTTTTTAAAAATGTCCCAAATGCTTTATAATATAGTATAGATAATTAAACTTCTGATCTTTGTGGTTGTCCAATTCTAACAGAAGTCCTTCGACGTTAGTTCTTTAAGAAGTGCCATTAACCTCCATAATGTGCATTTAACGTGGTGGCCGGCGGAAATGAGTTTTGGGGTTTGAAAGGGAATTGATCTCTGGGTGTGAACAATTTATGATTTGTCATTTCTTGTTTCTGTTTTGATGAAGATGCTAATAAAGGGAAAGGCCCTTATTATTATTGAAAACGGAATCATATCTTGTTTAGCAAAGGATTTTAAGCGTTACTACTCGTACGATTTTTAGTAGTTTAAATTGATGAACTCAAAAAGGTTTTAACAAATTTGTGTTCATTTATGTATTACTCTCTTCGTCTCAAAATAATTGTCTATCGACAAAAAACACACAGTTTAAGAAAAATACATTTATTACAACGTTCTCTTTCTTACTTTTTAACATAATGACAGCAACATAAACCATTGTAGTTTCTTGCCCCCTATTATGTTGTTGATGATGGTTAGTGTTACGGTTTTGGTTGTTGTTATTATAACCTCCCTGGTCATTTTCCCATTTTCTTTTGTTGTGGTTAGTTTGGTTGTTGGTGTTGGTGTTGATGGTGTGATTGTTATTATTGCGGTTATTGTTGATAATGTTTTCTCCCTTCACAACTTGAGCCATGAGTTTTTGAGTTATCCTAATAGTTTCTTCAATTGTTTGTGGATCGGAAGAAGTTACATCTCCTTGAATACATTGCGCCATCTATGAGTTATCCTAATGTTTTCTCCCTTCACTAACTCATAGAATTCCGTTTCTAATTTCTTCACCTCAGTGCGTGGACAATACTTCTTGGTCAACAACCTCTTGAATTGATCCCACGTGAGCTTGTAAGCATTTTCGATACCAATAGGTCATGACATGAATTCCACCATGACATTGCGCCATCTATGAGTGTACCGGTGGCGAACTTTACCTTGCAATCATCCGGACAATTGCTTAGAAGAAATCTGATTCCATCTTCTCAAACCATCGAACCATAGCAAAGGCTCCTTCATTGCCTTTGAACTTTGTGGGATCACAGCCTAAAGTCCTTGACGTACAACTCGAACTCTGGACCTCCTCGCAGCCTCCCTGCAGCAAAGAAGAAATCTAGCGACTTCATGGCTGCAGCCTCGGCAGCAGTAGTTAACATTGCTCGTTCTTTCCTTAGTGCCTCGGCTATACTATCCTCTACATACTTTTGGATAGCAGCTGATGTCATGTCTAATGCAGCTTTCTTCGGCGCCATAACTCTTCAAAATAAGAGGAAAAATAAGACGTAGCAAGGTCCTATGTTAAGAATAAGCGCTCTAAAGAGATGTGATGTGAGATGATAAGTTTGAGGCTACTTTTCAAAATGACTGACGGTTTAGTGACTTAGTGTGTGAATAGCGTGCAACTCGACATGTTAGTGGTGAAACAAAGGAGTGAGAGTGACTTCGCCCTACTTAAAGGTTTTATCTCGGCATTCAACGTTATCGGTGATGAATCACCGATATTAAAAATTACGATAGGAATGACAAAGCATTCTCCACATTAGAGTATGAAGAAAGGATAATGGAATGGGTATTCAAGGCATCCATGTGACAATCGCTTTGAAATGAAAGTAAATAACTCGAAAAATGTACGTATAAACCGCATGTAAAGTGAACATACACTTATGATGAAATGATGAGATGCTATGATGATGTAGTTATAGTCTAGGGTCAATGATGCAAAGATAGTTCTCTATAATCAAGCTCGATGCCAATCATCACACCCCAAATTACTGCTTTGCGTGGAATGGAATTCGGGATCGATCGTCATAGCATCACAATCACGGTTATATTGAACGACCTAAAGTGTCGTTTGGAAAATACATCGCTTGATTTAATAAAACAATCAGAGTTACAAAGTATAGGTCCCAAATGAAAGTTACTATGTGCGGAAAGTAAGTTTAGTACAAGTCAAACGATGTTTTTAAAGTGTATAAATCCCATGTGAGACGCGTCGTCACCGCGACTCTATGCTATGTCCACATGCATGCCATGAAGTGAATACCTTAGATACCTGAGATAAAACATGCTAAAAAGTGTCAACACAAAGGTTGAGTGAGTTGATAGAGTTTTTGTTAAAATGTAAAGCCTTTCAAAATCGTTTATGCAAAGAAAGGCATTGTAAATCCACTCGGCCCAAGTTCCGCCCATACAAAACTTGCAACCGTGTGTTCACAACCCATTGCCAAAATGTGATATAGTTTATGTTCAATCGCATAATGTCAAATGAATTCACATAACAGTGCATGACTTTATGTATCAATAGTTACTTGACATAATTATACTAAGACATTTAGTTCAATGATAATCCCAAGACATTCAGCTCAATGATTACACCACGACATTTAGTTCAATGATTATACCAAGACATTTAGTTCAATGATAATCCCAAGACATTCAGCTCAATGATAATCCCAAGACATTCAGCTCAATGATAATCCCAAGACATTCAGTTCCATGATTTATGATATAGAATATGACTAAACATTCAGTTCAGTTAAGCATGTAGTTTCAAATAATCATGATAGTCATAAAAATAGTTAAGCATGTATCTCCCCCAAAGAGTTTAATAAAAGCATTAAAACAATTGAAAATGGGGCTATGGAAACTCACTTGGACAATGATGCGATGGCAAAAGTGAGTACACCGAAATATAGCGTGAATCTCTAAACTGACCTATTATGAATGATATGATATGTAATAAGTCATGATGTAATGTTATGCATGCAATTCGGATGATATTTATACCACTTATGAATTTTTGAAAATAATCCTTTTCGTCGAAAATATAATCTTTTAACGTCTTGACCATTTTTAAATTACTTCACATGTATTTACGTTGAAATGTTATCCGACGATAATCATTTGGTGATTTATTAAGAGAATATAACTTTTCGTCGTAAAATAATGTCATTGATATTTCCATGAAAGTGACAAAAACGGCCTCTAAAAGCTAGTCTTAAAATGGTGCACGTCGAGCGTTAGGAAACAAACTCAACGGTTTTGGGAAGCTTGCATCATAATCTCAAAGTTTTAGTACATGAATTTCCATTCTAGAGGTCTCGAACATAAAGAAAAAAATAGAGGTTAAGTATGGTATTTTTAGTCCAAAATATAGTTTAAGGATGGTTTTTCGGCAAAGTTTAAGTAAACGTAATTAATTCATTACAACTCCGCTAAACAAACGATCGGATATTTTGGAAAGTATACTTGGCGATTTCACTTTTACTAGAAGACATCTCTTTATGAAAAGTTCTAAATCAATGTTAAAAACAACCTTTAACTTGGTACTAGTTTTTGCCGCAAAACTTGTCTATTAGAAATAAAGATAGTTTTTCTTATATGATAAAAGTTACGGCAACTTTTGTAAACGTGTATAATTTAGTCGTTACAAATCCGTTTTCTACGTTTTAAAGATCCTTAGCTTCGTAACGAAGTATACTAACATATTTTTGACAAGTCGACATAATTTACAACGTCCAAGCTTCATTTTTGACTCGTACAAAATAAATATTGCTTCTTGAAATTTTAAATTTATAGTTTTCGCCGCCAAATTGAAAAATTCATAACTTCTTCGTTATAGCTCCGTTTAATCCGCTCAAGCGCCACATTTTCGTTTTAAAGTATATTTTCCAAATATCTAGCCCAAAATATTTTGCTTATCGTCGGATTTTCCAGATTTTCAAAATAAGGACGCACCATTTTCCAAACTTGTCGAAATGAGTTTTTCTCGCCAAACCTATTCTAACCCATTCAAAACAACTCCGGTTATTCTAATCCTACCATACACCTTCTTGGGGTGTCATGGTTTCCTAGACATCACCAAAAATAATATATAACAAGGAATAATTATAGGATGGATTATATATATTTAACACTTAAAAACCTTAAAAACCTTAAAAAGTGGTATAAACATCACATAATTTGCATGTTTCTCAAATAAAATGATATGACCATAATAATGAATATGAAATATTATGATGATAATGAATGCTTACTAGTGATATGATGAGGTTTAAGGACAAAGGGTTTTCCTAATCACTTGAGGTTTTTATTGCAAAACCTATACAACAAGTGATACTAGATTGTTAAATGACTTGTCTTGAAAAATTTGAGATGATCCTCCTTCTTCTTGGTCCTTGGCTGCCGGTTCTTAGCAAGAGAAAAAGGAAGAGAGGTTTGGTCTTTCACTTGAAAAATTAGATGTGTATGTGTTATGTTTACAAGTATATTACAATATACAATGAAAGATATTTACAAGAGTCCTCAATGACTCACCATGGTGTGTCGACATTCTTGATAAAAGAATAAAAATGAGTTTTGTTTTGAGTAGCATTTACATGTATAAGTGTAATTAGATGTAAATTAATTGTAGACATGTGTTAAATTGTATACCCATTTGAGTATTTAGGGTAGCATTAGATAAAAATAAATTTCCACGGCCAATATAAAATATATTGAGGTCATAAAATTATAAAATGCATTTCTTGCAAAATTTGAGTGAAATAATAATAATCGTGTCGTATTTAAGAAAATCGTCGTAATTATATAAATTTAACAATTTATATACAAAATAAATTTAAAACACTGGTAAACTCATAATATTATTTTATAACTTAATATGAGTATAAAAATATATCGGATAATTTTGGAAGTAATGGATCAATTGTTCAAAATAATTAATTACGCGATAACGCTTATTTAATAAAAGTTATACGCTTAATGTAAAATGCAAAACCATGCATGAACTAATATGATGACAATGATGTTAATGAAATGTAGACTAAACTTAGTCTATATGAAATGACCTCGATGATATGATCATGAATTCACAGCTAAACCATTACGGTTACGTGAATTTGATGCTCGTAAACCTAGTTTACGATAAACGATAAATGATGAAGCATGAATAATGTTTTAAAATATGACCTGAAAATACGAGTTGTCACATATGAAATGTAATTGTTAAAGGTAATGAAGAAGTTCCAGATCCCATTGATGTTCCTGGACAACCCAAAGCATCAAGGCGCCTTACCCAAGAAGAACAATAAGGAATCAAGAGAAGGCACTCAACATTCTTTTGTCGCCATTCCGGATGGTCATCTACTCAAATTTCATGATGCTAAAGATGCAAAGCAACTCGGGTCGCACTCAAGACAAGGTTTGGAGGTAATGATGCTTCCAAGAAGATGCACAGAAACTGCTGAAGCAAAGAATTTGAAACATTCATCGTTGGATAAAGAGAAGGCCTTGATGTCGCTTATGATAGATTCCAAAACCTTCTTAGTATGCTAGAGCTATACAAAGCGTAGGTCTCATTGAAGATGCTAATCTTAAGTTCTTATGAGTTTGCCATCGACATGGCATTTGATAGCTACAATGATCGTGAGGACAACCCGGTTTGATGTTTGGACTTTGATGATCTCTACAATCATCCGAAGGTGTATGAGCATGAGATGAATGGCCAAACCAGCCCAAATCTCACAAGATTGCCTTTTGTCATCTAAAAGAGAGGCGCTTCCACCAAAAGTATCGCTTCTCCTACTCAAAGCATCGCGCCTCAGCATCTGCTTCCTATTCTACCCCCACCTTGCTCAAGAACCCACACCAACACATTCCTCAACTCGATGAAGTTGTATGCTCTTTCTTTGCACATCAAGCTTCTTTACCGTCACTTATGAAGAAGATCTCTCGCAGATCAAGAGGATGCTCTAGAAGAAATTGACATCGTGGCAAGTAGCAATGATCATCGCAAGGATCAAGAAGTATATGAAGAAAACAGAAAAGTATTGACTTCAAACCAAAACAGGAATTACTTTTGACAAATCCAAAATTGAATGCTTCAATTGTCAAAAGATCGACATTTTGCAAGGAATGCAGTTTGTTAAATATCAAGCAAACAGGATGATCGAGAAACCAAAGCTAGAGCTCAAAGAAATTCCTATTACTGAAACAAAAGCATTGGTTGCTCAAGAGAGTTTGTCAGAGGTTGACTGGAGTGCAGAGTTTGATGATGAACCAGTGACCTACTGTATGCATGGTAGCTGTGGAGGAGTCATTGGATGAGTTTGATTGGAGCACAGCCTTTGATGAAGAATCTAAACATGCTGCTATGGAGTCTAAAGATGGGTTAGGAAGCTTTGATTGGAGCATAGAGAGTGATGCTGATCCTGTTCTACTTGCAATGGTGGCTACTTAACCAAGTTCACCCCTTATCTCTGAGGTATGCTCAAATTGTCATGACTTTTATCAAAAATTGCTAAATAGTTATGTGATTGAAAGAGATAATTGTATAAGGGCTAGGTCTGAGGTAGCAGGTTATCAAATAACCTTAGAATCTATGGAAGCCAAAATAATAACACATGAAAATAATGAAATGGCTTGGGCAGAAAAGTATGAACAACAGGATTATCAGTTAAAACTAAGTGAATGAAAGTTAAACTGTAAGATTTCTGAAATTGAGAAACTAACTAAGGAGAGAGATGAATTGCTAGAAAAATTTAATGCTTGGGGACAATCAGGTCTTTCTCATTTCACTTACGTTGAAAAACAAAGAAGAGCTTACATTAAAACTGGCCTAGGTTTTGGTATGGATTTTAATAACATAGAAAACCCACCTAGTGATTAGGATGAATGTGATTTTGAGGATATAAACACTAGTGATGATGAACTCATTAATTATGTAGACACATCTAGTAATGAGGAATCAGTTAGTGAAACACATCCTGAGTTTAAGAAAGATAATGGTTATCATGCAGTCCCTCATCCCACTGGCAATCATCAACCCCCTGGACCTGATGTTTCTCGTTTTGGAGTAGATAGCTTAGAGTTTAGGAAGAAACTTAAAGGTCAATCTAAGTATGATATCTCAAAAGAAATTGTTGAAACACCTAAGGTAGATGATGTTCAAAGCAAGCAAGATTTTCACCTCAAAGTATCGCTACACCTCAAAGTATCATACACCTTCAAGAAGACTTTAAGAAAACCTTTTCAACATATCGCTAAACCTTTTGGGATAATTTTGGTCAAAATAATTTTCATCATTCACCTAGAAGATGTGATAGGTTTGGTAATACACATAGAAGAAGAAACTTTGAATTACGTATCAAAACTATGTTTTGTTTGTTTTAGTCCTAACCATTTGATTAAGGACCGTGACTTACATTCGTAGTACTTAAGTAAGTTCCCAAAGAACAGAGTCACAACCAAAACCAAGTGGAGACTAGACCGCTTGGACTCATTCACATAGGGTTAATCATAGAAACTTCTCACCGCACTATAGGTACCTCACCGAGAAGACCCTTTCAAAACCTCCAAGACCTTCAAATACTTTCCAAGGCATCGCTAAGCCAAACCAAGATTTCTCAAAGTATTGCCGGCCACCAAACACCTCTTGGAATAGGAACCCTAGGAGATCTAATTACTATCAATCTAGAAGGCGTTATAACCCAAGAAAGTAGTTAGATCTAGAGACTCTTCACCGATGTTAAAACTCAATGGGTTAAGAAAGAAAGTATCGATGATGAACAAACAAGACTTTCAACAAGTATCGCTAAAACAAGAATTTTGATAAAGATGATTTTGTTGAAAATAAAAGGAGGTTTTGTTGAAAAGAAAGTTTTCTTGAAAATCCACCACAAGTTTTGAAACAAAAGATAATGCTTGATTCTCTACAAAATCGTGAAGACTACATACTCAAGGAATTTGAGTATGTTACTCTACAAGGGAACACAAGTCAAGAATGGCTTGGGTTCCTAAAAGACACTAACTTTTTATCTTTGTGCAGTGGCAACCCGTAAGAGGAGCTTAAAGATCATCTTATTGTGGATAGTGGTTGCTCCGAAGCATGACAGAGACAAGGAGATTTCACGATTTTAGGCCATATTGTGGAGGAAGAGTTGCATTTGGGATTGATGCTAGTGGAGGAAGAATTAGTGGACAAGGAATCATCAAGACAGGAAGCATAGATTTTGAGAATGTTAGATATGTGAAGGAGCTCAAGTTTAACCTTTTTCGCCTCTCAAATCATGACAAAAGCATCCCGTGTTGTTCACTAACACGTAATGTCTCATTCTTTCACCGATTTCAAACTTGATGATGATAACTTGGTGATACTCAAAGTACCAAGAACCAATGATGTGTATAGTTCGGATATGAAGAGTCTTCACTCTTCCGAAAGAGCTACATGTTTAGTAGCAAAGGCATCACTCAAGAAGCACAACAAAGGGCATAGAAGATTGGGCCATGTGAATTACAAGAATATCAACAAATTGGTCAAAGGAAATTTAGTTAGAGGTTTACCTTCAAAGACTTACAAGAATGATCACTCTTGTTTGGCTTGTAAGAAGGGTATAAACAACATAAAGCTTTCTTGCAAGAAGCTTGAGGAAAGGACCGTTAGAGAACCATTGAGTCAAGTACATATGGATCTATTTGGTCCTCAGATCTGTTATAAGTTTGAACAAGAAGAAGTATCGCTTAGTAGTGATGATGATTGCGAGATTCATTGGGTATTTTCTTGGGATTTAAGGATGATACTTTTGATGCTATTCATGATCTTATTATAGCACTTGAAACCAACCGAGACCGAAAGTTAGAGGTATTAGATGTAACAATGGAACCGAATTCAAGAACAAGCTTATGGATGAATTTTGTGCTAACAAAGGAATCAAGAGGAGTTCAAGATTGCTGTAACACCACGCAGTAATGGTGTTGCAGAGAGAAAGAATAGGACTTTGATTGAAGCGGCCCGTAACAATGCTTGCAAACTCACACTTACCTATTCAATTATGGGTCAAGTCGTAAGCACCGCTTGTTATGTACTTAACAAAGTATCACCACCAAACCACGTATGAAGACACCTTATGAGTTGCGATGGAAACAAACCTAATATTCGCTTTATGAAGCCTTTGGATGCCCTCTTACTATTCTTAATACAATTGATCATTTGGGTAAGTTTGATGGCAAGTCAGAAGAAGGTTATTTATTGGGATATTGCACCAACAGTAAGGGCTTTAGAGTGTACAACAGAGTCACAAAGAAAGTTCAAGATTGTCTTCATGTTGAGTTTTTAGAAGATCAAGAAAATCAAAAGGGTAAAGGTCCTAATTGGATGTTTGATCTTGATGTTTTGACTCCTTCGATGAATTATGTTCCTGTTAGAGAAGAGAATCAACCTGTACACAATGGAGAAGAGGTACAGTATGTTGTTCATGGAGTCCATACTAGACCGATGTCGCTCATAATGAAGAACCTAAACCCGCTGAGATAGAGAAAAGTATCGATGAGCCAAAATCCTCATTGTCTCACGAGGATCAATCTATTCAAGATGAACTTAACCACATGCTTTTTCAAGATGTCTTAGCACATTCTTATACCGATGACCAAAGAAGAGCTTATGAAGAAGCAAAGAAAAGAACAAGACCGCAGAATATTCTCACACGCTTTTTGACAAGATTTTGACCAAAGTATCACTACACTGCTACCAAGACTTTGGATGATTTGGATGATCCTACCATGACCGGATTAGAAGATACCGATGATGAGTTTCAAGATGAAGGTATTTTCTCGATTCCAATGAAGATGTCGATTTCACTAATTTAGATGATACTTATGGAGTTCCACAGTCTCCAAACTTAAGAATTCATAAGAATCATCCCATCGATCAAATCATTGGTCCTTCTACTGGAGTGATGACAAGACACAAAGCTAAGAGTTTTACTACACCTCACAATGCTTTACTTAGCTTTGTGTATAAACAAAACAGGCTGAATCATAAGGATCATCAGACATGCCTTTTTACTTGTTTTATCTCTCAAGAGGAACCCAAGAATATTGCTTAAGCATTTACTAAAGAGAGTTGGGTTGAAGCTATGCAAGAAGAGTCGCTACAATTTAGACTTCAAGAAGTTTGGGTATTATGTGATCTTCCGATGGTAAGAAGGTCATTGGTACAAGATGGGTGTTCGAGTCAAGAGAGATGAAAGAGGAAATGTTATCAAAAACAAAGCAAGGTTAGTTGCACAAGGCTATGCAAGAAGAAGGAGTAGATTATGATGAAGTATTTGCTCCTCAGAGCAAGGATTGAAGCAATTCGGATCTTTCTTGCTTTTGCATCCTATATAGGATTTCGTGTTTATCGATGGATGTCAAGAGTGCCTTTCTCTATGGCACTATTACAGAGGAGGTTTATGTCAAACAGCCTCCTGGTTTTGAAGATCCTAAACATCCAAACAAAGTCTACAAGGTGGTTAAAGCTCTTTATGGCTTACATCAAGCACCTAGAGCTTGGTATGAATGGCTCTCTACCTTTTTATTGCAACATGGTTATAGGAGAGGAGCTATAGATAAGACTTTGTTTACTAAGAGAGATAAGAAGGATATCATGCTAGTTCAAGTGTATGTAGATGATATCATCTTTGGAGCTACCAAACACTCTATGGTCAAGGAGTTTGAGAAGTCGATGCGTAATGAATTTCAAATGAGTTCAATGGGTGAGTTAACTTTCTTTTGGGACTTCAAGTTAAGCACCAAAGGAAGGAATTTTCATAAGTCAAGACAAGTATGTAGTCGACATACTTAAGAAGTTCAATTTTGATGAAATGAAGCCTCACATTACACCTATTAAATCTATCAACTCATTGGGCAAGGATGAAGATGGACAACCGTTGAAGTCAAGTTATACGATCAATGATTGGTCGTCTTATGTATCTTATCGCATCAAGGCCCGATATCATGTTTGCCGTGTGTTTATGTGCAAGATATCAAGTCTCACCTAAGATCTCTCATATGAATGCAAGAAAGAGAATTTTTAGTTATTTGAAACAACAACCTAAGTGGGGTTGTGGTATCCAAAGGATTCACCTTTTCACTTGGAAGCTTTTTCGAGATAGTGATTATGCAGTGACAATTATGATGTAAGATCAACCACGGTGGATGCCAATATCTTGGAAGAAGATTAGTTTCATGGCGAAGTAAGAAGCAAACAATTGCAAACAACATCATCAACTCAAGCGTAATATGTGGTTGCCGTAAGTTGTTGTGGACAAGTTTTGTGGATGCAGAATCAACTCTTGGATTATGGGTTCAATTTCAAGAATACTCCTATCAATATTGATAATGAGAGTACAATTTGCATTGTGAAGAATCTAGTTTATCATTCCAAGACCAAGCACATTCAGATTAGGCATCACTTTATCAGAGATTATTATGAGCACAGGCTCATTAATGTGGTCAAGGTTCACACAGATGATAATGTAGTTGATTTACACACCAAAGGCTTTGATGTTTCAAGATTCAATCACTGGTGGTAAGCATTGGGATGATTAACTATTGAGCTACATTTAAGGGAGGACTAATTAGTGTAAGTATAGTCCTATGCATTGTTTCGAGGAGGATATTCATGCTTACTTAGTGTGTTTGCTATTGAAAGGAGGAAATTGGGAAAGTATCGCTTTTGTTTTATGAAAGTACCGCTTTGAAAGCATCGCACACGTGGAAAGAACCGCTTGTCTTATCAAAGCACTGCTCCAACGGTAATATTGAGGGTAACTACAACTAACGGTAACTTTGTTATTAATGGGTGTGATTTTTCAAATCTCACCTATAAATAACTACTCGAATTTCCTCTCATATTGATACCTACAAATCTTTTCCATATTTCTCTCACTTTCACTCATATTATTTATCATATCTCTTACTGTGTTCACATAATCATCAATGGCGAATCGTAATACTGTTTCCAAACACAACATGGTGGCAAATTTAGACAAGACTGAAGCGAATGTAATCTTTCATGATATCATTGATTTTCTTACTGGATCGCCGATTAGTTATGCGCTTTTAGTGGAACCGATATCATCGAGCCTCGATTCAACAATTTTGGGCAATCGCTAGGTTCATATGGAGAATGATGACTCGTATATTCAAGCTAAAGTTGCTGGGAGGACTGTGAAGATTACTGAAGTCTCTATTCGTGAAGACTTATTGTTTGATGATGAAGAAGGGGCTGTTCGTTTTGATAAGCAACTTATTTGGGATACATTCAGAGACATTGGCTATGAAGGGTCCTTGACCGAACAAACATTCAAGAAACCCTTATTTTGTCCACACTGGAAGTTTTTAGTTCATGTGTTGCTTCATTGCATTAGTTCTAAAAGTTCCTCATGGGAGCAATTCGGTTCTAACATAGCATCTGCTATAGTAGGATTAGCTACAAATCGTGTTTTCAATTTTTCAAGGCTAATTCTTGATGGAATGCTCTCACATATCTCACATGGATCCAAATGGTTAATGTATCCACGGTTTATTCAAGTGTTTCTGAACAAACAACTTGTTGATGTACCAAAGCCTACTGATTTACTACCTGTTGTGGTACAGCAAGCTAAGATTTTTACTTTTATGGAGAGGAAAAGTGACCTCTTCACTGGAAGGCACACTCCATTAACTACTTCTATGATGGAAATTGTTCAAGCTATTAGAGATGAGGCTGAAGATAGTGAAACAAGAGAAGGTACTGCTTCTGAAGGTACTGCTACTCAAGGTACTTCTTCTGAAGATACTGCTTCTCAATGTGCTTCATCTCAAGAAACTTCAACAAAGGGTACTGCTTCACATGATTCTGATGTTCATGAAGGTACTGAAGTTTCTCCCACCTCGTCACACCATACTACTCCTCCTACGGCTTCACCAGCGCAAGATGTACCTATTTTCTCATCATCTTCTGAGGAAGATCCATCTACTATACCTCCTGAAGGTTTGGTGTTGGATAATTATGTTTTGACAAGAGAATTGGTCAGATTGAAGAAAACTACTGAGGCTCAAGCTGCACAGATAGCCAAGTTGCAGATCAAGTTTTGAAAGTTCAAGAATTTTGTTTGGCCCTTAGTTAAACATCATAGGTTATGGGTCAAAGTTAAAAAGAAGGAGCAACGGCAGTTTAAGAAGTCCAAAGGCAAAAAGGTTCAACGACAATCATCTTCTGTCCAATTGGGGAGGAATTTAGAAGAAAAGAATTTGAAAGAAGATGCTGTTATGGAGAATGAACCTCAAGGTACATATATTCAAACTCAAGATACTGAGGAGCAAGTTATTGATGTTCAAGTTCAAAGTACTGAGGAGCAAGTTATTGATGTTCAAGTTCAAAGTACTGAGGAGCAAGTTATTGATGTTCAAGTTCAAAGTACTGATGATCAAGGTACTGAAGATCAAAGTACTGCCTTTCAACAAGGAACCTACAGGCAAGAATTGATTACTCCAAGGGTGTTAGACTTTGAAGAGGAAGGTAGTTCTTCAACTATTTTACATGAAGAAGAAGCTGGTCCTTCAACAGTTATACCAGAAAAGGAAGCTGATACACCTAAGCCTATTCATACAGCAAGTGATGATGAAACCATTGCTGAAATCTTGCATGATTTATCAAAACCAAGGGGTGTTAGCATTCCAAGAGTACAAGAGGAACAACCAAGAGCTTCTCAACCTGCTATTGATCCAAAATATAAAGGAAAGGGCAAGTTGGTCGAAACAAAGAAGAAAAAGAAACCTACTTTAGCACAGATAAGGGCTGCTCAAGTTGCTATGAATGAAGAAGCATATAGAAAGTTTCAGGCTGAATTGAATGCTAAAGATAGAAAAGCTAAGGAAATTGAAGAAGCTCAGAATAGAGAAGCAGCTAAGAAATTGCAAGAGAAATTGAATGCTGAAGCTGATGAAATATTAGAATCACCTATTCCTATTTCTTCTCTACCAAGAAGACCAAATCTTGCTAAGGAAAGGAATGCAATGATGACTTATCTAAAAGGAAGAGGATATGTTGGATTGAATAAATTGAATTATGTTAATATGAAAGAGTTGTATGATGCTGTCAGAGAAGAATATCAGAAACAAGTTGATAGTATCAAAGATTTTAAAGATGATGATGCTTACAAAGAAGAAGAAAGAAAAGAAAGCTTAAAAAGAAAAAGAATAACTGGAGTTAAAGATCAACAGTCATCAAAGAAAGTTGAGTTAAGGTCTGATACAAATGATGAGCTAAGGAATTACTTAAGAGTAATAGATTTTGAGTATTCTAAAGATGATGCTGAATTGAAGATGAACAAATCTCCAATAATTTCTTTTGAAGTTGTAGAGTCAAAAGATGGAAATTACCTGATGTTTCACAAAGAAGATGAAAGTTTCAAGGTGTTCAATATGCTATGGGATTTATTGCATATAAGTGATAGAGTGGATTTATTTCATTTATATAATGTGGTGAAAGCATATTTTGAACACAATCCATCAGAAGGATTTGGTTTAGTCTTGCTTGGAGATCTCATACTGTTTGGGAAACTGAAGAAACAAGTACTACTGAGATCTGGAAAAATCAAGAAGATTGAGAAATTACTTGCTGGAGATTCTTTGAAGAATCTGGAGTACATGTTCTAGAGCTAGAAAATGGAACAATGATTCACATGTTAGCTGATAGAAGATATCCTCTTACATCTGATCTCATGAGGAGGATGCTAGAGCATGGAATGGAAGTTGAAGAAGACAATGAAATTACTCTTATGATCATTAAACTGTTTATCAGATGGACTACGATTGCTGATGATGATGAATAACTATTATGAATTTTAATTGATTAAATTTTTGATATATCGCATTTTATTCAAAGTATCACGATCCAACAAGATTTTAATCAAATTATCGCTTGCGCTTTTAAACCAGTTAATGATTTTGAAAAACTTTTGTTAAGTGGTAAAATATTTTAAAACAAAGGTTAAAAGAAATAAATGGTTTTTGAGATGGTAACATCAATAGGTTATCAATCCACCATGGTTACAAAAGGATTGGCTAATCCATGAGCAAACGGCTCTGGTAAAGATATCTCAAATCCGTTTTTAGTTGACAACTTGCTAATAAGTTGTATGGTAATCAAGTCACCATATCAGTAATGTGAAGAGTTGGCTAGCCCACAAGAAAACGGCTTGTGGTAAAGGTTGTGGAAAAACCATTATTTGGTAATTAGTTCACTATAGATGAAAGAACTAACTAGTCCAAAAGGGTACAACTTTTGGTAAAGACAAATCAAATCGTTGATAGTGATGATTTGCTAAAATCATATGGTTATCAATGTACCATGGTCTTATACACCAAAACATTTGGCTACTCCAAAGTTAATGGCTTTGGTAAAGAGATCAAAATCCATTAAATTTTCAATGATTCACCTCTCACAGGAGTTTACACACCGAAGTGATGAGAATAGATCGCAACTTAAACCGAATTAATGTACAAATTTTCATATGTTGTCCGTTGAAAAGATGGAGCTTAATGTTTCGAAAAGAAATTACTAATCAATGATGTCAGAAAAGAATAATTTCTAAAGATACTTTGATAATGATGATATAAGCACGTAGTCTACAAAGATACAATCCAAAGATTAAGACAAAATCTTTCCTTGAAGATGGAGAAGCTAAAGATAATTACAAAGGAACTTGAAGTCAAGCTAGTAGAATTCAAGTTAGGGAGGATTGTTGGATATGAAAGTGTCAAGAATGAAAAAGTATCGAAAAGTCAAAGCATCGCTAAAGAAGAAGTCAAAGCATCATTGTCAAAAGTCAAAGTATCGCAAGGCTAAAAGAACTGCTATATTCGCTTAAGGAAAGCTTTGTAATTCTAGAATATTCTTTATTAGATTACTTGTCGACAAGGATACAAATTGTAAACCGACTAGGTTATCCTTGAGCCTATAAAAGGACCCCTAGATTGGCTTTAGATGTACGCATATCATTAGAGTTTTAGAGAGTTCGATATTATTAGAGTTGTTAAAGAGTCTGCATAACAAGCAGATTTAGAGTTATTAATATAATCATTGAAAGTTAAAAGTTATATTCTTCTTAGCTTTGTTAAGTAAATTCCGCATACTTAATAGAGTTTGCTCAGTGTTTCATTGTTAATAACTTAGGATTTATCCGAGGTTGTTAAACCTTAAACAAGCTATTTAAGTAAGTTTGGTTAGAGTACATCGATCCAACAGACAATTAAATTGAAACATCTAAAAAGTAAATGTTGAAAGGTTTTATGGATATTTAAATATACGTATGTACGGATTCGAACTCGAGACTTCGGGATTGCACACATTACGTATGAGAGTTGATGTCAAATAATTAATATATAAAATGTTATTATTAATTATTTGTCACGAAATAAAACATAATGATAGTTAATATTTAACGAGGTTTGGTTAACGGTCGTTAAATGTAAACTATAGGGACTAGAATTGAAATTAGAAGTCGGGAAGGATCTAGAATCCCTTTGGGATACCAGGCCGATCGGTTGGGGGTTTCCAAACCCAATCCCACTCAAACTTGGTCATCAAGTTAAGTTACCTATAAATACAAATCAATGTATTCATTCACAACTTAACCTTGGATCACCAATAAACTTAATTCTCTTCTCCTCTCCTCCTCTTGTGTTTGGCCGATCGACAACCCCCTCCTCGCGGATCGATTTTTCCAAGCTCAAGAAACAAGTGTTTGGTTTTATTTGTGATTCAAGAACCTAGCTTTTCACATCAAATCGCTAATAGTACGTGTGTACAAGAACGAAGAACAAACGCACTTGTGTTTGTGAATTCCTTGGTGGTCGACTTCTTTGGTGGTCGAATTGGATAAACCCTAAGTTAGGGTTTTGGGTTTTGGTTCTTGTTCTAATTACCGTTTGGTTCTTGTTTTGCTAAAAGGTACGCGTTTCTTAATTCGGTTAATTATTATTACATATATTATTCCTTATACTTCCGCTGCATGCTTTGATGATGTTTACTTGCTTTTATAATTTGTTATGATTAGTATATTCCAACAGTGGCATCACGAGCCGTTAATATGATGTAATTAATTACCGAAACACATAAAAATTGGATCTTTATGATTATTGCATGCTTGTTTTGGTTTCTAGGGTTTTGAATTTGAAACCCTAATTTTATTTAATAAGGGTCGATTACCCTAATTTTATTTTATTAGGTTTTAATTTTGTAAAACTTGTAGAAACCCTAGGATGCATGCAAATTTTATGTGGTTAATTAATGAATAATTGTTATGTGCCATGTAATGCGTATCTTGGGTGATAATTGTTATGCGGAATCCATGGTGGAACATGCATGTTTTGCCATGGAGTATTGTTTTTTGATAAATTGTTTAGTGATACACACATGTTCTATTTATTTGATAATTATTGAATTGGGGAAGACCTCAATTATACTAATAAAAATTCGTTATGTGCTAATTGGTATATTATTAACTTAGGCTTACGCAATCGACTTGTCGATGTATGTGGCTCATCTACTTGTAGGTGAAATCCCTAGTTAATGTATGCATTTATTTACGCCTAGAATTGTTTATTAGCGTTTATCGAAATAATTATGCATGTGGCTAATTGTTTTTACATATGTTAAATTGTTTAGTTATATGTTTATATTATTTGAGTGTGTTTAATTTTATTAAAATGCTTTTTGTTTATATATTGTTTGACATGTTAGTAAGCAAAAGGGTTTTTATGAATAGAAAATTAAATGGACTAAATAATGGCGAAATTGATTTGTTTTTCTAAGTATTAATCTTGAACTTTAATCGATTGATGCGATCGTACTAAATGGTTAGAACGGCTCACCCACTAGAACAAACTATAAAGGGGTTAATAAAGAAGCGCATACACAACACCGAAAGGATGTCTAAGGTTATGCTTTTGCTCTTACCGGTCCTCCCTCTCAGAAGTTCGATTGAGCTACCTAGTAAAACCATTATATGTACGAAGCATCTTAGTGCAAAGTTGTAAGTTTCTCAACGCATCGTTTAAAACTTTGTAGAATTTAATCTTAACAATTAAAATATTATGTAAGTTTTTCGAAAATTTTATGCTATAAAGTTGTATGCATGCTTCTTTATACATAAGTTTTGATTACACGTCAAATTTGTACCATTTAAAATTTAAGTTTATGCCATCTAATGATATGAAACACTTGAAGTTGTAATTTAGTTATGTGAGACCTTGATCTATATTACAATAACAAGGTAAATTATTTTGTTGTGTGAGACCTCAGCTTAATTATTTGTAGTTTCTAAATTAGACAACTTAATTAAGTTAGTTAGTGAGACCTATGACTTAAGGCATAAGATGGGATGAAACATGCTTACGTTTTGCATTAATTGTTTTGGCAAAATTGTAAATCCCATAACTTTTGGAATTGAAAACTTGTTTGTCAATTATTATTTTCAACGACACCTATTCTATACTTTCACCACTAGCGATCAACCGATGTGGTGAAACTATGATAATGAGGATCCAAAATTCAAGGAAAATACTATGGTTAATATGAATATTGACCAAAGGGTATTTTATTTTCTTGAATGTTTATTTATCGAAAGTACTAACTTTTGAACTTTTATTTTCAGAGAAAAGGGTCAAGTCAATCTCGTGACTAGCCTCGCTGCTCAAATCTATGTTTGATCGAGAGAAATTGACCGTAGCGCCGAATTTCAATGATTGGTATCGGCAACTCGTAATTGTCTTGAGGGTTGCCAAAAGACTAGATTATTTGACCACGCCTTGTCCTCCGAACTCGCACTGGTGCTATCGTCAAGCATGAGTGCATGGCAACTGAGTATGACAAGTATAATGAGGTCGCTCGCATTATGCTTGGGAGTATGAATTCAAACTTGCAAAAACAGTTTGAGAATTACTTCCTAACCTCATGCTCAAGAATTGCAAAGGTTGTTTGAAAAGTCTGTGATCAGAGTCAGTATGATCCGATAGATGCTCTACAGGTTGCAAGCAAGGAGAAGGAAACCCGTGAGTGCTCACTTCACGGAAATGATGAGTTACATGGACCACTCGGGTGACTCAACTATGTCACCCCAATGACATACAAATTGGCCTTATCAACAAATCCCGTAACAAGGAATTTGATGGTTTCGTGCGCAATTATAATATGCATTGCACGGGGAAGATAGTCACTGAGGTACATGCAATGCTCATTGATTATGAGAAAGGTTTGCCCAAGAAGGACCGTACACCTACGGTTCGAACCATCCAAAAGGGTAGGATTTCTAAGCCTAATAAGCCGCTAGTGAACAAGAAAGGGAAAGGTAAGGGTAAAGTTGATAAGGGAAAACAAGTTATGTTTTATCAACAAGAACCCAAGAAGTACCCTCCCAAAAAGCGTGAGAATCCCAAGAAGGTTCAAGCTTGTCATCTCTGCACCGAGGTAGGACATCGGAAGAGGAATTGTCCGCCTACCTTGATGAGTTGCGTACTAAGAGGTATAAAAATCGCACTGTAGCTAGTACTTGTGTACTCTTTGATGATAGAATTATTTGCTTTTCCTCATAAAATAAATTTCGGGTATATGATACGGATGTGGTATTCACATTTGTAATACACCGCAGGACTTAGTGGTGCAAGGAAGCTCGCCTATGGACAACAATACCGTGACGTGGTAATGGAGCACATGCAATCGTTGAAGCTATATGCACGTTTGATTTAGTTTTACCCTCGGTTTAGTATTGTCTTTAAACGATTGTCATTACGCCTTCCATTGTTAGGGTGTCGCTTTCAGCTTCCTTGTTAAAAGATATTGGTTTTATTCATACATTTATCGATTATGGAATTTCGGTTTCTTTAAATGGTGTTTTCACTTTAATGTTATTCTAGTAAATGGTGTATTTGAAATTGATTTGCATGATAATATGATTGATAAAAATAATTCCGTCTTTAGCATCAATAAAAGAATAAAGGTAATTTGGATTCTTCATTTCTTTGGCATTGTAGACTTGCTCACATAGGCAAGAAGCGCATGCAAAAGTCGCAACACGATGGGCTTTGCAAGACATCAATGATGAATCATTTGATAAATGCGAGTCTTGCATATCCGGGAAGATGACCAATAAACCTTTACAAATAGTTTAGAAAGGGCTTCGATCTTCTTGGTGTGATACATCTTGACGTATGTGGACCACTAAGACATGTGTCAAGGAAGGGTGCTAGCTACTTCTTAACCTTTACCGATGATTTCAATCGTTATGGTTATGTTTATTTACTTAAACATAAACATGAAGTCTTTGAAACATTTAAGGTTTTAAGAGTGAAGTAGAACGCAACTAGGAAAGAAGATTAAAGCTCTTCGATCCGATAGAGGTGGTGAATATTTAGGCCAAGAGTTTAAAGATTATCTAGGCGAGTGTGGTATCGTCCGAAGAACTCACATCTCCATATACTCCACAACAAAATGGTGTATCTGAGAGACGAAATCGTACATTATTAGACATGGTGCGATCAATGTTTAATCTTACAACTCTTCCCTTATCCTTTTGGGATTATGCTTTAGAAACTACTTTGTTCGCATATTGAATATGGTTCCAACTAAGAAGGTTGATAAGACTCCTTATGAAGTGTGGTATGGGAAAGCTCCCAACTTGTCTTACTTAAAGGTCCTGGGTTGTGAGGCGTTTGTTAAACGTGACTCACCGATAAGTCGCAACAAAGATCGTTAAGTGTATCTTCGAGGATACCCAAAGGAAACTATGGGTTACTACTTTTACTTTTCACCTAAAAACAAAGTAATTGTTGCTAGGTATGGAGACTTTCTTGAAAAGGATATCATATCTCATGAATTCGATGGGAGAGTTTATGATCCGGAAGATGATCAAGAAGATACAACACCTTCGAAAACACTAGCCAACCTCAAGTAGAACACGAAAGTCGGGCTGCCCACGAGTTGAAGTGGTTCCCATTCGAGATCCGCAGGGCTACGCCGCACTGAGCGCCTATGTCTTAACGTAGAAGTCGAGGAAAATATGTTAGGGATCTTGGTGAACCTACTAACTATAAGGTCGCCATGATGAGTCCTCGAAAAGGAAAATGGCGAGTTGCAATGAATGGGGAAATGCAATCCATGAAAGATAACGAAGTTTGATAGAGGTTGACTTACTCCAAATGCTAAGGTAGTTGGAAGTAAGTGGCTCTATAAGATAAAGACCGACATGGATGGCAATGCACACACCTATAAAGCTCGCCTTGTAGCTCAAGGGTATACTCAAACCTTTGGGATAGACTACGAGGAGACATTTTCTCCTGTAGAGGATATTAGAGCTATTAGATTCTTATAGCCATAGCCGCATACTATGACTATGAGATATGGCAAATGGATGTCAAACCGCCTTCTTAAACGGTCGCCTAGATGAGGACATCTATATGGCGCACCAAGGGTTTGTGAATCCTAAATTTCAAACCGTGTATGCAAACTTCAAAGATCCATTTATGGGTTGAAGCAAGCATCAAGGCAATGGAACAAGAAGTTTGATGAAGAAATCAAGAAATTTGGTTTCACTCAAAATCTTGATGAGCCATGTGTATCACAAAGCTAGTGGGAGTAATGTTATTTTCCTTATCTTATATGTCGATGACATATTGATCATGGGAAAAGACATTCCAAGTTTGCAAGATGTAAAGTCTTATCTTGGAAAGTGCTTTTCTATGAAGGATTGGGGAAGCAAGATTTATTCTGGGAATCAAGATCTACCGAGATAGATCAAGGCGGTTGATTGGACTAAGCCAAAGTGCTTACATTGATAAAATATTGAAGAGATTCAATATGCAAGATTCCAAGAAGCGGATATTTGCCGATGCAAGTTGAACATGGCTTAAGTAGTAAACTATGCGTCCAACACCAAGAGGTGGCACACATGAGAAAAGTTCCTTATGCTTGGTCAGTAGGATCTATCATGTATGTCAGTAAGATGTACAAGGCACGATGTGGCGTTTGCACAAAATATCACCGATCGATACCAATGTAATCCGGTGTTAAACACGGCAGTTGTTAAGAACATTCTTAAGTATCTAAGGGCTACTAAAGAAATGTTTCTAGTGTATGTAGGAAACCGGATGCGTAACTTGATGTTGCAGGTTTTTGCGATGCGTCTTTCCAAACCGATAAAGATGATACGAAGTCTCAAACGGGTTACGTCTTTGTCATTAATGGAGGAGCAGCTTGTTGGAAGAGCAAGAAGCGCATAACGATCGCGATGTCTATTACGTAAGCCGAGTACATAGTCGCCGTGTCGCGATGGAAGTTGTTTGATTAGGAAATTCATTTCGGACTCGGAGTAATGCCCTCAATCGAATTACCTTTAAATGTGTATTGTGACAACTCGCTGCAATAGCATTTGCCAATGAGCCCGGAGTCATGAAGGGCACCGACATTTTCCTCGTCGATATCACTATGTTCGAGAACAAGTCGAAATAGGTGAAATCAATCTACTCAAAGTTCATACAGATGATAATCTAGTCGATCCCTTTACGAAGCCTTTGCCAAAGGAAAACTTTCGACCATGCCGATGGGATAGGACTTCGCTTAGCTAGTAGTTTCATGCGGATCCGTGATTAGTATTTGGATAAAGGATGTTATGAACAAATATTACTTAAATGAAATAAAATAGTTTTTTATGTTTATTTTCATTTTCTTAATATTATATCCTATATTTGCATGTTTAATCCGTGAATAACTTATGTTATTCTAAATAGTCCGTTGTCGATAAATGATGTGGGAATGTCATTGAATTAAGACAACTGAAGTTTTGGTAGAATATACTTTTAAAGTATATTGATGCGTGGGACATACCAGATTCACATGATATTCAATGAATTGAATATAAGACTCATCCCAACTTTGCATGATGACACTTTTGGATCTTTGTCATTAAGTATATCATGAAGTGTTTATCCTCGGACTTGAGATACCGGATAACCGAAATGTAGTGCATTTGTGTAAGATAGTCTAACGCTATCCGTAATCGGTAGTTATAAGGGCTATTTTCGGAAGTGTTACAAAGTTCATAAGTTGTGTTTGTAGTCAAGAGAATTTGTTCATTTGAATTTGTTTCAAAGCATAATACTATATTTGGTCCCTCGTAGGGTTGACAAGATGTTTGTATGGCCATACCCAAGATCTATCCGAATATGTTCGATAATTTGGTAATCTTGTTCAATCGAATACAACGAAATAGAATGTTAACATATGAAATGACTTGATCCAAATTCATAGTTAATGTAGTATTAGTAACAAAAGGATAAGTAAAAATGATGAATCATTAAATGGTTTTTCCAGAAACCCTACTCGATTCGATCCGGGGCATTGGCGTGTTAGGCTAGACTAAACCAATGTCATTACTATATTTAGTAATATCCAGTGGAGCCGAAAGGTTTTATGGATATGTAAATATACGTATGTCCGGATTCGAACTCGAGGCTTCGGGATTGCACACATTACGTATGAGAGTTGATGTTAAATAATTAATATATAAAATGTTATTATTATTTATTTGTCACGAAATAAAACATAATGATAGTTAATATTTAACGAGGTTTGGTTAACAGTCCTTAAATGTAAACTATAGGGACTAGAATTGAAATTAGAAGTCGGGAAGGATCTAGAATCCTTTTGGGATACTAGGCCGATCGGTTGGGGGTTTCCAAACCCAATCCCACTCAAACTTGGTCATCAAGTTAAGTTACCTATAAATACAAATCAATGTATTCATTCACAACTTAACCTTGGATCACTAATAAACCTAATTTCTCTTCTCCTCTCCTCCCTCTTGTGTTTGGCCGATCGTACAACCCCCCTCCTCAAGGGATCGATTTTTCCAAGCTCAAGAAACAAGTGTTTGGTTTTATTTGTGATTCAATAACCTAGCTTTTCACATCAAATCGCTAATAGTACATGTGTCTAAGAACGAAGAACAAACGCACTTGTGTTTGTGAATTCCTTGGTGGTCGACTTCTTTGGTGGTCGAATTGGATAAACCCTAAGTTAGGGTTTTGGGTTTTTGTTCTTGTTCTAATTACCGTTTGGTTCTTGTTTTGCTAAAAAGGTACGCGTTTCTTAATTCGGTTAATTATTATTACATATATTATTCCTTATACTTTCGCTGCATGCTTTGATGATGTTTACTTGCTTTTATAATTTGTTATGATTAGTATATTCCAACAAATGTTTGACTATTAATTTGGGACGGAAGGAGTATTAATAATTTTTATGAATCGATATGGTCGATTTGATTTCATTTTTCTTTGGTGTTGTTGGTTTGATTGTTTGAAACATATGCCCTCGTGTGTTGAGCACCTGAGATGTATTAACGGTGGAAAATTAACGCCATCTCATCAAAGGAGTGGTCTGTTAAAAATGGACAACCACATGCCTTCTTGTTATTTTAAACTTCAATAACAAAAGCTACGATTGTGTGTACACCACACGGAAAAAGTTTGTAATCAACTCTTATATTTTGCTAATGTACGTTGTCATGTTGATTACCATTCATATATACATTGTAATTTTGAAAGACGTTGATGATCAAATAGAAAACAAAGTATTGATGATTATCCCTACCTAATAATGTGAAAACTTGCGCTGGTTAACATTTGATACCTTTCATATTGATATTTATTTTATTTCCTAATCCTGTTTAAGTTCTCAATCAGTGGTGTACTTTAAACTAATTAACACCCTACGTAGACTCTATTGCAATAATAAACGAATAGTCAAGTATTAGTTACTGTGACATTATCTCCAATTAAACGGATGTGCAATTAGTTGCAAATAGATTACATGGTTTTGCTGACATGTGTGTATGGATCAGACACATATTTGAACATGTTTAAAAAGGTAATTGGTTTACAAGTTCTGTTAATGTATATCCCTGTCGACAGAAGTTAGCAAAACGACCTTGTATTATGTAATTGATCAAGAGCAAATATTCTTCATGACAAATAATACTGTTCCCATTTTTTTATACATAATGCATATGAAATAGGTGTAACATACTCCATGATTTCTGACCCTTGAATATCTAGGATTAAGATGAACCAAAAGTACAGCTGTGTATGGAGTTTAATATTGCATTTAGACTGCTAATTTATTGCCGGGGTTTTTATCTTTTGTGGTGTCCATATTTGTATTTCTATGTTCAGCTTTTTCATAAGATATTGTTTTAAACTCGAGGTGATGTTCCACCTTATTTTGGTGTTTGTTGAGCTTTTATTTTATTATGGGCCTCTTTGACAGGAGCTATTTAGAGGAGCTGTTAACTTTTTGTTACAAAATAATCTCCGATAAACTAAGTAGCTTCGTTTGGATGCATTAACTACAAGCTTTTAATTCAAACAAATAGCTCCAAAATGAAAAGCTGATTCATGAAGTTGTTTAAATGTCTTGGAGCTGTTAAAACTTTAAATTACTGATATACCCTCCAAACATTTATTTACAATTATAGATTTGTCTATTTATGTCATTTTACATCTTATGATTATATTTAACAACTAATTTACCAAATGCTTTATTGAAAAAAAATACACTTGTAGCTTATGTTATCATTTTGCGGTTTACAAATTACGAGTTTACAAATACCACAACATAAATCTCACTTTACTAAATAATGTAGGGTGCATTTGGTTTGTTGGGGTTCAGATTGGATTTTGTATAGGTAATATGTGCGACTAAGACTGCAAACGAGTCAAACTTTTATCAAGCAACTCGAGCTTGACTTGATCGAGTTATGCTTTTATCGAGTTCAAGCCCGAGCTTGAGCCAATAAACCAACTCGAAACATGTAATGAGCCGAGCTCGAGCTTTTCGAGCCTTGATGTACATATATATTTTTATTACACATATTTATATAAACAATCGAAAAGTTAATCAGGGTCATGAGAGTGTAATCATATAACAACTTACACTTGTTTACATTGGATACATTCATATTGATTTTTTTTTTTTTCTTTATTTTTTTTATTTTTTTTTTATTTTTTGCTTCCTAGTCTTGTTTCGGTTCTCAACCAGTTTTATCATTTAAATACTTGTGAATGTATAGTTCTTGTGAACTTGTGGTTCTTATGTGTGACTTTTGATGCAACAATTAACAATTTCAATTTGTAGTTATTACAAGGAAAAATGTCCATGTTAGTAACAAAAAATAAAAAAAGAAAAAGTTTGATGATTAAAAATATTTCAAACTATTAATCCTTTAGTTCCAATATTATTGTCCACATTTTCTTTTTAATTTGTCCCCAAAATCATGTCCACTACTAAAAATGCAATTTGAAATTGTTTAACTTTACCATATTACTCATGTTCAAAATTAATATTTACAAAATTAAATGCCATTATTAATTAATTGTCAAATGATAAAACTGTCATTTTGATGCAATTGCAATATTTGAAGCAGTAATAAATGCTTTTTTCGTAAACTGTATTTTTTATCGGTGGAAAATAAGTTTAGGACGAAGGTAATGATACACGAGACTTTGGCATAAAATTTACGTAATTTGTTCATAACATAAGTCACAATATATCAAAATTTTAATTATATAAGCATAGGAATCGTATGTTATCTAACTTTAATAATACAATTGGTTAAGAATATAAAATCCTATCTTGGCACGCTAAAGCATGCATGGTTCATATGCGGAGTTGTTAAATATGATTTATCTATAATATTCTGTAAAATCTTTAATACTTATATAATTATAATACATGTGTATGCACGAGTTTTACATAAATGTTTCATTATAGATCAATATCGATTAATATTTTGTATATAAATTTTTCTTGAATGAAGGATTTGACATTGTTTACTTGGCATGGTATTGAGTTTGATTTAATTTAAATTTAAAAACTAATATCATGTTTTAGGCATTATGCATGATAAATAACCCATAATGACCGTTAAAAGTATTGATTTTTCAAATATCCTTATCTAAACTTAAAAGAGGAATTATATGCGTCGTTGCTAAATGTACAATTTTGTGTATTAATTTTCATTTCACAGCAAACCATGAGGTCGTGCCTTGATTTTACTATTAAATTTTTTTAATAATAGTTTACGCATTTAACTTTTAAACCCGTGTACGCGTGGATTAAATTGATAATAGGAATAACATGACTCGTTATTGGTGCGCAGTATGTTTCGAAAGGAATTGTAATTTAATTAAATTGTAATTCAAAAAGTTGAAATATGTTGTAATTGTAATGTGTTGGAATTGTAATTGATGTATTTTGTCACTGTGTTTGGTTGGATCTCAACGTAATTTAATTCAAAAAACATAAAAAAAACACTTAATAATAATAATAATAATAATAATAATAATAATTATAATAATAATAATAACAACAACAAGTATTAACAATAATAATAATAATAATAATAATATTATTATTATTATTATTATTATTATTATTATTATTATTATTATTATTATTATTATTATTATTATTATTACTAACTTCACTTTTATTAAAAACTCATAGGATTTACAAAAATTAGTGGGAAGCCGAGAAACCAACCTGCCCCCACACCTCTAAAGAATAAAGAAACCAATCCTATTAAAAATGTGAGTCAGCAAAGACGCGCTCCAATGTCTTGAGTCGTGGAAACCGTCGAATGCGCTTCAAGATGGTAACAACATCCTTCTCAAGTTCGCCAAAACAAGAAAAGGAAAAGGGAGTAACCCATATCCAATATCCGCACATTTCGTCAGACTTGACACACTTACGCTAGCAAGATCAATGATCGCACGCCCTGGCATAAAATCAGTCATCCCGGATTGCGTCAAGGGCGACGATCCCGTAAGATCCACACAACATCACGCCCACTATCCCACGAGTAAAACAATATATCAGCCGGTCGCAAGGATCTGTCCCCATCTCCAGAAAGCCCAATATCCACCTCCTTACGTGCAGAAATACCGGACCGGGAGCATATATCAACAAGAACATCACGCACAAGGTTATGCCAATGTTTAATGCCAACAATACCCAAGACATGAAACAACGTGATCCCCATAAATATCTCCGTAAAATACCTTAGAACAAGTCGAACACGGCAGACGAACAAGAAAAGAGGAACACCCAACCGATAGCATAGCACACAACCAGAAGCCCCGGCATTCATAGTTTGTCCCAATCCAACTATCGAGCCACCCTAAGCCAATCCGAGGTATGATCCTCCTATAGTGAACTCCATAACGCAATCTGCCGAGGAGAAAGATGGAATGTAGACTCAACAGTTTGGGTAACCCGATCGAAATATATATCGCCAATTTCTTCATAAGTTTGGGGCGCGACCTCGCTAAGGTTACTCAAAAGGTCAATATCCATATTCACATTAAAAGTGCGTAGAGCATCATCAAAGAGGACCAGCAGATACAATACCGTAACTAAGGAGAAGCTTAGATCGTAAGCTAGCAGATTGAAGTCTAGAAGCAAGGAAGGCATAATTCAAGACGCCACTTGCGAACACAAACCAAGCCCCCAAAAGCAAAGGGTAAGGTGGCGAGTCTCCATTGCCAATCACCAAACCAGCCCGTAAGCGGTGACAATACGCCCAAGGAAGAACAGTGCCGATCAAAAGAAACACGAGCACACTCAAAGACCCGAGGAGAACATATGCGCAGAAAATATAACTTAGAAATACCAAGACATGTACGGAGAAGCAACAACTCGCATTGAGGGTTATTGAGTTTGCAACCGCCTCCATAAGTTCGATAGTTTTAGCAACCCGCTTTAGGACCAACTTACTACTAAACTCAAAATCCACATTAACAGTCCACCCAATAATTTAACACCATGTGAGGGCTAGAAATATTGGGGAAAAACACCAAGATACCGCTCGGGGTCCTCTGTGGCAAAAACCTCGCTTTATCAACATTGAGGTGTAAACCATGACAAGGTCCATCCGTCATAATCAACTCTAAAACCTTACCCACAATCAAGGTATCACCAATAATAGTGCCATCATCCGGATACCAAGCTTGAAAGGAAAGGTCAAAGAATCTCTAATCTTACATGCCGGGATGTAACACTAAAGCAAAAGAAGAGGCCCAAGCGGATCACCTTGTTGCACACCTTGATGAGACCAAAGAGTATGCTCACCATAATATAATCTGGTAGGACTAGAATAATGAACTCAACCCACCTAGAAATAGCCGGAAATGAAGCCGAACCTCTCGTAATATAACGGCCGGTCCACTATGTTGAAAGCGTTTTTAAAGTCAACCAACAACATAGACAGACCAACATCATCCCCCGGTCCTCAACCAACCGATTCACGCGTGAAGAATAGCCTCCTCCACCGACACACCAACACCAAATTGCAAATCATCTAAATAACTATCAAGAGTGGCCAATCATAGAAGCACAAACCTTGGAAACTAAACGCCCAAACAGTCCCAAAGAATAGGACGGATACCCCTCCGGTTTCGACTAAGGGTGTGAGAGAGCACTAGAAATGTACTCACCCAACACCCCGGCATTTACCAAGAAGAAAGAGGTTCACCACTGGGTAATAGAAGCGATCAACTCATCGAAATAGCCACACCGCACCGTTAAGCGATCTAAAAGGTGTTGGCACGCAACCCATCCCGCCCACAAGAATTACCACGAGGAAACTCTTGATCATGTCAAGAATGGTGGAAGGGGATGCAGTAAGGTGATGATGATCAATAGGTGTATCAGGCAAAGGAGGAGAAGACTGAAAGGGGTGCTTAGCTTTTAAGTCCTCAAAAGTAGAAACATCATAAGGTGCAATACCAAAAGACGAAAGAACTCTGAACGCAGCAGTATAATGACCATCACAAATCTTCCTCTTGCATTGCTTGACATTACGGTCACCCAGATCCAAGCTATCATCATCGATATTAGACCATAATGGGGAAGGTTCGGCTAAAACCTCCCGCACAACCTGCAAACTACCACCAGGAGAGCCCCAAGCACGAATAGCATTAACAATATATTCTTCCTGGCGTTGACGCTTAGTGACCGACCTACCCTCTTGACTACTCCTCGGGCAAAAGGTTTTAAGTAGACAAAGAGTCAGGATCAACAAACCCACCCAACAAGAAATGTCATCAGGCGTGCAGATCACCTTATCAAGAGCTCTTTTCAAAGTACGAGAGAACTCCAACCGACATTTGTGAGGGATGGATTTGAGAGTCCGCAATCCCTTAGAGAATAAAGTATCAAGAAGAGGTAAATCAAGGCCACCAAGCTCGTCCAAACCCATATCCTCAACAATGTTTATTATTATTATTATTATTATTATTATTATTATATAAATATTATTATTTTAATATTTATTTTATTATTACATTATTATAACATTATTGTATTATTTTAATAATATTATTATTATTATACAAATATCATTATAATAAAATTTATTATTATTATAATGAATAATATTATTTTATTATTATTATTATTATGATTATTATTAAAACAAATATTTATTATTATTATTATTTTTATATATATATATATATATATATATATATATATATATATATATATATATATATATATATATATATATATATATATATATATATATATATATATATATATATTTATTTTATTATAAACATCACTTTATTAAAAACTCAAAGGATTTTTACAAGAAATTAGTGGGAAGCCGAGAAACCAACTGGCCCCCACTCCTCTAGAATAGCGAAACTAATACGATTAAAATATGAACATATCTAGCTTCAATATCCTATATAATCAAATTACATCAAAGGAAGAAATTCGATTATATAGGATGTTGATTGAAAGTTTTGAATTACATTGTAATTCGAATAATAATAATAATAATAATAATAATAATAATAATAATAATAATAATAATAATAATAATAAATATTTAATCAATAAAGAGGAATAACATGAGTTGTTCTTATATATACAATCTTAAACTACATATCACAATAACTCATGCTTTCATTATAAAATTTATAAACAAAACAACATTTTTTTTATAAGAATTATAAAATATAAAGGGTATAGAGTATAAGGATTATTTATTAAATTTATAAAGTAATTAGAAATCAAAGAAACTAATAACTTTAGTTAAGGCTAAATGATTTAGAGTAAATTGAAAGAATCATTCTTGTGGCTTTCTCGCATTACCAAATTTCGTCCCAAACCTTTCTTAAGTGCATTTGTAAAGAAAACTTTGGTTTGTTTTGGTCCTTTGCTTATAAAAGACCAGGGATAACTTTTGAAATTTTGGAAAACCACAGCGAGGCCGCACGCACATAAAAAGGATCAAAACGGACCAAAGTTTTTCTCACAAGGAGACCGCCTGCACTTATGAAAGGTCGAGGATGAAATGTGCAATCGAGCCAAACCACATGGACGACTCTTGCAATTTACTCAATGATTTATTTTTAAATTTAACAACTAAACTTTTATCGATTACCCCCTTCTTAATTGAGGTTTTTTTTTGTCTTTAATACAGAATTGACAATTGTATTAATATGAATTAAATTTAGAAAAGTTTAACCAATTTTTTTTAATTTGACATCTAATTGTATAATAAGATAACTCCATTCTTTTTATGTGACAAAATTAAGCATTTTTATTGATTTAATTGAACGCTCTTAAAAGATCTATTTAACATTTTGTAAGTTTTCTTATTATAAAATCAAAAAAAAAAAAAAAAAGAAAAAAAAAAAGAGGGTCAACCGGTCAAGTAGTAGTTACCAAGTCGTTATCTCCAATTTAACGCGTATGCAATTTGGAGGTTAGTAAAACTTTTTTTATCAAAAAATCATCCAGCCATCATCCTCCGCCTGTCGTTAATAAATAACAATTTTAGGAGGCAATATTCTTCATACCGTGTCATATGAGATGGTTATTTACAATGACTGCTCAAGTAGGTTAGTCTAATTATAATTAAATATATAGTATTGTTAAATAATAAATGAGTTCTATCAAAGATTGTGCTTTTGAGTTGATTGTGTTTTTGTGTGATTACATACTAGTGACTGTAAATTTTCTTATTATAACAAAATAGTCCCGTAGTAGTTACCGAGTCGTTATCTCCAATTTAACGCATATTCAGTTTGGTGGTTAGTAAACCTTTTTTCTCAATAAAACTAACTAGGCACCGCCCTCCTTCCGTTTGTAATAAGTAACAATTTAAGGAGCCTATATTCTTCATGCCATGTCATATGAGATGGTTAGTAATAACGACTTCTCAACTAGGTTAGTCTAATTATAATTAAAAAAAAAGTATTGCTAAATAATAAAAGAGTTTTATTAATGATTTTATTTTTTTTGTAATTACATATTTAGTGATTGTAAATAGTCTTATTATCATAAAAATAGTCAAGTAGTGGTTACCGAGTCGTTATCTCCAATTTAACGCATATGCAATTTGGTGGTGGTAAACCTTTTTTTATTAATAAAACTAACCAAGCATCACCCTCTTTCCGTTGGTAATAAATAACAATTTCAAAAGCCAATATTCTTCATGCCATGTCACATGAGATGTTGGTTAGTTATAATGACTACTCAACTAGGTTAGTCTAATTATAATTAAATATATAGCGTTGTTAAATGATAAAGGATTCTATTAGCGATTGTGTTTTTGTGTGATTACATATTTAGTGACTGTAAATTTTTTTATTATAAAAAAATAGTCAAGTAGTTGTTACCTCTAATTTAACGCATATGCAATTTGGTGGTTAGTAAACATTTTTTATCAATAAAACTAACCATGCAACGCCCTCATTCCGTTGGTAATAATAACAATTTCAGGAGCCAATATCCTTCATGCCATGTCATATGAGATGGTTAGTTATAATGACTACTCAACTAGGTTAGTCTAATTCTATATATGGAATAAAACCAAACGTCGATGCCGTTTTTTAATTATTTTTTAACGTTATTTTATTTCAGTATTCGGTTTGGGCTGTGTTATTAATCCAGAATTATTTGAACCCATTAGAAAACTCAGCTACGAGTGATATGATATACGTTACCCACAAAACACGTGTACAATGACTCATAAATCCCATCACCGTCTCTCTTTCTCTCTCTACCTTAAAGAAAATTATATACCATCGGTAAATATTCATATAAACCATTTAATTTTCTTAAAGCTAAGATCCAAATTTGCATAATTTCATTACATCAGTTGATCTGCTAATAATGAAAATATTCAACAAGATAATTGTCGAAGAATAATTGACAAACATTTTTCACTTCTTAGATTATTATAGGATATACAATTGCCAAACCAGTTAAAATGTAAGCAATCCGATAACAAAACACTGTCACGTGAACACACGTGACCCAATGCGTCCGAGTTCCTTTCATACACCCAAAGGCCAAAACCAATGCAATTAAAACAGAGAAAATTATTCTTTTTTTTCACAATAAAAAAGAGAAAATTATTCAAAAAGAGTTTCTTGTCATAGTTTACTCGAATATACTCAATCACGTGACAACCTGCCGACCAATTTCTTCCGAGTTCGATGCACACCCAGCCCAATGCTGTTAGTGAAAAACCCAATCACGTGTCTCTTTAAAACTCCAACTTGCAACTAATAAAAATATGAGAAAATTCTCCAACTACGCCAAAAACTCAAGCATGGTCTCTTTTTTGGTCATTTTCATGTCCCCTTTCTTATTTTGGTCATGCTCGACTGCTCGACTCCACTAGATTTGTGCCACGTGTCCATCCACTTGTACCTTTTATTAAAAATTCGTGGCCCACCAAATATGCACCAAATTTTAGTTACTGTACACTCCTTTTGTCTTTTAATAAAAGTCAACGCTCGACCGACAAGGCCGACCATGGTACGCTCAACTTCACGATGCTTTTGCATGAGAAATGTAAAAAGAAGCATGAGAAAGTACACACATTCTAAGCATAAGATTTTGTGTACTTTAATATTTTTTTACTTTTGTTTTTGTTTTTGTTTTTTTTTTAATTTTGTTTTGATAAAAAATAAAGAAAAAAACACACACAAACACAATCACACTTCAGATATGTGCTCGATAATCGGCTAATCATCTGGGTCGTTTACACACAAGGCAAACACAACCCAGAAACACATCTTAGTGCTCGATCTGTGCTCGATCATGGCTGCTAGACAAGTAAGTGTTTTTGTTTTATGTTTTTGTTTATTATTTTGATTATTTTGTTTTTAGGGTTTGCTTATTACGGGTTTGATTTGGTTTTAAACTGCTTATTTCGTCATTTGTTAAAAATATATTGTGGGGGAATGTTTAAGCAAAGATTATTAAGGTTTGTAGGTCACTACTGCTTATATCGTTTGTGCTTTTTACGGTTTTGATTTTGTTTGTTAGGGTTTTTTTTAAGGAAAACTTGTCTTTTGCTACAAGCATGATCAAAAAGATCATATATTTTTTACATTGGTATGAATCAATTCACTAAAAAGCTTAAAAAGAACAAGAATTTCCATCAAAAAGATCATATTTCTAAACATAATAGATCACATTTTTACATGGCATGAATCATTTCAAAAAAAAAAAAAAAAAAACAAGAATTTCTAAACATAATAGATCGCATTTTTTTGGGGGGCTTTGCTTTTGCCCTTTGTAATCTGCTTATTTGTAATGTCTTACAGTCTTAATTGTAAATATAAACTCCCCTTTCAATTTTTTTGATTTATAGGTGTATTCTGCCAAGGTTAGTACGAGAACGAAGTTGCATTTCCTGAAAACAATAAAGCAAAAGTTGACCTTTTTAAGAGCACAGTTTTTGGCCAATGGTTAAACTTAAAATCCTATGACCATGTAAATCACTTGATGCATTATTTACTGCAACATCAACGACAAGTGGAAAATCATGATATAAATACTCCACTGTATTTCGATATTGGGCAAAAAGTTTTACAATTTGGTCGGCAGAAAATGTGCTTGATATCAGGATTTCGATTTGGTGACATTTCCATGGGTCATTTTAAGGGTCGTGAATCTGCTTTTGCTAAGCGTATGTTACTTTTTCTTAAAGAAAGGAGACATGGCAATATAACTAACATAAAGACCGATCAACTTATACTGATTCTCAATGATCCCTACGAGTTTTCTGAGCTTTCGAATGATGATGATGTACGCCTTTGCCTTTTGATAATTTTAGAGAACGTTTTCATGGGGAAACAGGAAAGAAGTGTCATTCCCGACGAGATTCTATGTTTAGTAGATGACTTGTATGCTTGGAATTTATTTCCATGGGGCGAGTATATTTGGGTTGAGTTTCACCACAGGGTATACAATGTGGTTTTGAAGGTTAGAGACAAACACTTGTCTGAAATTGCTACCAAGGGAGAAGGATACATCGCCACATATACTCTATGTGGATTTGTGTTTGCTCTCAAGGTTAGTATAATTATGAGAATGAGTATTTAAATAGTTTAGCACTAATAAGCTGATGTTTATAACTTTGTATTGTATAATTTTTGCAGATTTGGCTTTTGGAAACCCTTCCCAATTCTACAAACTGGTGGTTTAAAGATGATAGTGTGATGCCTAGAGCACTTGCATGGGATGATGGGCGTAAGTTTGATAAGATGATTATGATTTTCTTTTCTCCGTAATCGATTTTTCGCCTTTCCGCCACAGTGATAATATACGCTTACAAGAATTCAATAGGATTATTATATTGTATCCTATAGAGGTGATATACATTACATTTTTGATGAATACATGACAATCTATGCATTACGGTATTTGCGGTACAAGTCGTAATGCATAGATTGTGGTGGATTTATCAAAAATGTGGTGTGAGTATCAATTCCCATCCTATAGCATGGGTTGTTGGATAATAATTTTTTATACACAGATGTTGAGAAAAATAAGCTTTGGTGGATTTCAAGTATAGACTACATCAGGAAGTTTCAACCACCAGGGTCTTTGAATGATGAACCACATAGTCCAGCCCACGATGCACCACATACTCCGGCCCACAATACCACAACAGATAGTACATTAGCTCAACGGGTGAAGATGACAGTACGCAAAAGATCTTCTGTTGTGCGTACTGAAGTTCATCGATCGACACATATCCATACAGAGGTGCGTAGGTATGTGGATGAAGTCATGCCTCATATTGATGCACATATGCCATCTAGTGTAAGCCTTGCTGGTCAAGTTTATAGTATGCAACAGCAGATTTATGGACTTCGTGAAATGCTCAAACAATTGAAGCCAGCTGTTGTTAGTGGATTGCCGAATATGGATGACATGCCTCCTAGATCAACCCTAGTATCTCAGATGGCTAGTATGCAAAAGCAGATTTTACAACTGAAAAAGTTTATCCTGAATTTCAAGACTGATGGTGTTAGCGAGCAGATTGGTGATCCATCCGACTTTGCAAAGAAAGTCTGCTGAAAAGGTTTTATTACTTTTAACCCTTTGACACATTTATTTCTTTTTTTATATCTATTTTAACTAATAAAACAAGGTTTTGTACAAGCACCTTAAACCAGTGCATTAAATTTTATTATTAAAAACACTACCTTATTTAGCATCAAAATACAACACTCTAAAGAACCTATAGACATTAAATGATTTAACACACACCTACACCACACACACAGACAAAGTCAACAATGTATATTCCGGTCTTCAACCTTATTTTAGGATAGTCATAAACCAGTTTAATTCTCTGCACGCTCCTCTCAATTCAAAACGCATCTCAAATCAAGGTGTACGCTCCTCTTTTTATTTATTTTTGTAAGGTATTCACTCCCATTAAATTTGCAGAATATGTCTTCTCATCCAAGAACGAATTTGTGTTACTTTTGTAAAGAGGAGCGTATCATTGATTATGATTCAATCGGTTATGAGAAGTTCCACTGATGTCTCAGAGCGTTTCATGTTATTTTTGGGTATAGCTCTGACCTAAATGGGTCATATACAGCTATGTAAGTATCATAATCATAATTTGTATTAGGTTATTGTTAATTTTTTTGTCATTGGTTCCTTAATCCGTTTAAAAATCGCTAATTTTTTATGAAAAATTGAAAAATAATAAAAATTGTTAATTATTGATGAATTGCCTTTTTTAAATTAAGGTTTAGGAATGATAACACGGTTTGTTCAGCCTATATAATGGCCATGGATTAGGTTTTCAAAACACACATCAACCTTTTCTTTCTTCTCTGTCTCATTGAAATTCACCAAGCTATGGTTGTCTTTGTTTCAGGATATATGAAAGATCTATCCGCTGTCAAAGATAACATTAGCTTGAGAGTCCGAGTTTTAAGAGCTTGGATTCAAGAATTGTACAATAAACCTCATGTTAAAAATATGGAAATGTTCCTTATGGATGAAACTGTAAGTAGTAGGTTTGATTAAGAAACAATTTGTGTTATTCTGTTGTTGCATATGTAATTGACATTTGGAACATTTTTGTTGTTACAGGATACGAAAATGCAGGCCACATGCAGGATGGCATTGGTGAATCAATTCAAGCATAAGTTGGTTGAAGGCGTAACCATCACGATTGAAAGATACTCGCTTGGGGAAATACAACCCAAATATAGGATGGTTAACAATGCTCTGTGTCTCAGTTTCTTGAGCAATACAGTTGTTGAACCATGTACTGATTTTGGTGGGTCAGTCTATGGATTTGATTTTAGAAACTACAAATCCATAACTGATTTACAGATAGAAGAAGATTCAGTTTTGTATGTACTTGGATTCATCCTTTTACTATAATGTTAAAATTGCTTTATATATGGATTGTTAAAATGGCTTTCTTTATATACATTGTTAGTGCTATTAATTGAATACCATCTTTGAATGTGATCAGATGTTTTTGGTCATGTCACTGGCTGTGAAGAGTTGGATAATTATGATAAGAACGGGAACAAGGGAAAAAAGAAACCGTTGACTCTTAATGATGCCGAGTAAGTACCAAATCATAATCATAGGTTGATTATATTTACAAATAACTCTTAAGTCGTTATTAGTACAATTTAACTGATGTCATATATGCATATATTATGTAGGGGAATGAGCTTAAGTACGCTATGGGGCTTATTTGCACAATAATTTAATGATTTTTTGAAAGCTAACAAAGATCATGGTAAAATCATGATTTTTCTACAGTTGGCAATGATGAAAGTTTGGGACGGTAACAATTCATAACATCTGTGGTAGAATATTATCCATTTTACCTGTATTTCACGTATACACCATGTATTTTTTTGTACAGGGAAAATGTGTGTACAATGAATTCAAAGCTGTCGAAGCCTATCGCAAAAGGTAATTATGCAACACCCTTCTATAATACAAACAAGTTGCTATACATATATACATGTTAAGGTCGTTGATTTTATATACTCGATTGTAGGTTGTTTTCTTCAGAATGCGGATGCGCCTCGAGAACACAAAGATCACGTATTTCACCGGCTCAAAATTCTCAACCAAGGATGATTTCCTCAATAAGTATCCGTAAAAGCATTGTTGAGCTTCTTGATGTTGAAAAGGTACACCATATCCATACGATTATAGTATTTAACCATGTTATTAAAGCATCATAAATTGAACCTACAGTTTACGCGAGTTTTGAAAACCATTTCCATACTAATTTGTTCTGCAATTCTTATATACAGAACATCGCTTCTGTTATTGTTGGAATGATAATCGCCATACAGGAAGAGGAAGGTTGGTGGTATCTGGGTTGAAAAAAGTGTAACAAGAAAGTGGTGAAAGACAGTGAGTTTTTGATCTCGATGCTGATACACCAATGAAGTCAGCAAACACTGCTGATCAGTGGAGATGCACTAAATGCCATGAGATTGTCAAACACATTAAATCAATGTACGTATCTACATTTTTTGTGACCCTAACATATTAAACCAAATTAAGCGATGCTAAACTGATAATTGTCATATACGTACATTTGTAGATTCCGTCTGCAAGTGCGTGTTCAAGATGATTCTGGCACGATGTCCCTCTCTTTGTTTAATGACGAAGTCCAGTCGTTGTTGGGTGGTAGATCAGCATACCAACTTTGCGAAAAGTATGGGTTGAAGGTAATGTTTTAGTCATCTGTTTTATCATGCATTCATATCTATGCTTAAACATGATAAAGTATTTGAATACCTAATATTGTACAACTTGGAATTTAGAGTGCTGAGCAACAAGTCTTCCCAAGTGAGATCACTGGATTGGTTGGTAAACGGCTTGCCTTTAAAGTGTTAGGAATTGGAAATTCCATGTTAAAGTGTCGGTCACCCCAATAATGGTCTAGCATATGTTAGCTCGTAGATTTGTCGTTGTTTACGTTATTTGATAGTTTATTAGTTAGTTTGTAGCGTAGTTTAGTATAGTGCAACACCGTGGAGGAAGGACGGTCTTTACCCATCGTATGCTCGATCCACAATCCGATAGAGGACGTATTGTTTGTAGTATAAATACCCCTTCCATCCATGGAAGGGTGTGGCTTGGTAATCTAACCTTCTCATTTTATTGAAGCAACTCTCTACCAAGAACACCATCTCTCTAATTTCTCTCTCTAAAATGTATAACATGTATTTCCATCATCCTAGACCACCCGAATCATCAACGCAATAATATTTCGATCTTACAAATGGCATCAGAGCCTAGGTTTGGTTGTTTTGATGATTTATATGGTCTTTTCACTGTTCGGTGTATGAGGCTTGTTTGGTTTGTTGCATGGTTATTGAGTTGTGGCAAGATACATGTTTTTAAAAACTGTTTTTAATACATGTTTTTAAATCGTTTGTGTTTACTGTTTTAATGGTCACATGTCTTTTGGTCATAACTTCACATTAATATCATCAGTTTTGTGACAATGTCTTGTACCAAAAGAGAAGTCAATGGGTCAAAAGAATCAGTCCTTGTCATTTTTTCTGGGTTAATATGCATATGGTCGGAACTGAGTCGGAAAACTCATCTGAAAATCATAAATCATACTAGCGACTTGGTTAACAAGTTAGCGACTTGTTTAGTGTCCAGATACATTGTACCTCATTTTTAGCGACTTAAATGACCAAAATGGACCTAGCGACTTGCTATTCACTTTTGGTAGCGATTTGATATTTATCAAGTGGTGAGTTGACACTATATGGTAGCGACTTGGAGATATGTTGACTTTCTTTAAAGTCAATGGCGACTTGACACTAGACCTAGCGACTTGGAGACAGAAAGGATGAATGAGAAGACTTGTAATCTATAAACAACAACAAATACTATCAACACACGACCTCAGTTTCACCTTCATTGGTCCATGGATTTTGACATAAAGAAGAACGAGATGCACAGAGTATTACAGATCCAAATCCATCTTCAACAATTAAGCAATCCTATCCTACCTCAGCTCCTAACTACTATCAAATCGAAACCAGAAATAATTAAAACATCTCCAACCTCAGATATGGTTCAAGTCTTTTTGTGAATCTTTTATAGATTTTTCTACTGAACCTTCAATCATCATCGATTTATTTTGGAAACTTTGTTTCCTCAATATCCGAATCTAAAAAGAAAGATGTATAACAAGTGTGTTACCATCTCTCTTTGATTCGTACAGACTCACAAGTAAAAAAAAAATGAATTACAAAATTATGGTACCTACCCAAGACCCATGATTGAAAGGATCTTGAAGTCGAGTTAAAATCTTGAAGCCATGATTACACAAAATCAGATTCGTATGTTGTTTTGAGTAAACCGTTGTTAATGATGAAAAGGGAAATGAAAGGCGTTTTCTTGATAGGCATGAGATGCGATTCATGATGATATGAGTTTGATGTGAGATTTGTATGGAGGCGCGTTGATGTTTTTTAGATTAGGGATTCTAATTTCCTGGGTTTTGCTTGTGAGCAATTGCTGGTGATATTTTTACTGTTGTGAGAATTTGATGAGAGGAGGGAGGCGTATTCTTGTGGGAGAGTGAGATTAGGTTTGAGCAAAGTGAGAGATTTTAGGTGTGAGAATGAAAAGAGGCGGATTAGTTTAAGTGAGATTAGGGTTAGTAAGTGATTGTATGGTGCAACTTATACCCGAATTGTTAGGGTTAAGGGGTGTGTGATAAATCTGCTATCCATGTTTACTACTGGGCCACGAATACTTTGAGTTGGATTGGGCTTCCTGGATTATCTACACAATTTTAGATGACGGGCTGAACAATAATATTATCACTGAATATCCATAAGTGAAGTGTCGAGTAAATTTGACACTTATCCATAATCTAACTTCAGTTATCTCATGTTATTTAATAAGTGATATAACTTAATAAATAATATTGACCTTTTTATTAAAAAGTTAGATAATATTTGGATGGCGTGTAAATTGGAGTCGTGGACCGGACTCATGTTATCTCAGTGGAAAAGTGGAAAATTTTGGAGACAATCTCTAATAATGATATAACGTGTGGTAGTTTGATTTATAAATTTTCACTGAGGATTCATGGCTTCAAGGTTCTTGACCGGTATTATTTTTTGAAATGATGTGACAGTTCAAACGATTTTATTTGATAATTGGACTTGGATGATTGGATAAACTTTCATATACCGGGCCTTGATTTTTGCAAGTAACTAAGGTTGGGCTGTACACATGATTGGGTCAAATGGGCTACTTATGATTTGGATTTTATGAAATTTGGATGTTATGAGATTTGATTATCAGACATGTCGATATGATTTGAAGTGATGATGAGATTTGATGTGCTATGAGGCTTGATACTTTGGTTTATGCATTTTCATGAGGGGTATTCTGTCACGGCTTGAAGTGTTTATTGAAAATATTGACTACGGGGATGTTTGGACGGTATCTCTTATTTGGATTTGAAGTGAGGTTTTTCCTGGCGTGTTTTCTTATTTTCGTCTTCTTTCTTTCTACCCTTCCGCGAAAATGACTTGTTTGGGCATTTATAGAGGGTGATAAAGACTTGGCTATTTAGCTACGTTTGTGATTCTTTCTTGCTTAACTCACAACGTAGCTATCACTTCGGTGTCTCACTCAGTTGAGAATGTCAAGAGGTTTTGTACATTGGGTACACCGTTTCTTTTTCACTAGGATTAGTACAAGGTTAAGTAACAAATCTGAGGAATTTTACTTCATGATCAAGTTTGGCATATCGGGTTCAATTCTCCTTATGGTCACCATAATAGCCGATAGAATTCGTGAATGGTGTGTCTACCAAAGTGCTTAATGGTTGTTGATGTTGGTAAAAGAATCTGTAATGAACCGCTGCATGTTTCCCCTAAAACTGATATTCACCGAAACCAAAATTGTCATAACACATTCAAGCTGATGTTGTTTGCGGTTTTGTCTTGATTTTGTAAAATCCCGCGAAAGAAACTATTTCTCGATTTAAATCACAGACTTGTAAAATCCCGTGACAATGGAAACATCCGGGTAATAGTAAAGTGCATTTCCGGATCTATCTTACGGTTTATTCTTGGTTTTGTAAAATCTCGCGAAAGAAACTATTTCTTGGTTCAAACCATAGAGTTGTAAAATCCCGTAATGATGGAACCATATTGGAGAAGAGAAAGTGTAATTCTGGATCTTACTTGATGTTGGTGCTACGGTTTCTGCTTCGAAGAAGGGATAAAAGGGTGTATTTTCATGAAATGGATGTGTGTTTAGATATTCATCATGGTAGTTTGGTCATTACATGGTTTTACGGGGTTACGTGCTTTTAACCATGGTCGGATGGAAACCATTAACAAAGTTCGCTTAAATGTCACGAAGGCTAGTTTTGAGCGATTAACCGGAAGATGTGACAACGACGTTAATTCAAGATTATTTATTTGAGGTGAAGTGAATTATCACGGCGAGTGTACTTAGTATCTCAAGGTATCGGGATGGTTGGATGAAGATTCTTCAAGATCCTTGTTCGAGCTTATTATAAAAACGAAGACTTGGAAATCTAGTTATTGTTGGGTGACTTTAACTGCAGATACCACTGGGGAATTGGGCTCTTATCACCTCAAAATAACTATCACTTTAAGGAGTTACGTTGTAGTGCTCAAGGTCACATTCAATTGTGGATTTTCAAGAGGTGATGTACGCCTTATACTTGATGGTTGGTTGGATGAAGAGTATAGAGTACATAGAGAGTACTTAGAGATGCTAATGGAAATCGGCACCGCTCTTTGTTACATATGTGCAAGTTTAAGTCACGAGTTCGGGTTATTCTACTTGAGGTCAAATTCATCATATTAGGTTTTCTCCATCAGCTGTCACAACAAAGAGCCTACTGAATGATAATGGGATTGATTACAAGTTTTGCCAAAAGAGATTGAAAAGAGAGAGATTATGACGTTTGAACACATCAGTTCAAGCCTCGTACTCTAAAGAAAAGAAAAGTGTACGTCTCAGTGCGCTTTATCTTATGAAGAAGAGAAATCTTCTTATGACGTATGAACACATCAGTTCATGCCTCGTACTCTAAAGAAAAGAAATGTGTACGCTTCAGTGCGCATTATCTTATGAAGAAGAGAAATCTTCTCACTTATGACCATTCTCATCAACATGCTTCATGCTTTTTCCATGCGCTTTATTTATCAAGTGAACCGGGCTACCACTGATTGTTTTCTCATTCCACTTGCTCGATTATAATGAAGATGGCGACATCATGTGCTCATTTTGCGGGAAAGAAGTGTGAATAGAACATTCAGATGATTTTCACTTGTTTAATCAAGAATGGCACCTCCGTATGCAATTCTTGAGGGGGAGAAGAAGTATGATAATACTGCATGGTTGATTGTCATATGTAGAGGTGGCAAAACGGGCGGGCCGGGCGGGCACGGGCACGGGATAAAACGGGCACGGGCTAGAATGGGCACGGGCTTAAACGGGCATGGGATAAACGGGCACGGGCCAAACGGGCACTTGTTATACAAATCGCTTAATAAAAGATCTAAAACGACTAAATAAATTCCTTAAACGTAATATCTTATTTATATTAACAAAAATAAATATATTATATAAAAAAAATCTTTAAAACGATCGTTAATGTTCAACGATTGAGAGAAAAAAAAGTGCCCGTTTGTGCCCATTTAAGTTTTCAATGGGCTATATGTGCCCGTTTCAAAAAAAAGAAGGGGGCTAAATGTGCCCAAATCTTTTAAAAATGTGCCCATTTAGCCCATTTTTTTGCTTCTGGGCACATTTTGCCACCTCTAGTCATATGAGAATATATGGTCATATGGCTCCTAACTCATGTAAGAACCGAGCTTCTTCTTATCGGGTCATCTTTACATGGAGTTTCTTCTTAAGAGCCGTTGGTTGACATCTTCACCGATTGATGAGCTTATCGACAAAGTGCTTCCGTTAATGCTTCACGATACATCAACATGATGATTCGAACAATCTCTCGTTCTTGTTTGATGTGATTGGTAGTTTGGTGTTACCATCTTGTGTGTTCGTTGCGGCACGATTGTCGATTTCCTTGATGAACATCTTTATTCTTGTTTGATTGGGAGGATTTTAGTTAAGGGATTTGCAAGATGTAAGTTAATTGGGATGCTTTTGGTGGGATGCTTTTGGTGTGAGTTGAAGATGTTAACACTCTATTCCCCATTCGGACAATCTTGAAGAAGGTCGAGTCTACAGTCGGTTCTACATTCTTTGCTACATGTTAGAAGACTAAAATACGAGTTGCATTTGATTATCCAAAGACTTCTTCTTAATCTGGGCATCTATTAAAAGATTGTCGATTTAAGGGAGAGCACTAATTGGGGGAGGGTGAAATGTCTGATTTAATCCCCAATTAGACTTGCTCATTCTGTTTCTTCAGCAAGTTGATTCTCACAGATACATCCGAGCTAATTATGATCTTCTCAACAAGATTTCTAGTATACGGGCTTACAATGAGTTGTCGATTACGAAGCATCAAAACAAGCAAGGGGAAGGAGACACGATCTAAACGCGAGTAAACTTGATGAACTTAATACTTCTAAGTAATTGAAGATATCCGGGAAGACAAATGTTGTTACCGCAGAGAAACTCAAGGTTTGACTCATGGCGAGTAAACTTGATGGACTTAATACTTCTAAGTGATTGAAGTTATCCCGGGAAAATAGATGTCATAACCGCAGAGAAACTCAAGGTTTTACCCATCAAGGCATTTAGTGTTATTATTCCAACTACGTGGGGGAAGTGATGTTAGTGAAAGTTTCTAAAGATAAATGAGGTACACAAGTATGACATATTCAGGGGAGATAAATGTATAACATGAGGGAGGTGTTATCGCTATTCTTTCTATGGGAATGTGTGTACTTCGGTTCTTGAGCTTCATACACATTCATCGTGGACGAAAGATGTGAACTTAGGGAGGTGTTCTTCATTACCCTCATGATGTGTATTCGGAGAGTTCTTGAGCATTATTCTAAGAGACCGATCGCATCAATTCATCTACTTGGGGAAGTTGTCTTCACAACTTTTGGAATGGATTGTGTCGGACTTTGAATGGATCGGTTATGAAATTTGAGAAGATTATTTATGAGTGGGATGATACATTGTTGTTCTTGTTGATGATATAACCTCGAACGAAGAATCACGATGATTATTCTTAAAAGGAGCAGCGGGATTATGATAATGGTGTGCTTCTGTGCACTGGCTAAGGCAAGCTTGAAATAGAGCTTGAATCGCTCATCTAATGGATCTTCGGTTTGGGGAAGTCGCCAAAGTCTCTCTTTCTCAAAGGCTCATGTTCTTTCTTCTATTCGAGCCTCGGAAGCTTTGGTGGTGAATGTTTAAGAGATGATGACTTCTATCTTCTAGAACGGGGCTGCTCGATATCCTTATCTCGGTACTTGTATCATCATCCTCTTTAACTATATCATCTACTCTATCATTGTAAATATTTATCAAAAACAAAATACAAAAATAGAAAACCAACAAAATCAAAATAGAAAATTATAAAACCTTGAAAAACCCATAAAAATCTGAAAATTTCAAAAATATCAAAAATATGTTTTTCTATGACATGTCTTCGGTATCGATAACATCTGCGGTCTTAGAAATGTCATTCAATAATGGCACGGACCATAGATGAAGTTCGAGCAGGAGGTGTAAATATTCTTTCAAAACATGTCTCAAACTATGGCTTGCATTACTTCAGATCGAACCGTGCTTAAACCATGGCTTGCTATTATTTCGATAGCAACCCGTTCTTCAAGAAAGGAAAGTGTTGCGCTAAACCAATTTTCAAAATTTTCGTGCACTTATCCTAAAACTTATTGAGGAAAGTATGTCGAAGGACTGCTGTTCCTACACAAATGTTTTTCCGTCTAAAATTCTTCAGAAAAATATTTGTTTTAACAAAATGGTGGTTAATGAGTTGCAAATTCAATCGTTTGAATTTTTATATAATTTGAAAACTCAATCAATGACTTCGCTTTTAAACTTTTTAAAATGAGTCATTGATTGAGGGGAGAATGTTTTCAAATCTATATCATCTAACGATTTCTTAATTATCCTAATATGCTTAATTAAAATGTTGTTAACCTATGTTGAAGGACTAGGTGCCTAGGATATGATTGCTAGGATTAGATGATTAGAGTTGGATAAACACATTATTCCCATGCTTTACATGATCCGATTGATATGTTGAATTGACTTTTATTAGTCGATTGTTGTTTGGGTGATGTCGACCACCATATATCGTATGTGTGTTCACTAACGATGCGGTATATTGGTATATAAGAATGTTCCGATCCGGATCCCACGGATGAAGATGATTGGATGCCGAAAGGAAAGGGTAACTACATCTTGGGTTGACAAATGAAGAAACGAAGCTTAATTTGACTTCCATGGAGAGTTGGCATAAATGCAACGAAGAGGTCTCACCGCATCGCAAATGGTTTTCTTAAGTGATTGAAGAAACGGAGCTTAATTTGACCTCGGTTGGCATTAAAATGCAACGAAGAAGTCTCACCGCATCGCCAGACGGTTTTCTTCCAAGCCCCACAACAACATCAACAAAAGCGGTTTATGATTCTCTCCACCTAACGTATCTTCTGCAGGAAAAGTAGTAAATGATACCATTTTTAAACAATTTTTGAAAATGGTGTTTTGAAAATGGAAAAATATTGTTTTGAAAATAAATTGGTCTTAATTTTGAAAATCACCGGACTTCATTTTTTCAAAACATAAGTCACTCAATCATCGACTACTGTCATCGATTGAGGGGAGAGTGATTTAATTTAAAGTATTTTCAAACAATATATCTTCAAAAGAGTCCGTTTGTACGTTAAAATGTGGTGATCTAAAGATTTAATGTTATGTCATGGTATGATTTTCTTTAAAAATCAAGGTCTTTCAAAATGAAATTTTTCTCATTCTTGTTTGATTGTGAAATTATTTTATTTTACTTAAAGATCTCTTAAAACTATCATACCTGACACTAACAATCTTTAATGTCGAAAAAACTGTTCCTTATTAATCATTTTTCAAAATTAAATTTTGCCACGTCTTTCCCTAAAATTTTCTAAATGATTTAAATCAGATGGGATCACAAATCTCAAATGGTTTGATTTTTTTGATCGGGGGAGAGACCGTGATTTAAATCTCTTGTCTGTTTTAATGGAATCGGTTTTAGTCCCTTATAGGCACTCCTGCCTCCATGTGCCAAACGATTTCAAATACACAATGCACATGTTGAGGAGGAGGATTTATCCAAAACCGGATGAGTATTTAAACAAGGCCACATATTCTCCCAAGTTTTCTAAACCTTATTAAATCACTTGGGATCCAAAACTCAAAGGGTTTGATATTTTGATCGGGAGAATTTATGATTTAATAATGAAATTTGATAAAAGGTGATCGTTTTGTTCAATTGTGCATACTGCTCTCCCATATGTGCTAAACACTTTCGAATCTCGAAGCATATATTGAGGGGGAGCATTTCAAAAGAAAAAAAACTTTCAAGGTACAAAGATTTCTATGTTTCATCATAAAGTACCTTGATTGATTTTCTAATGGTTTCTTAATGGTTTTTGTGATCGTGGATGTGTTTCAAAAGAACTCTTGCCTCTATGTGATAAAATGATTTCAATATCCTATGCACATATTGAGGGGGAGAATTTACCAAGAAAATCAAATGGCTTTTTCTATGAAAATTGTGATCAAGAAATTATTTCAAAGAACTCTTGCCACGTGCTAAACAATTTCAAGATCATATGCACATGTTGAGGGAGGTTTTCTAAATGATCAAAACTATTAAGGTACAAAATGCTTTGATCTCGTATCATAAGTACCTTGATTGTTTTCCAAATGATTTTCAATTCGTTTTAAGGAAAATGAACTGCACTCAAAAGACCGACCAATTTACTTTATGCATGGTGTTATAAGGATGGTTAGGTTAGGTATTCGTTCCACGATCACGCCAGAACGGAGGATCTACCAGGGGACAATCCACTAGTTAGTGTAGAAGTCCTTAGGTATGATGATAAAAGGAGAAAATGAGAAATGGGAAGAGTGCGATCGAGACGAGCTAGTATGGAATAAACCGAACAAGGTTCTAGTTATGAAGTCTCGGTAAGCAATCAAGGGGTTGAAGAATAAAAAGAAATGAATATGAAAAGGGTGAAAAGAAATAGCCTCCAATAATTCAACCTTAGGCAAGAACCGGGTTCAATACATATGCTACTTGGTTGTTACTAAGGTAACATTGGTATTGAAGACAAGACGTCATGGACCCAAAGGACGACTACACTAAACTTCCCAAGCTACTCAAGTTCCTCTTAAAGGGCTTGTTTCACTCTCACGGGAACCGACATAATCTATCGAATTTCTCTTAGAGATTGTTGATATTGAAGAAGGAGACCTCTCGCTAGTCTCCAAGATAGGAACCAAATGTGCACTATTGAGTCTAGAGCCAAGAGATCATCCACAATATCTCATTAGGACACTAAATTCTTGAAGACTCTTGTTTCACACATTGTGGAAAGTAAGAATATATTAAGAGTCCCACGATTATCCTTGTGGTATTGCGGAACATCCGAGTGATATGAAAATATTCACAATGAAGATGGAAATCCTTCTAGAGCCAACATCAAACAAGCTCTTGGTGGGTAACATGTGAGATCTTCTCGTAAGATCAAGCTTGTGACAATTCGACCGAAACGATGGGGCGATTCACTCTTGAATCAACCTTGGTCCAGATTGGAATTGACGAATACTTTTGGAAAACCGTTCGATGTGCAAACCTTCTTTTCTAGCACGCCAAATGTGTATTCATATTTCAAACTCAAAAAGTATCTACGATTTAAAAATGCTTTTGGAAAACCGCTCGATGCAAATCTCTTCTTTTCTCTAGACGTCGAATGTGTACTCATTTCAAATACAAAAGTATTTTGATTGAAAATTGATCTTTCTCATAAAACCTTTGTCGTATTGCAAAACTCTTTCTTCTAAGCAATACGCGATTGTTTTTCAAATCATTTTCATCAATCGGTGAATCCCATCACCGGTTCACTCAATCCATGTTGTCTTCTTTGAGACGTTCGTTTGAGAACGGCTAGAACAACTGCGAAACCCCGTCAAGGAGATTCTTGAATTATACCGATCACAGAAGTACTTGTACCGATCAACGGGAACCGTGGGCGTGTACTCAATTCAATGAAAGTGATCAAAGACACTTTCGTGTGTTTTATTGCTAACTGTTGTTTGCGGTACATTTGACGGTTGCGGTGATCGTAATTGAGGAGTCAATCCAAAGCCGCATGCTCACAAAGATCCATACTTAATTGAAGAAATCATGACCGGTGCATATCTACATAACCGGCTCGATATTTCATACTATGCTTCGTCACGCAAATAACATGAACCAAGAAGGCTTCCGCTACTCGATGGAAAGATGTCATGATTCAAAAGTGTGAGCATGTCGGTCCAAAGTCACAACTTCACATGATGGCAAACAATAAAGGGTGATCCGAGATTTATCGTGGTCGATGATCTCAAAGAAAGCTCAAGATCATCAAAGATGTGGATCGATTAAAGGCCTCCACCGAAGTACAAAACTATGCGACTTTGAAGAATCATCGCTAAAGCACAAAGATTGCGAAATTGAAGAATTGAAGTCACGAGCTCGTAACTAAAGTCAAATATAGAATGCTAGGAAGCAAAATGTATTTCATGGGGTGACCTCCCTTAGGGGGAGATTGTTAGGAATTGGAAATTCCATGTTAAAGTGTCGGTCACCCCAATAATGGTCTAGCATATGTTAGCTCGTAGATTTGTCGTTGTTTACATTATTTGATAGTTTATTAGTTAGTTTGTAGCGTAGTTTAGTATAGTGCAACACCGTGGAGGAAGGACGGGTCTTTACCCACTGTATGCCTGATCCACAGTCCGATAGGAGGAGGTATTGTTTGTAAGTATAAATACCCCTTCCATCCATGGAAGGGGTGTGGCTTGGTAATCTAACCTTCTCATTTTATTGTTAGGATCCAAATATTATTGTGTTTGATGATTCGGGTGGTCTTGGATGATGGAAATACATGATTGCCATAGTTAGAGAGTTAGTAGAGAGAGAAAGGGTGTTCTTGCTAGAGGTTTACACAAATGAAAGATTAGATTAAAATGAGAAGAAGCACCACCCCTTGCATGGATGGAAGGGTATTTATACTACAAATACACGACCTCCCAACGGCCCGTGGATCGTGGATACAGTGGGTAAAGACCCGTCCTTCCTCCACGGTGTTGCACTAAACTATTTTACGCCATCGACTAACTAATTAACTACATAATAACGTAAATAACGACAAGTCTACGAGCTAACTTATGCTAGATAATATTTGGGGTGACCGACTCTTCACTATGGAATTTTCTAATTCCTAACAATCTCCCCAAGGAGGTCACCCCATGTTTTACATTTTCAATCCTAGCATTCTATTCTTGACTTTGTTCTTGAGCTCAGAGACTTCAATTCTTCAATTTCGCAATCTTTGTGCTTAGCAAAGTGACACTTCATAGTCCGTGATATTTTGTACTTTTAGTGGAGGCCTTTAACTAATCCACATCTTTGATTCGAGCTTTCTTTGAGATCATCACCACAAGAAATCTCTCGATCACCCTTTATTGTGTTGCCATCATGTGAAGTTGTGACTTTTGGACCGACATGCTCACACTTTTGAATCATGATATCTTCTCATCGAGTAGCGGAAGCTTTTGTTGAATCATGATATTGGCGCAGCCAGAAAGCGTAAGCATGGAGTGAAAATATCGAGTCATTGATGCACTAATCATGATTTCTTTTGAGATGAATGTGTTAAGTAAGCATGCGGCTATGGATTGATCGCTTCATCCCGATCACCGCAAACGCCGGGTGTACCGCATACAGCTTAGCAATAAATCGCATCTAAAGTGTCTTTGATTACTTCGCTGAATTGAGGTACACGCCCACGGTTCCCCGCTGATCAAGACATGTACCGCTCGTGATCGTATAATTCAAGAATTTCCTTGATGTGGTTTCGCAATGCCTAGTCGTTCTCAAACCGAACATCTCAAAGAAGATAACACGGAGTGAGTAAACCAATAATTTTAAGTCCACCGATTGATGAAAGAGATTTGAAAACAATCATGTATTGCTCAATAGAAATTGTTTTTGCAATACAACGAAGGTTTTATTGAATAATCAATTATCAATCATAAAACACCTTTGGTTTGAAAATGAGTACACGGTCGATGTGCTAAAGAAAAGAGTTGTTAGCACAAAGACCGGTTTTTCAAAGGTATCCGTCAATCCATAACTCGAACCGTGATTGATTCAAAAGATTGAATCTCCCATTGTTTCGCTCGCTTGTCACATGGTTGATCTATTTGATAGATCTCACATGCCACCTACCAGAGCTTGTTTGATGATGGCTCGAAGGTTTTCCATCTTCATTGTGAATATGTATACACATCACTCGGATGTTCCGCAATACCACAAGGATAATGCGAGGACTCAAGATAATCTCTCTTTCCACATTGTGTGAAACAGAGTCTTCATTGAAAGTGTCCTAATGAGATTTATTGATGATCTCGTGGCTCTAGACTCAATTTGTGCATATTTGGATCATGTGCCGAGACTAGGAGAGGGTCTCCTTCTTCAATATCAACAATCTCTAAGAGAAAGTCGATAGATAATGTCGGTTCCCGTGAGAATGAAACAAGTCCTTTTAAGAGGAACTTGAGTGGTTTGAAAGTTGAAGTGCAAGGCGCCACCGGGTCCATGACGCCTTGTCTTCAATACCGATGTTACCATCAAGAGCATATGAAGTGAACCCGTTTACGCCCTAAGGTTGAATTGATGGAGGCTATTTCTTTTCACCCTTTTCACATTCAGTTCTTTTTCATTCTTCAACCCTTCAAGCTTACCGAGACTTCATAACTAGAACCTTGTTGGGTTTATTCCAAGACTAGCTCGCCTCATCCGCACTCTTCCCATATTCTCATTTTCTCCTTTTTTCATCATACCTAAGGACTCTACACTATCTAGTGGATTGTCCCCGGTAGATCCCTCCGCTCAAGGATCGGGAACGAATACCTAACCTAACCATCCTTATAACACCATGCATAAAGTAAAATGGTCGGTCTTTTGGTACAGTTCATTCTTCCTTGAAACCAATTGAAAAATCATTTGAAAACAATCAAGGTACTTGTGATACGAGATCAAAGCATTTTGTACCCTAATAGTTTTGATCATTTAGAAAACCTCCCTCAACATGTGCATATGATTTAGAAATTGTTTAGCACAAGGAGGCAAGAGGACTTTGAAATATTTTCTTTGATCACAATTTTCATATGAAAAAGCCATTTGATTTTCTTGGTAAAATTCTCCCCCTCAATATGTGCATAGGATATTTTAAAATCATTTTATCACATGAGGCAAGAGTTCTATTGAAGCACAACCACGATCACAAAAGCCATTAAGAAAACCATTTGAAAACTCAATCAAGGTACTTTATAAATCACTTTAAAAGCTTTCAGACTCGATAGTTTATTTGCTCCCTCAATATGTGCTTCAAGATTCGAAAGCGCTTAGCACATATGAGAGAGCATGCACAATTAAATCAAACGATCACCTTTATCAAATTTCATTATTAATTCAAAATTCTCCCCGATCAAAAATATCAAACCCTTTGAGATTTTGGATCCCAAGTGATTTAATTAGGTTTAGAAAACATGGGAGAAAATGTGGCCTTGTTTAAATACTCATCTGGTTTTTGGATAAATCCTCCTCCTCAACATGTGCATTGAATTTGAAATCGTTTGGCACATGGAGGCAGGAGTGCCTTTGAAGGACTAAAACCAATTCCATTTAAAATAGATTTGAGATTTAAATCATGATCTCTACCCCGATCAGAAATTTCAAACCATTTGAGATTTTTGATCCCAACTGATTTAAATAATTTAGAAAATTTTGGGAAAGACGGCAAGATTCAATTTTGAAAGATGATGATATGGACCATTTTAATACATTAAAGATTGTTAGTGTCGTATGATAGTTTTAAGAGATCTTTAAGTAAAACAAAACAATTTCACAATCAAACAAGAATGTAAAGAATTTCATTTTGAAAGACCTTGATTCTAAAGAAAATCATACCATGACATAACATTAAATCTTTAGATCACCACATAATTTGCATAAGCGGACTTCTTGATGAAATATCGCTTGAAAATATTTAATTTGAAACCATCAAGATTTGACAAAATAAAGTCCGTTGATTTCAAAACATTGAATCCGATTTATTTTCAAAACAATATTCTTCCATTTTCAAAACAATATTTTCAAAGTTTTAGAAAAATGGTATCATCACTATTATCCCCCGCACAAAGATATGTTAGGTGGATGAGAAGCTTCCGCTTTTGTTGTCAGAGGGTTTGAAGAAAACCATCTCATTGAAGCAAAGGAGACTTCTTCACGCTGCATTTTGAATGCCAACCGAGGTCAAATTAAGCTCCGCTTCTTCAATCACTTAGAAGAAAACCATCACGATGCAAGTGAGACCTCTTACGTTGCATTTATGCCAACTCTCCATTGAAGTCTAATTAATCTCCGCTTTCTTCATTTGTCAACCCAAGATATCGTTTATCTTTCCTTGCGGCATCCAATCATGTTCATTTGTGGGATCCGGATCGAACATTCTTATATACCAATATACCGCATATGTTAGTGAACACACATACAAATATATGGTGGTCGACATCACCCAAACAGCAATCGACTAGTAAAAGTCAATTCAACATATCAATCAAATCATAAAAGGTATGGGAATAAATGTGTTCATCAAACTCTAATCATCTAAACCTAACAATCACATCCTAGAAAACCTAGTCCTTCAACATAGGCAATTGTATTTTACAGATAAGCACGTTGGATGATTAAGATAATCTCGTTAGATGATACAGATTTGAAAACATTCTCCCTCTCAATCAATGACTTAGATTTCTGAAAAGTTTAAAAGCGCTGAAGTCATTGATTGAGTTTTCAATTTTAACGAAAACTCTGAATCTGATTGATTTGTAAGCAACTCATTTTCCACCATTTTGTTAAAACAAATATTTTTCTGAAGAATTTAAAGGAAAAATATTTGAGTAGGAACAGCAGTCCTTCGACATACTTTCCTCATTTTGATTTAGGATAAGTGCACGATATGTTTGAAAATTGTGTTAAGCGTAGCACTTTCCTTTCTTTAAAGAGCGGGTTGCTATCTGAAATAATAGCAAACCATAGTTTAAAGCACGGGTTACAGTCAGAAGTAACTGCAAGCCATTTTTGAAGCGCGGGTTACAGTCTGAAATAACTGTAAGCCATAGTTTTAGACATGTTTGGAAAAAGAATATTTACACCTCCTGCTCGAACTTCATCTAAAGTCCCGTGCCATTATTGAATGACATTTCTAAGACCGTAGATGTTATCGATACCAGAAGACATGTCATGAGAAACAATATTTTTGGTATTTTTCAAATTTTCTGATTTTTTTATGGGTTTTTTGAAGGTTTTATAATATTCTATTTTCTTTTGTTGGTTTTTATATTTTTGTATTTTGTTTTTGTTGGTTTTATATTTTTGTATTTTGTTTTTCAGATAAATATATACAAAGATAGAGAAGATGATATAGTTAAAGAAGATGATGATACGAGTACCGAGATAAGGATATCGAAAGCAAGACGTCGTGGAAGATAGAAGTCATCAACTCTTAAACATTCACCACCAAAGCTTCGTGGATCTTGAATCAAGAAAGAAATTGAACCATCCGAAAGTGAGACTTTGGCGCTTCCCCAAACCGAAAATCTTTAGTCGAGCGTATTCAAGCTCTATTTCAAGCTTGTTTTAGCCAGTGCATGTAGAAGCACACCATTATCATAAATTCATTGCTCCTTTCAAGAATAATCACCGTGATTCTTCGCTCGAGGTTATATCATCAACAAGAACAAGAACGTATCATCCCACGATAAATAATCTTCTCAAATTTCTTTTTCCCACCGAAATCAAGCGATCCATTCCAAAAGGTGTCAAGAGAACACTTCCCCACGTAGTTGAATTGATGCACCGCCTCTTAGACTAGAGCTCACAAACCCAAGACAAAGAAACTTATACCATCAAGTAGCGATTAAGTCCAATAGCCAAAGAATAACCCCGATGTATACTTTTCTCCCTAAAGAAAGTGTATGAAGCTCAAGAACCCGGCACCAATGTCCAAAGAGAAAATAACCGATAACATTGAAGAAGCAGGTCGAATCACCGATTATCTCTCGGAGGACTATCTCATGGATTTCAACTCCGAATAAGTGATTATATCTCAATCACCGATTAAGCACTCAAGTGAAACAAATGAGCGCCTCAATGTACACAATTTTCTCCCCGATGATTGTGATAACATCGAAATCATCACACACTTGTGTACTTCTTTCATCATCGAAACTAACTATTACATCTCTTCCCCACGTAGTTGGAATAAGAACACTAAACGCCTTGATGAGTAAAACCTTGAGTTTCTCTGCGGTCATGACATTTGTTTTCCGGGATATCTTCAATCACTTTGAAGAGTTAAGTTCATCAAGTTTACTCGCCATGAGTCAAACCTTGAGTTTCTCTACGGTAATAACATTTGTCTTCCCGGATATCTTCAATTACTTAGAAGTATTAAGTTCATCAAGTTTACTCGCTTAGATGCTTGTCTCCTTCCCCTTGCCGGTTTTGACACTTCGTAATCAAAGAACTCTTTGAAAGCCTAAATACTAGAAATCTTTTGAGAAGAACATCAATTCTTTGTGAGAATCAACATGTCAATAAAGTGAGCAAGTCTAATTGGGATTAAATTCGACATATCACTCTCCCCAATTAGTGCTCTCCCTAAACCGACAACTGCTTGATAAATGCCATGAATTAAGAAGAAGTCTTTAGATCGTTAAATGCAACTCGCCTTTAGTCTTCTAACATGTAGCGTAATATGTAGAACCGATCAGACTCGACCTTCTTCAAGATTGTCCAGTTGAGGAATAGAAAGCTAACATCTTCAACTCACCAAAACAAGAACATCACCAAAAGCATCCCAATCAACTTACATCTTGCAAATCCCTTTAACTAAAATCCTCCCAATCAAACAAGAATGTAAAGATGTTCATCAAGGAAATCAAGAATCGTGCCGCAACGAACATACTAAATGGTAATACCAAGCTAACAATCACATCAAACAAGAATGAAGGTTGTTCGAATCATCAGTTGATGTGCACATGAAGCATTAACCGGAAGCACTTTGTCAATAAACTCATATCATCTTGTGAAGATGTCAACTAACGTCTCATAGAAGAAACTCCATGTAACGATGACCCGATAAGAAGAAGATCGGTTCTTACATGAGTTTGGAGCCGTTGACAATTTATTCTCGTAAATCAATCAACCATGCAAGAATTTCACACTTTTCTCCCCTCAAGAATTGCATACGGAGTTGCCATTCTTGATTAAATAAGTGAAAGTCATCCGAATGTTCTATTCACACTTCTCCCGCAAAATCAGCACATGATGTCGCCATCTTCATTATAATCGAGCAAGTGGAATGAGAAAACAATCGCTGATAGCCCTGTTCACTTGATGACCAAGCGCATGGAAAAAGTATGAAGCATGTTGATGAGAATGGTCATAATAAGAAGATTTCTTCTTCGTAAGATAAAGCGCATCAAGCGCATACTTTTCTTTTCATTAGAGAACGAGGCATGAACTGTTGTGTTCATACGTCATAAGAATATTTCTTCTTCGTAAGATAATGCGCATCAAACGCATACATTTCTTTTCTTTAGAGTACGAGGCATGAACTGCTGTGTTCATACGTCATAAATCTCTCTTTTCAATCTCTTGGCAAAACACATAATCAACCCATTATCATTCAAGAGGCTCTTTGTCGTGACAATGATGGAGAAAACCCAATATGATGAATTTGACCCCAAGTAAACTATCCCGAACTCGTGACTTATACTTGCACATATGTAACAAAGAGCGGTGCCGAGACTTCATCCACCATTGAATCTCTAAGTACTCTATACTCTTCAACCAACCAACCATCAAGTATAAGACGACATCACCTCTTGAAAATCCACAATTGAATGTGACATCGAGCACTACAACGTAACTCCTTAAAGTGATAGTTATTTTGAGATGATAAGAGCCCAATTCCCCAAGCGGTAAAAGAAAAGGTAAAAGTCACTCAACAATAACTAGATTTCCAAGTCTTCGTTTTTGATAATAAGCTCGAACAAGGATCATGAAGAATCTTCATCCATCCATCCCCGATACCTTCAGATGCTAAGTACACTCGTCCGTGATAATTCACTTCAACCTCAAATAAATAATACCGAATTAACGCCGTTGTCACATCTTCTGAACTGCTCAAATCTAGCCTCCTTTGACTTTTTAAGTGAACTATGATAATGGTTTCATCCCGACCATGGTATAATGAGCATAACCCCGTAAAACCTTATAATAACCAAACTACCATGAGGACAATCCAAACACACACCCAATTCATGAAGTACACCCTTTTATCCATTCATCGTAAATGAAACCGTAGCACCAGCATCAAATAAGATCTCGAATACGCTTTCCTTTCTCCGTGATGGTTCCATCATCACGGATTTTACAATTCTATGGTTTAAACCGAGAAATAGTTTCTTTCATGGATTTTACAAAACCAAGAATAAACCGTGAGATCGAACCGAAATGCCCTTTACTTATATCGAATGATTCCATTGTCACGGATTTTACAAGTCTATGATTTAAACCGAGAAATATTTTCTTTCGCGGGATTTTACAAAATCAAGACAAAACCGTAAAGAATGTCAGTTTGAGTGTGTCATGACAACTTTGGTTTCGGTGAATGTCTGTTTTAGGAGAACATGCAGCGGTTCATCAACAATTCTTTACCCAACATCAACAATATCATCAACCATCCAATAATCACTTTGGTGAATACATTATTCACGCATTCTGTCAGCTATTGCAGTGACAACATGGTGAAGTAAACCCGATATGTCAAACTTGAACATGAAGTAGAATTCCCCAGATTTGTTACTTAAGCTTGTACTAATCCTTGTGAAAAGAAAAGGTGTACCCAACGTACAAAACCTCTTGACGTATCCTCAACTACGTGAGACACCTAAGTGATAGTTCCTTTGTGGGTTAAGCGAGAAAGAATCACGAAGGAAACTAAATAGCCAAGTCTTTATCACGCTCTATAAATGCCCAAACAAGTCATCTTCGTGGAAGAGTAGAAAGAAATAAGACGAAATAAGTAAACGTGCCCGGAAAACACCACTGCAACTCCAAATAAGGAATACCGAACAAACAACTTCGTAGTCAACATAATCCAATAAACAATTCTAGCTGTGAAATAATATTCTCCGTGATAATGTATAAACCAATGTATCAATCAAATCTCATCATCCAACAAGTCTCATAATCAACTCTCATTAATTCTCAAGTCATATCTTCAAATTGCATGATTAAGTACCAACTCTCATCTCATAATGATACAATATTAGTTCAACATCATAACAACACTTTTGATCCAACACATTAGTTCAAATCCAATGAGATGTGATAGCCAAATGATATGCTCGCATTAGACTTAGACAAATATATCATCCGTGAAAGATCATGACCACACTATTACTCATTTTCGAAAAGAATTGAAACTTATGTATCCAAAATTTAGTGATAACGAAATTTGGATAACACAAATTTGTTTTACCACCACTGCATTGTACCTCAATGTCACTTGAGCCCATATATGTACATATCACAAATCTTAAAGCATCACACGGCCATAACAAAATAATCAGATCGCTCAGCCCATGATAATGCACGATACAAGCAATTGTACACCTAATACCATCCAACTAAAAGCCCACTTCAACAAAAAAAAACTATGCAGCCCATTAAATGATTGCAATGATCCATCTCCTTAACACAAAAAGCCGGTTATATGAAACGTGTGATAACCTAAATATTAGGTTATTAACATAACCCTAGATACATTTATCATTCGCCTACCAACAAAAAAAACACTCCTCTTTCTCTTATCCTTTCACCAAATCATTTCAATCTCACACCCAGATTCATCTCAAACCATCAAACCCTATAATTTCTTTCGCAAAAACTGCAGTTACACTAGCTTCCCACGATGATCTCACTTCCCAAATTCAAGAAATCAGACGCCATATGAACAAAGCAAATCATACTATCTCGAACAAGGCACCTTCTTTGCTCGCCACAGGGTTGGCTTGAGTTCACTATTAACGCCACAGGTATGGCTACGGTTTTGGGATGGCTTCCACGAAAGATGATGACTTACTCGATCTTCAAGACCTAATAAGGGTCTCGGGTAGGTTTAAGAATCATTTTTTTTGTTTTTATGTTTTGATTTTGGTCATGAACGAAAGAAAGATAGAAAGTGACATTCTTGTCATATTTCTCACTTTATATTCGAATAGAATCACAAGTCATTGATCTATGATGTTTAATGGTTCACTTATAAAATCTTTTAACAGATTCAAAAAGTTGTTCCTAGACTGAGATCATTTGTATTTTCCTTTTGAGTCAATTGATAAGATGTAGAAGATGGAGGATAGGTTAGGATAGTATGAAGTTGTTGGGTTTTGTTGGATATTAGTTTCGGATCTGTTGAGAAAGTTTCGAGGCTTCACATTTTCGTTAACTTAACCATGTACCAATGATGTAAGAAACTGAGGTCGTGAAATTGTTTTCGGTATATTGTTTGTGGTCGTTGATGAGTGTCTAAATACTCATCATTTTTGTACAATATAAACTGCAAAATCATCTCGAAAACACTCGTAAACACATCAAATGATCAAAATATCACAAATCGTTGTTTTATGTGTTTTAAATGCAAAATATTAAAATCGATGAAAACATATCAAATTTGCAAAAATTGCGCTTTAGTCCCCAAGTTTCAAAAGTTGTCAAAAACAGTCCCCGAGCACATAATTTCAAAAGTAAAGTCACCAAAGGTCCTTTTAAAATCATAAGTTGTCAAATTTAGTCCTTTGGTGAAAATGTCAAAAGTTTGAGAAAATTACAAAATGGTCCTCCAAGTTTGAAAATTGGCAAATTGGCCCTCGAAAATTGGAAATGGCAAAATTGGTCCTTATACTTTTGAAGCTTGTCAATTTCAACCCTTGGAGAAACTTTGCTTAATTGGCAGGATTAGTCCCTTGAAATTCAGAAATTACACTTTAGGTCCCTATGTTATTAACCTTTCAACCATTTTGGCCTGCCTTTACCTATTGGACCCCTGCCACTTTACCATTTTGGACCCCTTGGTTATTATATCTGGTCAATCTTGGTCAAACATCTCAAACCCGCCAAAAAGTCCACCATCTCAACTGCCTGCCTGCAACAAGCTTTCCCCCCATCCCCCCTCCTCACCAATCACTCAAACCTGTTCCCTCACCTCCAACTAACATCCAAACTTCATTAATTGCACCTTTTCCCTCCTCACTCAACCTCAATTGTCAAAAGCTAGATTTGGCGCCAAAAATCAATTTAAACGGTTGTGATTAATTTGAGCAATCCAAGGCCGAGGATTGGTGGGATTTCATCGTAGAGAGAGGATGAGATCGATATAAAGAGAGGCAAAGGGAAGCGTGAAAGGGAGTCTTGTAGTTTTTCATTTTTAACTTAATGTCGCTTTTATGTTAAAAGCTTTAGATAAGTGTAAAACTTGTTGTAACTGTTTTTTGTATCAAATTAAGTGTTTTGTAATCGTTATAAACTATTTCCAGTGATAAAAGCAAGTTATGCTCAATTCATGTTTAAAAGCTCATCGTTGAAATTTCAATTTCCAAATCACACTCAAAAGCTTCATAATGCTTGTTTCTCGTTCTATTGAGCTTAAATGAGTTTAGTATAGCTTTTACAAGCTCAAATTCAAGTTTACACTCAATTTGATCCTTGGTCAACAAAAGTCAAACAGGTCAAAATGGGAATGCGAGATGGAAATGGGTTGATGCAGAGGTGGATTGGGTTGCTTTATATTCATTGGGTTGATATTTAGTTAGTGGTTCTCGGTTCTTGGATTGAGCCATAGTGGCTATTGGACATCTTGTAAGTTGTCATTTAGTTTAAAAGCATAACTGCTTCTCACCGTCAAAACTAGTTAAAATCTTGTTCAAGTAGTTGTATTTAGGATAGTCATACTTGGTTTGATCATTAATATCAAGTGGATTAGTGTTTTGATCAGTTTTACTTGTTAAGCAAGAGTATTAAGGGTGTTTGGTTATGTCAGACACGATTTAGAGCCTAGATCGGTGGTGGTTTTTGGTTGTCTCAAGTTGATTGAGTTCTATTGTGATCATATCTGTCAACATTTTGAGTATATATAAGCACAAAGTCAACATTACACTAAAATCAATCTCACTGCTCAACTGCTGTGATCAAGGAATTATAACTCATCATTTTGTGTTTAGAAATCAATAACATTGCTTGCAGTATACTTTTTACATCACATAACATCAATCTCAGTGATAAAAATGGAATCAAAGTTCATCTAAGTCAAAGTTCTTCAATATCATCAAAAAGTCAAAATATGAAAATCAGGTTTTGAGCCAACTGATAGAGATTTTTCCTTGATTCATTTTGGGTCAAATTCGGTGAGGTTTGGTGTTTCAAAAACTTCAACCGCTTCTCTATCTTAATAGCATTTTGTGAATTTTGCAAATATTGTATAAGCTCTAAACAAGCTCATTAACTTAGGCCTAAGTCCCCCGCTCATCGTCAAGATATAATCGAGAGTTTTTCTCGATTTATGCAATTTTGTGCATGTGGCTCAAAAGAGCTTTCCATGATCTGATTTTTGGTACAAATAATCTCAACCAGGTCTGCTTTAGATTACAATTTATAGTTTTCAGTTTGAGCTTATTGTTAAGCTTGTGCATCAGCTTAAAGTCAGTACCTAAAAACTGTTTTAGCTTTTAAAGCTCAAACATCAATTCTGTTCTAGATTGCTAATCAGAGGTTCAAGCCTGTTGATTCTCATTGCATTTTGGTTTTTCTAGCTTATTATAGCTTCTTTATCAGTTTGGTAGCCATTGGTGCTCTTTTGCTCAATCAAGTGCTTATTTCAATAAGCACTTCCATAGCAGTTTCTAATTCATCCACATAAGCACCTGTTTTTCCATTTTTCTTTTATTCCTAATATTATTTTAGACTTTTCCTGAAATTTTCAGATTTTTCTAAGTTTTTTGCTATTTTTCTCAATTTAAATCACTTTTTAGCACTTTTTAATTAGCTTTAAATACAAAAAATTAAGAAAAGCTTCAAAAAATAAGTTTTCAATTTTCTTAGGTTTAGATAAATATAAAAAGTAAAAAGTAATTTTCCATATTTTTCATAGTTTATTTGGTAATTTTTAGTAATTTAATTAGTTTTAATAGTTTAAAATCCATAAAAATAGAAAATAATCATAAAAATACAAAAAATAGTTTTGAAAATTCTATTTTGATATTTTAGACTTTTCCATTTCATAATTTTATTTTTCTAGCTTTATTTCCTAATTTCTTGTATTTTAGGTAATTATTTAATAGTTAAAATAGTTTTAATTAATAATAATTAATTAATTAGTTATAAAATAATTTTCTTTTTCTAAATAGTTTCTTATATCATTAGGTTTGTAAAATGTATTTTTCATATTTTTAGGACTTTATTTCTTAGATTTCACTTTTTATTTTGTACGTTACGTATTTTTATTTTAAACGAAGTTTTAGTTTTAGGTTTTAAACGCTCATCACTTTAATTATAGTGATAGCGTTTATTTAATAGATTTTAACTTTTAATTTTCCTTTAATTTGCATTTAAGCCATTGTAATTTGTTGGCTTTTTCCGTAGTTATAATCTATTCACAAATCCTTTTCCGCTCAAATTCCTCGATCACTAAACGCTTGATAATCCATTGCATAGCTCATTTGGGACATAACGACTGGGAAACACTATACTCCTCAGATCTTCATTGCATTTGTGTTCGAACTGTTTTAAGTTCATTACGGCTGGTCATTCACAAGTGACCGGTTATGTGATTAGACTTGACGGTTTCTTGCAGATCAAATTTTTGGCGCACGGGAGTCAGGTCGATTATCTATCGCTTAGCGATTAGTTGTTTGAATCATCACTGCTCATACCATCCATATATCTATCTATTTTCTTATAAAAAAAAAAAAAAAAAAAAAAAATTCAAAACCCAAAAACATCTCAAAATATATAAAACACAAAATATTTTTCTTTTGTTTCTATATATGTATAACCATAAAAATCAAAAATAATCTCCTTTTCTAAATTTCATAATTCCTCTTCTTAACTCGAGATTCCTTAGAGTTATCTCTAGTGCATGCGCACTCGCTCTTCTAGATCATCGAGTCCTTTATGTGATCTAGCGAAATTCCAAGAAGACGCTCAGAGACGTGTCGCCCAAATAGTCGAACCCGAGATTCGCACTATTTCAAGCAACAATATGGCGCATTTAACGCATTATGGCGGAAATGCTCCAAGCACCCACCGAGGTTATGGAGATGCCATTGTTTTACCCGTAATCAACTCGATCACTTGAATCAAGACACATTTGATCCAACTTGTGTCTACAAATCAATTCCGCGGTCCGATCGAGAAGACCAGTATGCACACATCCGTTGGTTTAACAAATTGACCTCAACTATCAATTTCAAGGATGTACCTCAAAAGTCATCAAGTTGATGCTTTTCCATTCTCTCTGAGGGACAAACCGATTTGGTCGGAAAGAACCCCTCGATCTATCGAAACTTGGGAGGATCTTGTTCAAAAGTTTGTGAATTACTTTTCCTCCATCAAAGACGACTAATCTTAAAATGAAATTTCGGATTTCGTCAAAATTTCGATGAAAATTTTGGAGAGGCATGGGAGAGATTCAAAGATCTCCTCAGAAATGCCCCATCATGAATTCACGAGCTTCAACAAGTCAATATCTTTACAATGGGTTGAACGGTAATGATCAAGATTCCTTGAATGCACCTCGCAGCGGCAATATCTTGAATCGTAAACCTAAAGATGTGATTGAGATTTGCGAGCAAAATCAAAGTTCCTATTTCTCGCAACAAAGTCAATGTTCGAACACTCTGCTTCTTCATCGGTAACTCTTCCGAGTTAGCCGCTGCTAGTCAGCTCTAACGGACATCATCCATTGTATGATAAAAGAGGTAAAGGAAATCAAAAGCGAAATTCATAAGCCTGAACCAATCAAAGCCATAAACAAGGTGTGTGAAACTTGTAGTGGTCCACACGCGTATTATGATTGTCAAGCAACCGATGCTTCCTTTTACCAAGCTCCCGTAGTTTGTAAACCACAATCAATACCGACCACAGTCGATCCTCACTACCTGCACCTAGCGGTATGACACCACCGGTTTTCCTCCTGCAAAACCATGGCAATCAAAACCATGGCAATCAAAACCATGGCAATCAAAACCATGGCAATCAAAATCGATTTGTTCCAATCAAGGACAAAATTTCAATAACTCTCAAAATTTCAATCAAACCGAACAATTTCAACCAACCTTATCAAGCTCCTAATCATCAAAGTTATCAACCACCTCCTCAAGCTCCCATGCCAAATGACTTCATGAAAATGACCGAGTCAAACATGCTCTATGCAAACTCGGATCAATAACATGAGAGTTGAGCTTAAAAGGAAATTGATACCACAATGTCTCGGCAGACAAATGAGTTAAAGAATATGATGAGCGCTTCATGAACATGAATATGAACAAAGCTTCATCATCTTCTCGAGGACTCCTGTGCAATACTATTCCCAATCCCAATGCCGAGTTAAAAGCCGTCACCACTGTAGTGGTAAGACGACAATGGACCTAAGACTCCAATGCCCCTCCTCCCGTGGCATTTAGTCAAGTTACCAAGGAGACAACGGACAAGGTGCATTATTCAAGCCCACGGCATCAAGACACGTCCCACCTTCGTAGTCCAAGTTTTAAGTCCGGAACCCAAGTTCAAGAAAATCCTGAGCCGTAAAACACTTCCATCCCGGCTCAAAAGTCTAGTCACTTCCTTACCCATCAAGAATGAATGATGAGAAGCTCAAAGATAGAAACAAAGAGCAAATGGAAAAATTTTTTCCAAATCTTCAATGAGCTTCACTTTGATATAAGCTTCGTTGATGCTCTCGCTCTAATGCCTAAATTTGCATCCACGCTTAAAGGCTTACTCACCAACAAAGACAAGCTATCGAGATGGCGAAACCCTCTAAATGAGCAATGCTCGCCATTCTTAATAAGCTTCCCGAAAGCTTGAAGACCCTGGCAGTTTTAATCCGTGTGATTTCTTGGGATGTTTCAATGCTCGCCTTGGCCGATCTTGGCGCTAGCATTAACCTCATGCCACTCTCAAGATGGAAGAAACCGCTCTTCCCGAACTTTCATCCACTCGTATGACACTCGAGCTAGCGGATCGCACTATAACTCGTCCTCTTGGGATAGCCGAGGATGTCGTGATGAAAGTGGGAAAATTTCACTTTCATGCCGACTTTGTTGTAGTAGACTTCGATGCGAGATCCTAGAGTTCCCTTATCTTAGGGAGAGCTTTCTTAAAACGAGTCGTGCTCGATTGATGTGTTTGTCAAGAGTTGACCATACGGGTTGACAACGAAGAGCTCACGTTAAATATCAACCGTAACTCCAAACCTCTCAGACAAAAAGAGTGTTGCCACAATTGATCAAAAATCGAAGAATCAATGCAACACTCTCAAATTTCACGGTTAAGAGTGTTCACCAAAACGTCCGAGCTCAAAGCTTTGAAAATTACCCCGGTTCAAACAAATGGTTTGAAAGCTGCACTGTGGAAGTCAAGAGTGTTCTTGATGATGATGACGATGATCTAGAATCGAGACTTCATCGAAGTGGTGGAAACTGCTAGCTCTAAGAGCACACCACTTGTCCCACCTCCGCATCGCTTGTCGCATCGAGTTTGTTAAGTCTCGTGGATGAAACCATACTCTTCGCCATCCGAGTTGGATGATGATGTTTGTGATCCAAATGGAGACATTCTTCCCATTGATGAATTGCTCAAAAGAATCCATCATCTTCTAATCTTATTCCCGACTCTTCCATCCCTTCTCTCACCTCGATGAGGAAGATGACAACTTTGGAATGAAGTCGATGCGCTTTAGTGATGAGTCAATTCCAACGGAATTGATAACACTTACTTTGATCCGAGGAGACATCCTTTTCCGAAAGTTTGTTGATTGAAGAAACATTTCCCACCCTCCCTCCGGACATCTTCTTGACAATCACCATCTAAGCTTTAAGTTTAAGCTTAAAGATGTCAAACCGGTGATTTGCTTCTCTCTCGAAGAATGGACATGCATTCTCATGTACGCCTTTATTCCATTCTTCACAGATGGTGTGGTTGCTCTTTCCTTTTCTTTCGGGAATGAGGACACCATCTTTGACCCCGTATCATCCCTTATAGTTTCTACTATTAACAATACCGAGGTTGTATCTCGTCGGTGTGGAACTTTCGATGTTCATATGTTCATTAACATTGTGAACGAAAGTCCGATCGAGATTGGTTTTCCACGCTACTTTCCCCATGAACAAATGAATGCGGGGATCGAGTCAAGCTAGCGACTCGGGAATCAAAAACAAGAGCATGCCATATGGGTTTTCACCCATATTTGCCTTCTTACCTCTTTCTACCACCCTAGTGTGGGGGTTGCCACATGTTCAAAAAAAAAAAAAAAAAACCTTTCTAAATAATAGCCGTAATATTTCCCTTTACGCTCTCGGTTCGCATAACCATCGTACTTTGAATATTGAGGGCAATATTCATTTCTAAGTGTGGGGGATTCTCACTAATTTTCTTATATATTTATCCACCTAATTCCCCGCTTTTGGCCAAAATTTTTTTGGAGCAAGTGTTTTACACTTTCTCATTTGGTTATCATCCGCCATGTCTCAGAAGACAAAAGGATTGGCTAATCTAGAGCAAACGGCTCTTGGTAAAGATTTATCAAACCGTTGACGGCTTGCAATTTGCCCAAAATTGTATGGTATTCACTCACCATATCCTAAAAAGTGAAGAGTTGGCTAGCCCGCAAGGTTATGGCTTGTGGTAAAGGTGGAAAATCCATAATTGGTAATCACCACCAAAGATAATATTGATAATTTATCTAAGAGTTGGCTAGTCCGTATGGTACGGCTTCGTAAAGACAAAATCAAATCCGTTGAAAGTCGGTGGTTTGCTCAAAATCACATGGTTATCGGTGTACCATGGTTCTTACTTGAACTAAAACATTTGGCTACTCCGTAAGTAATGGATTTTGGTAAAGAGATTAAAATCCATTATGTTTTTCAAATCATTGCTAGGACTAGCAATATCTCATATGGGGATTGATGAGTGTCTAAATACTCATCATTTTTGTACAATATAAACGCAAAATCATCTCGAAAACACTCGTAAACACATCAAAATGATCAAAATATCACAAATCGTTGTTTTATGTGTTTTAAATGCAAAATATCAAAATCGATGAAAACATATCAAATTTGCAAAATTGCGCTTTAGTCCCCAAGTTTCAAAAGTTGTCAAAAGCAGTCCCCGAGCACATAATTTCAAAAGTAAAGTCACCAAAGGTCCTTTTAAAATCATAAGTTGTCAAATTTAGTCCTTTGGTGAAAATGTCAAAAGTTTGAGAAAATTACAAAATGGTCCTCCAAGTTTGAAAATTGGCAAAATTGGCCCCGGAAAATTGGAAAATGGCAAAATTGGTCCTTATACTTTGAAGCTTGTCAATTTCAACCCTTGGAGAAACTTTGCTTAATTGGCGTGATTAGTCCTTGAAATTCGTAAATTACACTTTAGGTCCCTATGTTATTAACCTTTCAACCATTTTGGCCTCGCTTTACCTATTGGACCCCGCCACTTTACCATTTTGGACCCTTGGTTATTATATCTGGTCAATCTTGGTCAAACATCTCAAACCCGCCAAAAGTCCACCATCTCAATCGCTCGCCGCAACAAGCTTTCCCCCCATCCCCCCTCCTCACCAATCACTCAAACCTGTTCCCTCACCTCCAACTAACATCCAAACTTCATTAATTGCACCTTTTCCCTCCTCACTCAACCTCAATTGTCAAAAGCTAGATTTGGCGCCAAAAATCAATTTAAACGGTTGTGATTAATTTGAGCAATCCAAGGGCTGAGGATTGGTGGGATTTCATCAGAAGAGAGAGAGGATGAGATTGGATATAAAAGAGAGGCAAAGGGAAGCAGGAAAAAGGGAGTCTTGTAGTTTTTCATTTTTTAACTTAATGTCGTTTTTATGTTAAAAGCTTTAGATAAGTGTAAAACTTGTTGTAATCTGTTTCTTTGTATCAAATTAAGTGTTTTGTAATCGTTATAAACTATTTCCAGTGATAAAAGCAAGTTATGCTCAGAATTCATGTTTAAAAGCTACTGTTGAAATTTCCAATTTCCAAATCACACTCAAAAGCTTCATAATGCTTGTTTCTCAGTTCTATTGAGCTTAAATGAGTTTAGCATAGCTTTTTACAAGCTCAAATTCAAGTTTACACTCAATTTGATCCTTGGTCAACAAAAGTCAAACAGGGTCAAAAATGGGAATGCAGATGGAAATGGGTTGATGCAGAGGTGGATTGGGTTGCTTTATATTCATTTGGGTTGATATTTAGTTAGTGGTTCTCTGGTTCTTGGATTCAAGCCATAGTGGCTATTGGACATCTTGTAAGTTGTCATTTAGTTTAAAAGCATAATCTGTTTCTACTGTCAAAACTAGTTAAAATCTTGTTCAAGTAGTTGTATTTAGGATAGTCATACTTGGTTTGATCATTAATATCAAGTGGATTAGTGTTTTGATCAGTTTTACTTGTTAAGCAGTAGTATTAAGGGGTGTTTGGTTATGCTGTATTGGCTGATTTAGAGCCTAGATCAGTGGTGGTTTTTGGTTGTCTCAAGTTGATTGAGTTCTATTGTGATCATATCTGTCAACATTTTGAGTATATATAAGCACAAAGTCAACATTACACTAAAATCAATCTCACTGCTCAACTGTTGTGATCAAGGAATTATAACTCATCATTTTGTGTTTAGAAATCAATAACATTGCTTGCAGTATACTTTTTACATCACATAACATCAATCTCAGTGATAAAAATGGAATCAAAGTTCATCTAAGTCAAAGTTCTTCAATATCATCAAAAAGTCAAAATATGAAAATCAGGTTTTGAGCCAACTGATAGAGATTTTTCCTTGATTCATTTTTGGGTCAAATTCAGTGAGGTTTGGTGTTTCAAAAACTTCAACTGCTTTCTATCTTAATAGCATTTTTGTGAATTTTGCAAATATTGTATAAGCTCTAAACAAGCTCATTAACTTAGGCCTAAGTCCCCGCACATCTGTCAAGATACACCGAGAGTTTTTCTCGCTTTGTGCAATTTGTGCATGTGGCTCAAAAGAGCTTTCCATGATCGATTTTGGTACAAATAATCTCAACCAGTCCGCTTTAGATTACAATTTATAGTTTTCAGCTTGAGCTTATTGTTAAGCTTGTGCATCGCCTAAAGTCAAGATTTAAAACTGCTTTTAGCTTTTAAAGCTCAAACATCAATTTGTTCTAGATTGCTAATCGAGGTTCAAGCCTGTTGATTCTCATTGCATTTTGGTTTTTCTAGCTTATTATAGCTTCTTTATCGTTTGGTAGCCATTGGTGCTCTTTTGTTTCAATCAAGTGCTTATTTCAATAAGCACTTCCATAGCGCTTCTAATTCATCCACATAAGCACCTGTTTTTCCATTTTTCTTTTATTCCTAATATTATTTTAGACTTTTCCTGAAATTTTCAGATTTTTCTAAGTTGTTTTGCTATTTTTCTCAATTTAAATCACTTTTTAGCACTTTTTAATTAGCTTTAAATACAAAAAATTAAGAAAAGCTTCAAAAAAATAAGTTTTCAATTTTCTTAGGTTTAGATAAATATAAAAAGTAAAAAAAGTAATTTTCCATATTTTTCATAGTTTATTTGGTAATTTTTAGTAATTTAATTAGTTTTAATAGTTTAAAATCCATAAAAATAGAAAATAATCATAAAAATACAAAAATAGTTTTGAAAATTCTATTTTGATATTTTAGACTTTTCCATTTCATAATTTTATTTTTCTAGCTTTATTTCCTAATTTCTTGTATTTTAGGTAATTATTTAATAGTTAAAAATAGTTTTTAATTAATAATAATTAATTAATTAGTTATAAAAATAATTTTCTTTTTCTAAATAGTTTCTTATATCATTAGGTTTGTAAAAATGTATTTTTCATATTTTTAGGACTTTTATTTCTTAGATTTCACTTTTTATTTTGTACGTTTACGTATTTTTTATTTTAAACGTAAGTTTTTAGTTTTAGGTTTTAAACGTTCATCACTTTAATTATAGTGATAGCGTTTATTTAATAGATTTTAACTTTTAATTTTCCTTTAATTTGCATTTAAGCCATTGTAATTTGTTGGCTTTTTCCGTAGTTATAATCTATTCACAAATCCTTTTCCCGTTCAAATTCCTCGATCACTAAACGTTTGATAATCCATTGCATAGCTCGCTGGGACATAACGACTGGGAAACACTATACTCCTCGATCTTCATTGCATTTGTGTTCGAACTGCTTTAAGTTTGTTACTGCTGGTCATTCACAAGTGACCGCCATGCGTGATTAGACTTGCGGTTTTGTGCAGATCGATCGTCTGTCATTTTGAATATGGTATTTGTTGTTAATGGTATACGGTTTGGTTCTATTTGTGGTCGTGGTCTTGGTTCAGTCACACTTCATCTTCATTTCTGTTACAAGGTCAAGTCGCTAGTGACAATGGTCTTGAGTCAACTCGCTAGCCAACTCGCTAGCCAACTCGCTAGCCAAGTCGCTAAGCCAACTCGCTAAGCTAACTCGCTACGACTTGTTAAATAACAAGTCGCTAGGTCTTTAAGGTCATTTTTTAAGTCGCTATGCTCAAAAGCAAGACATCTTTAAAGGACAACTCGCTAGCAAGAATATATGAGTTTTCCGACCACTTTTTCGACCAGCTTATTAGAAGCTAAGAAAACTGCATAAAACTGCTTCTTTTGACTGTTTGACCAAGAAAAGTTACCAAATTGACCATATTGACAATAAAGTTTATGACCCATGTAAAGAACTGTATCTCAAAAGATGAATATTGAAGAGTTTCATAAAGAGCTGTTTGGAAAAAAGATGTTTGGACAAGACACATGATAGGTTACCACATGACAGTTTTGACCAAAAGAGATATCCAAAAGCATGTTACAAACAGATTCTCACAAGAATAGGAACAAAGAAATTATTCCGACCATAACAAATAGTAACAAAACAGTTAGCAACATGAACCAAAACAAACCATAAACAACAACCATGGTGCGAACCACACAAATCAATACAACACAAAAAACCTTGGCTCTTGATACCAATTGTTAGGATCCAAATATTATTGTGTTTGATGATTCGGGTGGTCTTGGATGATGGAAATACATGATTGCCATATTTAGAGAGTTAGTAGAGAGAGAAAGGGTGTTCTTGCTAGAGGTTTACACAAATGAAAGATTAGATTAAAATGAGAAGAAGCACCACCCCTTCCATGGATGGAATGGGTATTTATACTACAAATACACGACCTCCTAACGGCTCGTGGATCGTGGATACGGTGGGTAAAGACCCGTCCTTCCTCCACGGTGTTGCACTAAACTATTTTACGCCATCGACTAACTAATTAACTACATAATAACGTAAATAACGACAAGTCTACGAGCTAACTTATGCTAGATAATATTTGGGGTGACCGACTCTTCACTATGGAATTTTCTAATTCCTAACATTTATTGAAGCAACTCTCTACCAAGAACACCATCTCTCTACTTTCTCTCTCTAAAATGTATAACATGTATTTCCATCATCCTAGACCACCCGAATCATCAACACAATAATATTTCGATCCTACATAAAGTCACTATTCATGAATACAATCAGAAAAAGATGTTGCCTGTATTCACTGTCTTGCGTCTATCGGATGATACTGAAATTATCAGTTCGCTCACTGCATCTGTTACACCTTTAAAGGTATCATTAAGAGTCAAATTCTTTCACACCTGAAACTTACGACATATTATAACCTTCTTTGTTTATTTGTTTGTATTAATAGGACACATAGGCTACGAGTACTAAGTTTGTTGGGATATCTTCATTGGTAAAGTCCTCAATTACATGTGCAATTAAGTGGTATAAAATGCGTGTACAAAGCATTGTTTACATGTTAATATATTAATTGCAGGATCTTGAATCTCAAACCGATGAAAATGTGACACCAATCAATCTGTTGAAAAGTACTGCTACAAGCCCTCCTGCGAAAAGGACAATGTAAACGCCTTTGATTCGAAGAAGAATCGAGTGTTCAAATACCAAAAGGCAACTACTGGACATTAAACAAGGGAAAAATCCGTGACTATTGATGCAGTGTTTGAAAGATTAAAGGATTTACAATAAACTAAAGCAACAAACATTTAATTTAAAATAAGTTATGTTCTTCAGATTTTATTACATGGGGAGTCCCATTCACAACAGTTACTTTTGGTTTTGATTTTTAATGGGGAGTCTCATTAAGTTGTTTGCACTTTGCACCACTTTGGATTATGGAATTGGTTACTATTTTTGTGTTTTCATACTAATCATTTATGTATTAGAATTGGTATTCTTTTTTTTTGTTTCATTTTCTACAGGCACTGACTTTTCAAGTTTAAAGATGAGCTTAACGTGGAAACAGTAGGGTGAGCTTAAAAGGCTTTGGTTGAGAAGAGTTGGCTGTGAATGACAACGAAAGACCACATTGGGTTCAGAATGAGCATAGAGCTATTTAGATATCCGATTAGATTGTAGCATCCGCATTCTGTTAATTATTTATCAAGCCATTATATCTGTACAATTCCTATTTGTGTAAAGAAACAAAATTAATGAATTCTCAATCAATGATGTTATCCATAACCTTTTTTGTAACTACAGTTTTCTCAGTCATCTTTATTTTCTTAAATTAGGCCACGTACATTAATTGCAATTTGTCGTGTATGCAACAACAAATTAACAATACATTAAAATGTACCAACAACCGAATCTTTTAATGATATTTTCTTCACATCCCCACAAATCAGTTAAATGAAAATATGATGTGATTTTGTTATTAGGTATTGAAATAGATGGTTAACTACCAAATCATTTTCTCAATAGCCACTTCAAAGCTGAATCATTTCTAAGTTTGTCATGTATGCAACAACTAATTTACAATAAATTAAAATGTACCAACAACCGAATCTTTTAAATTTTAAATTTATTCACATCCCCACAAATCAGTTAAATGAAAATATGCTGTGATTTTCTTATTAGGTATTGAAATAGATGGTTAAACACCAAATCATTTTGTCAATAAAATCTTCAAAGCTAAATCATTTCTAAGTTTAATGTTGATTGTCGTTGATATAAATTGAGAAACTAAAGTGCATCTTCACCAATCTATTTTACACAAGAATGCCCCTACGATTGAACAGTGGTAACCGTAGGATTATGCCTGACAAGTAAGTTATCGTTTTTGTACATTTGTACTCACTCTCTTAGCATATGTTGCATCTTATATAACTCTATTATGTTTCCTTCTAACAGTGAATGGGGTGAAGCTCCTCCCACCATTGACATTTGCATTCATCATGGTGGTAGAGTTGTAACTTCAAATGTTCTTTACGATTATTGGGGTGGCGATGAACTTATGATATGCAATGTGTCAACAGACAATATAACATACACGTCCCTTAGACGATTAGTAGCACAACATTTATTTAATTACACTGACGTATGATCATACTACTTGCGTGTTCCGAATGTCCAAATGGAAGAAGAATATAGTCTTCTTAAGATAGACCATGAATGGCATATAGATTCAAGGCTATATGAAATTCAAGATGGTCATGCATTGGATATTTACTTGGGTCATCGTACGTATCTGACTATTATTGACCCAAATCGTCAAACATGGCTCCAAAGACGTTGGGAAAGAAACGGAATGATAAGTGGTCTGTGGGTGCAATTCGAAGTGCAAGCCGGATATTCGAATTGTATAACTACCACAAATTCAATTTTCATCAGCCAACTCCTACGAAACTTTTCAACATTGTATGAATAATATAAATCACAACGCAGTTATACGTAAACACTAACTGGAACTTCTTACAAATTCATATCCAGTGACATAATATATTATCGACTACCTGATAATATAGATCAAACATGGACATATAACTGATGCTTGTGGCAATTTAAAACCATAGTTTAAAGTTTACTGACCCAAACATACGACTCATTAACTTATTACCGCCTTATCAGGTACGATTGTTCAAAACACTATCATCACAGACACAAGCATCCACAAATTAAACCTAAAGAAGCAAATAAATTAAGTCATTAAATATGTTCCCATCCAACATACTAACAGTTTCGTCTGATAAGGTACCAAAATATATTCTACCACCCAAATCATGTCTTCTAACACATATGGAACAATGGAATCATCACCGGTTTACGTGCATTCACTGTTTGAAGTTCATCCTTTACCATCCTCATAAGTTTGAACTCACTGCTTTGTCTTTGTCCCACTCGCACCTCTTCTCAAGCTCCTTCCAATTAGTTTTGATGGTGACATGATTTTACCGTCAGACTATCTTTATGTTTTTCCCACCACGCTCACATAGAAAGATTCATCATGGTGTATCAGAAATGCGTTGTGGTACTTATACATTTCATAAGGCCCCGCAAAATCCCATGGTATTGTCTGCATTCAACAAATGATTTCCGTATACACAACATAAGTAAATGCACTATCCAAAAAAACACGATACGACATGTTGCAAATGTAAAACATTGTCGCATGAAAAATAACAAACGCTTACCAGCCGACCTCTTCCAGTTACGTAATCCAGAACATCTTGATAAAAGCAGTCTTTCTCATCATCATGCTCGGAGTGATTAAACCAGTCACATTTATGTTTCATACGAGGATCTACATTTGGAAGATTGCAATGACATTAAAAGATGCAAGTATATTATTATCAATCTTAAAAAAACAACAAAACAATTGTTTTTGAGAGTTAGAATATAATAAACATACCTTTGTCTATGGGGCTTTTTTTGAACGGTTTATCGTTGTTCAAAATTACACGCGGTATGTTCTCCAAATGCGTTCCTAAACCAGCATCCGTAAATGAGATCATCGAGACAGTAGCTTCTTCAATTTCAGTGAACACCATACGCTATCCAACCTTCAGTCCTTCCAAAAAACTAACAATTCCCATCCCGTTCCACTAAAAACATGTCCGTGTGTGTTACCAGGAAGAGCAATGCGATTCTGTGACGGTCAAGTCACAGCCACCACCATAACTCGACTCTCTTAATTTGTGGCGTAAATTGATGAGGAAGGAGTCGATAACGAGTAAATATGTATTAAACATAGTATATACAATTTTCATTAAAGTATGACCATCAATAAATTAATGATGAAGTACTTACATCTAATCGGTCAAGGTTTCCCAACATACCAAAGCAGCTTTTACGAGATCCTATATCAAGATTCGATATCCACCAATTTCAAGACCAAAGATTATCATACGCAGTTACATAGTACATGTCTTTTCCTTGACGTATGAAATGTAGTATTGCCACGTTCCGGTAACGACTGTCATCAACAAATTGCTTCCATTTGTCCGAGTACAGTGCATAAAGGTTACCAGGTAATTTCTTGATCCATACTTTGTGCATTGTACATCTGTTGTGAATTAAATACAACCATGGACTGCCTGTGTACAACTCATCCGTAAAGACACTTGGTAGAATCTGCATTCAACAACGCATTACATAAATTTATTTTCAGTTTCTTGGTATCCATATTGGTAAATTTAGTAACATATATATTATAAGTAACAATGGTTACAAATTACCTGCACTGTTCTAAAGTTTCGTGTGTTTGCCGGCACGATAAATTGAGTCGTCATTCTATTTAATCAAAAAACAAACGTCTATTAGAAGGATATACCCTATTTTAAAAAACAGAGCAAAACTACAAGCATGCTTCAATAACTCATCTTATACTACAATGTTATTTCCGAACATTTCCCTTTTAATCTAACAAAACGGTTTTCGTATTACTTTACAAATCAGGCTACTAACACAAGTACTATTCAGCTAATTGTACTTCACGGTGTTTCTAGTTTTATGCATGAAATTTGGTCTTTCAAACTTTTATTATACTGCCTTTTACCTTTATCAATAACTATGTTAAATCTATTTCTAAGTTATATCATATAATGATTTAATCCAACAAAATTTCAATAAAACCTAACTAACAATAACAATTACTTTTTACTGGATTTTAACCTTATGAAACATCTAACAGCATTAACATAATCATTAACTCATTAAACATGTTTCATCATCTGATAATACTAATAAGAAATGTAATTTCGCCACTAATTCGTTTTCATTCAAAAGATCTTTTGCTTGAACTAAAATCATATACTAAAATAAACAAGTTGTTCTAAACAAATCATAATATCAACAAAAATATCATTAGTCATATTACAAAATTGACCATACATCTTCATTTAACCCAATATCTTAACTTATCAATTGATCGTGCCTATGATTACTAAAAACTATGTTTCTTGAAGAGTAGGCACAAATATGATAACTAACTTCTTTAACTTTACTCCTCTACTACACATGCATTAAAAATCGGCACATATTCCGTTGTTTCAAGATCATCTTAATATTTATTCTAACAAAGCGATAATCATTCAAATATTGATAGATCAAGTAATAGTACTTCATCAACAACAACAAAAAAATTAGAAAAAAAAAACATATTTGTTAACCTACAAATGATCCTAACCTGTTATTGAGCGTTTCTTTGAGAAGAAAGAAGTAGGTGTGATGAAGATAGTAAACGAAAAGTCAATGTATATATTGGAAAGTAAAATCATAGCCATAATCTTTGTATACACGAATATCAACTTATTTTTAGCAATGATGATATGCATTGATAGCAGGAATATATTTTCTTTTGGGTATTATGTACCATTGTTTTAAAACATACACTAATAACACAAATACATCTTTTAAAAAAATTTAACATTACCTGTTGATGATGGTGTCTTCAGGAAGATGAAGAAGATTGTTGACCGAAAGTAATGGTATGTCTGATTCAAGCCGAATTCTCACATTTATCAACAACAAGTGTATTTTGTAAGCATGACTTTTTAGTATCAACTACTCCTACTACAAGTCATCCAATTTGTAAATATACTTAAATCAACAAAAATGAGTTTAATACGTTTCATATAGTTATGTTTTTTTTCTTTCTAATAGTGTCATGTTTTGCAAAATCTTTCACTTTCAATTTTAAGATAAAGATTTTCTTAAATATATTTAGTTTGTATAATATATTGTATATATATAAAAATATTTTGTAGAATGACCTTAAAAATTAACCACCCTAACATACAAGTAAAATATATTGTATTACCTAATATATGTTGTACTTTATTTTCTATTAAAACAATCCTAATATATCTTCATTATTTGTGTTGCCAGGTTTGAAAGTTTTTTTTATCATAAGCAAAGATTATACTTATAACATTATGAAGAACATCAAATCACCCAAGGTGCGTTTTACTTGTCATTTTATTTATAAGCTCGAACAACTCACTAAATGCATTTGTACTTTTGAATTCCATTATGAATTTAATTTGATTTATAAGTTAGTTTTACTTTCAAAACAATTTTGTTTTAATGTAGGTAACCAAAGAAAAAGAAGACATTAAACCATTCAATTCCTTGGATCTGATCGGAAAAGATAAAAACATTATTGAGATATCTGATGATGATTTGGTAGGTGGTCATAAGGTTACAAAATTCGTTATAACATATTGTGGTTTTCTATAACATTGCTTTCTAATCTATACATACAGGAGATGACCATCAACAAAAAAAGCAAAATAGCTACAAAGCAACATGATGATGGTGTAAACAAAAATGTTGTTTATTATGTTTCTTCAGATGATGATGACGTTTTACCCTTACCAAATAAGAAAATAGGTGACGATCATGTTCAAAACTCCAAAAATTTGGTAGGGAGGCATATGCTTATTACTTTTATAGTTATTTATTTTGTACAAGTTGTTTAATAAGAGGAATGTCGTCCGTGTTTGTCTAACTTTCATGTCCTTTATACCAATATTGAAATAGGAATCGATGATGAAAGCCCTATTAGGTTTAAGCGCACCAACAACTCTACACAATCTTCCATTTCAAAAAGGGCATTTTGTCGTTATTGATGAAACGACTGATGACATGAACGAAAAAGGCAAAAAAGTTGAACAAGAGGATATACTACCGGTCCATCAATCTCCGGATATGAATTTTCATTTGGATGACTTTGTTGATGACATACCTTTAGTTAATGAACAACACACTTCGGGAACCACAAAAAACAAGTACGCTCTCATTGATGAAGAGACCGATGAAGATCTTGATAACAAGAATATTACGAGTGAAGATGGTGTTTGGACTAATATCAATGATCTTGATTACGCTTCTCTTGATGTTCATTAGTCTAACACATACATTGCTGATGAAGCCGAAGAAGAGTTTCAAAATTCGGATATACATGGCCATTCCTTGGTGCCTGATGAAGCCGGAGAAGATTTAGAAGATACGGACATTGATGATCAATCCGAAGAAGAGTTACAAGATTCGGATATTGATGATGAAGCCGAAGAAGACTTAGACGGTTTCATTAACGACGAATCTGAAGGTTATTATTCTACCGATGATAAATCTACAGATGATGATTGATGTGTGCCAATATCGTCATTCAACATGATTTATGTTTTTTCAATGCTATTCGTTTCTGATTTAGTACTTTTTTGTTTTAAACCATTATGAAATATGTTATTGTTTGTGATTGGGGAGTCATTATCACTTTTTTTTTTATCAAAACGCTTTATTTGATCAAGTATTTATACACATTTTAATAACACATTGTGTTTCTTTGTTTTGTATAAGAATTATAGATGAATTCCGATACCGTTGGTTGTTTGTTATTTTATTTGTATTTATGGTATATATATTTTATATTTAAAGTATTGTAAATCTTTATCATTTTAAGTCAACTTTGTTAACAAAATAAATTTTGAATAATTAAAATGTGGATCATTGCATTTTTCCACGGCAAATTTTTCTGTTTACATATTTAATAACAATAACTACTAATCCAAAATGTGTCCTCTCCCATACAAGTCAAGTAGAAGCAATTAAAACTTAGAGTAAAATTCAAAAACCCAACTTAGTTTATTGTACATAAAACATGGCCCATGAAAATATGTCCATTAACCAAGTAAGAAAGCCCAATCATGTATCACAACCACATTATAATGGGAAGTTGGGAAACATATTACGACATATCATCTTCAAAAATGGCTTCATCAAACCCTAAAACCTTTGAAGCTGGAAACTCACAATCACCTGAACCTGATTCAAAGTGCGACAATCAGTTCGTTGACGTGAAACCAAAATTGACTCAACCAAAGACTAAGGATAGAGTACGTGATCCAGGCAGCAAAGATACAAAAACCAAAGTCGATGAAGCATTGAGGTTTCTTGCTTCAGTATTTGAAGAAGGTTTACCTTCTCAAAACAATAAAGGTATCTTATAAAAGATTTATACAATGTTTATATACATAAATATGTTTTCATATTAAGATTATCTTTCCATGCATGTTGTTTTTGTTTAACAGATGACTTAGATGAGATGATTCTTCTCAACTGGCTTAAAATAAATGTTGGAGATCCTCAAGAGTGTCAACAAGTTCTCAACGGCGTTAAGTCGAAGATCCAAAAAATGGATGCTATGATCAATGAAATACGTTCAATGGGTCATGAGTTAACTGATGATTATGTTGTGGATTTGAATTTCTTTAGCGATGACGATTGAAATATCCTCATGACACTATTCTTCAAGTTTACTTTCTTTAATTTTCAATAAAAAATGTATTCGGCAACGAAATTCGTTCATCACTTACGTTTTTTGTAACACGATCTTTGAATGATATTTTTTTTAATGACTTATGAAACGTTTTTTATGTTAGTAATGCCTTTATGTTAGTATTCAATCTGCACTTAATATCAATCAATATTATCTCAATCAATATTACCATTAATGAGATAGTCAATGATAAATTTCATTCAATTTTAGCATTAATAAAAAATATTGCATATCAGTTATAAATGTTTACATGGTTGTTAAAGAAGTTTCTATATAAATTCAAATTTCAAAAAAATATTTACACATCATAACATACCATTGATAACTAATCAGTATTTACTGATTATCATGCCTTTGACATCACACTTATAAACTTTCTGTGTCTTCCAAGAATCACCAAAAGTCATAAAACTCTATTACCATGGATGAAAACAATGAAAGACTTCCCAGAAAGCGTATGAAACAGGTGTCAAACAATAAAAAACCTCAACCTTCAAACCAAAGACTCCCTTTGTCAGAAACATTCACGTCACCTTCTAACACAAGAGTTTCTTTGGCAGAGATTCGTACATGTATGTGTTTCTATGTATTCATAACAACCTGCTATAACATGATTTCATATGTTATTTTAACTTTTTATGTTTCTATCTGTTAGATGATCCTCTAACTGCAACATTGCCTACATCACAGTCAACGAATGCATCTTCAAAACAAGCAGAAAATTTTCAAGGTTTGATCGCAACTTTAACTGAAATTAGAATGATTGTTGTAACATGTGCTTTCATTAACTGAATCTATAATCTCTTATGCCATGTCGTTTCAAGGTTATAGTATATATATTTTTTATATTTGTTACCTTGAGCTATGCAAAGGATAAGATCGAAACCAGAGCTACTAATAGACTACCGCTTGAGATGTTACTAATCGTGAGTTACTTACATAATCACATCCGAAAACAATTTATTATATAACTTATCGATTATTAGTACTTCAGATCAATTTTAAAAATTATCATTCTTTAATGTTACACAGCTATTCGTCCACGTGTAAATGCCGTACACAATATTGGTAACTCGACAACATTTTTTGGTTCACCTATTTTTCAAGGTATCCACATTCAAGATTATGTCCGTTAGCATGTATTTTGAAGTCTTGACCTGTCAAGATTATAGGGATTTATGTTTAGGATCGCTAAACTGTTTTTATATACATTTAGGATCAAATTCACAGACAACCAACCCCATATTTGGCAACAATACTCTTCTGACGTTACAAACTCGATTGTCACCGTTGAGTCAGAGTTTAACTACAAATGTTACGCAACCTACAAATGTTAACTCAAAATCTACAGGCTGTGTTTCACGTGTACCACAACAACAAACAACTTTGGCTACATCTCTAATGCTCTTGGGTTTTTACAAACTCCAAATTCAGCCATTTCAAGTGGTTAGAGCCATATATCTATATATATCTATACTATATGTTTATTATACTTCTTACATACATAACAAACCGTTCTTTCTAACACGTTTATGTTATTCTTTTATAGTATCTCAAAGGACTGTTTTTTGCAACATTATTACCAATGAAACTCTTGGTTCACTTTCGCCTTATTCTTTTCCAACAAGTGATAACCAAGCAGCTTCAGTTGCTGCAATAAGCAAACGGCAACATTCTTTGAATGATATTTCAAATGGTACTTCTGTGAAGTCTCCTTTCTTATTATACATGCTACGTCAAAAGTACAATGTTTTTAGTTGTAATTTATATTGATAACCACGGTTATTCATCCAAAACCATGTTTCATTACAGTTTCCGCATGTCCAGTTTCAATTACATCAAATCAACCAAAAAATGTTTCAACCAGGCATTCTTCTAATGCGTTCAACAGAACTGCGACTTCCTCAGGATTACTTACTAACAACCAATATATACCTATGCAAGCATCAGCAACACTCACGCCACCTTCTAACAAAAGAGTTTCTTTGGCAGAGTTACTGACATGTATGTTTGTCTATGTATATAGAAGAACCTACTATAACCGTGATTTCATATGATGTTGTCACTTTTTTTTGTGTGTATATTAGATGATCCTCTCTCAGCAACGTTGCCTACATCACAGTCAAGCAATTCATTGTCAATAGAAGCAGAAAACCGTAAAGGTATCATCAGAACTTTAACTACATTATACGGGATGCTTATTCTACTCTTTTTATTAACACTAATTAGAAAGTGTGATGCCATTTCCTCTGATTATCCTATTATTTTACATTTTCTTTTTAGGTCCAATTTCTCGGAGTGTAGGACGGCCCAAAAAGTGTTCCTTTAACACACCACTTACAGACGTTACTAACTGTGAGTTACTTACAAGATGTAGATTAATACACCTGTTTGGCGCATTATTGGGAAACCAGTATTATAATATGTATCAATATCCGTAATTCAACAACAGTTTCAAAATCACCTTTTTTTAAAGTATATACAATTACAATCATATTGACATACCAGAAACACAATACTGGCCCTAAATACTTTGCATAATACGTACGTTTTGTCACATTAATACTCTTTATAGCTGATTTGAGGTTTTCTATAGTGTTGCAAACTCCACTTCCTATCAACACGGTTAGCAGTGTTAATCGTGGTAGAACAAGACGTAAATCTGTGCCAACAATTAATCCCCAAACAACTCCAGTTGCAACGACACGCCAAGGACAATCTTTATTGCCTGATATTTCCAACGGTAAATTTTGAATATCAGAAATATGATCATGTTTTCAAAGATCGCTACATGTCAATGTGTTTCCATTATTCTTTAATGATTTTTTTCGTTTGTTTCAAACGCCCGAGATTCCTCACGTTTATGAACGCATCAACAACACATCTACGTCTGGTGTTAGAACCACCACTCCAACTATAATAACACAGAATTCAACGTACCAAGTGGGTGAGTCATCAAGACAACCTAAAAGATCTAAGAGAACTGCTTTGCAACGACCAGCGCCAGTTAGATTTAATCTTAATGATGACAATGGAACTGTCAGAAAAGTATACGACAAGTTCACTGGTATATCAGAAGGTAATTCTATAAGTTAGGTGTACATACAATTAAACAGGATAATAGTAATCTTTAAACATCGATGAATAACTTTTAAACATAAATTTGCAGACTACTACGACCATGGTGATCCGCCTTTTGAGTGCACGAATGCCATGCTTTGCTCGAAAGCGGAAGCCGAAGAAGGATCGTATGATCCAACAAACAAACCATATACTTTATGTCAGAAAAGGAAAAGTTTCATTTAAACAACCGCTTCCTGCTCCTGAGCCGTTACACGATTTGTTTTATAATACGAATGCAAAAAGCCAGAATTTCAAAAACAACATTCGAACATACAATAGCATGTTTGCTTTTACATTAATGCGTGGAAAGGTTGACGATTCAATTAACAGACGAGGTCGTGCTCCATATGTTTTCCGCTTGCATGGACAAACATACCATAGTAATGGTAGTTTGCTTCCTGAACCAGGTGCTCGACCGAAATTTGCACAGCTGTATATATATGATACAGAAAACAAAAATGAGAATAAAGAACGAGAATTAAGGTATATTAGCTTTTCTTTATTTCTAGAGTAAATCGCAAAATACATCCTCGTGGTTTACAGTTTTGACACCATACATCTGTCACAAACTATTGGCTAGTTACATCCTTCGTTAGCCAACGTTAGCCATTATACATCCTCGGTCATTAACTCGTTAGTTATCGTTAATTAGCGCTAACGGGAGGGCTATTTTGGTCTTTTACGCATACGAGGGATGTATTTTGCAAATTATTTTATATTTTTTTTTTTTTTTTTTTTCTTATTATTATTATTATTATTATTATTCCAAATGTTTGTAAAAAAATCCAAAATTTTGTAAAAAATTCGAAAATTTTGTAAAAATTACGAAAATTTTATAAAAATTCCAAAATTTTATAAAAATTTATAAAATTTTATAAAAATTTATTAATAATTCCAAAATTTTATGAAATATTCCGATAAAATTTTTATAAAAAAATTCAATTTTTATAAAATTTTTTTTTCCGTTTGAATACTTTTAGATCTAAATTTTTATAAAATTTTGCATAAAAGTATTCAAAAAATATATATATATTTGTCTAAAATTTTTATTAAATTTTATAAATTTTTATAAATTTTTATAAAATTTTCAAATTTCTATAAAATTTTATAAAATTTTGAATTTTATAAAATTTTATAGAAATTCTAAAATTTTATAAAAAATTTATAAAAATTTATAAAATTCTATAAAAATTTTGAAAATTTTATTAAATTTTATAAAAATTTTGAAAATTTTATAAATTTTTTATAAAATTTTTTATAAATTTTTTAAAAATTTACAGAATTTTATAAAATTTTTATAAAATTTTTGAGTATTATAAAATTTTATAAAATTTTATAGAAATTTGAAAATTTTATAAAAAATTTATAAAAATTTTCTACAAATATATATATATTTTTGAATACTTTTTATAAAATTTTATAAAAATTTCGCCTAAAAGTATTCAAACGAAAAAGAAAATTTTTATAAAAATTCGAATTTTTTTATATAAATTTTATCGAATATTTTATAAAATTTTGAATTATTAATAAATTTTTTATAAAATATTTATAAATTTTTATAAAATTTTGGAATTTTTATAAAATTTTCGTAATTTTTACAAAATTTTGAATTTTTACAAAATTTTCTGATATTTTTACAAACATTTGAATAATAATAATAATAATAATAAGAAAAAAAAAAAAAAAAAAAAAAAAAAAAAGGTAAAGTATAAAATAATTTGCAAAATACATCCTTCAGATGCGTAAAAGACCAAAATAGCCCTCCCCTAGCTAATCTATTAAAACTAACGGAAAGTTAGTGACGAGGATGTATAATGGCTAACGTTATTAACGAAGGATGTAACTAGCCAATAGTTTGTGATGTGGATGTAGGTGTCAAAAACCCAGAAACCATGTGGATGTATTTTGCGATTACTCTTATTTCTATTTACGTCAATACCATGTTTTTAAGAATGAGTTGTGCATCATTCTCAATTTGCTTTATCTATTCAAATTATAAGATGCGTGAACTCTAAGTCATCCTCTATTCCTTCGAAGTCAAACCATCCTATTGATAGAAACATTATCAACGACGAAGACAAGTATTAGACACTTCAAGTGATTTGGTACAAACATTTAGAAGAGCGTGACTCTTACACACAAGATAGCGAAAGCGTAATATAAAATAAAGCTTATTGCAAAGCGAGGAAAAGATGGACTTAATTACAATCCCACCGCCAATGAGGTTGTTGGCCTTATTGTAGGCGACTCGATTCATTTATGGAACAAAGAGATATTGTGATAGACAAGTATAGTGAAGGGTTGCAACGTATAAATATTTTTCATCCTATGTACCTTCCTTGCAAGACCCATTGTTGATGCCACGCATGCAAGATGGATATCATTTGAAATTCCAAGAAGAAGAAACCCGCCACCGACACACGAGATAAAAAGGACAAAACATTTACAATGCGGCAGTGGTTTTCCTATCAAATACATGACCGTCCTAATCAAGAAAAAATTTTTACGCGTGGAGGTCGTTTGTTTCAGCAGTTTCTTGTGGATGGTTACACTATGGTTGAGACTGAGCCTTTGTATTTCAATCGAGCAAAACAGTCAAAACTTAGGTGTGATAGCTACTCAAACATACGTGCAAGCATTGCATCCGGAAACACAGACCCAACCCTCCTTGGAAAGCCGGTCGTGTTGCCTTCTACATTTACCGGAAGACCAAGGTACATGAAGCAAAACTATATGGATGCTATGGCGTTATGTAGATGGTACGGTTGTCCGGATTTATTCATAACAATAACATGCAATCCAAATTGGCCAGAGATTGCAAGATATATGCAAGAGCATAATATTTCATCTTCAGATCGCCCCGATGTGCTTACAAGAGTATTTAAAATGAAACTTGACCAGTTGATGACGGATTTGAAAGAATTGCGTTTATTTGGACGCGTTCAAGCAGGTACTATACATAAACTTTACTAATATTTTTTCTTACATAACCAACTTTCTCTATATACATTAGTAGCATTATATGTACCTAATGTTTATAATATGTGCAGTTGTGTATACGGTTGAGTTTCAAAAAAGAGGACTTCCGCACGCGTATGTATGTTTGTTCTTGCATAGGGATGACAAGGTTCCAAACGCTGAACATATTGAAAAATACATATCTGCCGAGATACCAGATAAAGATAATGATCCGGATTTGTTCAAGTTAGTTTCGATTTCATGATGCATGGTCCTTGCGGTGCGGATGACCCAAACCAGTTTGCGATTCGACGGTAAATGTACCGCATGGGCCCCAAAATTCACCCACCGCAGTCACCGACGCGGATGGATACCCATATATAAGACCGACAATGGAAGATATGTCGAAAGAGTGGCCATAAGTTACATAACGGTTATGTCATTCCTTATAATGCTCACCGCTAAAACGTTACCAATGCCACATTAATGTTGAATGGTGCAACCAAACGGGATCAATAAAATATTTGTTTAACTATATAAACAAAGGTCCGGATAGAGTGTCGGCCCAATTGTATGAACCGGTTACAACTGCTGATGGTCAACAATTTGATAAACCGATTGACGAGATAAAGGCCTTCTTAGATTGCAAATACCTATCTGCTTGCGAGGCAGCATGGAGGCTATTTGGTTTTGAGATTCATTATAGAACACCTTCTGTTGAGAGGCTGTCGTTTCATCTTGAAGGCAAGCATCAGGTTGTGTATGCCAAAGACGGTGATCTCGAAACAGCTGTTGAGAAGCCGACTGCTGGTGCTGATATGTTCGAAGGTTGGTTGAGAATGAATCGAAGGTTTCCGGAGGCAAGGGAGCTTACGTATGCTGAGTTCCTACAAAATATGTATGGAACGGTCCAAATAGAATTTGGACGCTTAGAAAGCAGGGAAGATCGATTGGAAGGATTCATAGCGTTCCATTATCAACCGGAGATGCTTACTATTGCAGAATGCTGCTAAACAGTGCAAAAGGATGCAAGACACACGCTAACATTAGAAAGGTTAATGGTATAGTGTATCCAACTTATAAAGATGCTTGCTACGCAACAGGACTTTTAGAGGACGACAAGGAGTATGTTGAAAGTATAAAAGACGCAGCTCATTGGGCAAACCATGAACATCTTCGTGAGTTATTTGTGATATTGCTTTCGCAAAATGAACTTACCACGCCTGTGACTGTTTGGTTACAAACATGGCATTTTCTTGCGCAAGATGTTCAACATAAGAGGAGGCAGATTTTGAAAATTCCAGGTAACATCCATAAGATATATTTGTAGACTATAATCTGTAATTATACACTGATCAAATATTACTTATGTTTCCTGATACGTTTATTTAACCATATTATTTCTAATGTTTTAATCACTCATCTGTTTATTAAGTTCTTACATTACTATGGTCTAATGCAGATTTGATTATCAGTGACAAGGAAAAAAAGAATGTTGCTTTGTTCTATATTGAGCAGCTGATGAGATCAAGAAACTCAACATTGAGGAATTGGCGTGATATGGCTTATCCGGATGATAGATACATAAGTGAATTTTGTAACCGACTTATACACGATGAGACTAATTATAATTCGGCCAAGTTGGAATCTGAGTACGAACGCCTGTACGGCTCTTTGACCACAGAACAGAAGGGTGTGTATGACACCATAATACACTCAGTTGACACCGGAACGGGAGGATTCTACTTTGTTTAGGGTTATGGAGGTACGGGGAAGACATTCTTATGGAAGACTCTTGCTGCCGGTATTAGAAGAAAAGGTGATATAGTTTTGAATGTGGCATCCAGCGGTATTGCTTCTTTGTTAATGTCGGGAGGCCGAACTGCTCATTCAAGATTCCATATTCCTATCAACGTGGATGAGACTTCTACTTGCTCTATAAGTCCTCAAAGCGATCTTGGAAAAATGTTAAAGAAATGTAAACTTATTATCTGGGATGAAGCGCCAATGGCAAATAAGCTATGTTTTGAAGCATTAGATCGGTCTTTGAGAGACATACTTCGTAGGACCAGCTATGAAATGTTCGATGAGCCTTTTGGAAACATGACCATGGTTTTTGGCGGCGACTTTAAGCGGTTCTACTGTTATTCCAAAGGGATCCCGGAAGACATTATTCTTCGCCGTTGAGGAAATCATATCGTGGGTTTCTTGCAAAGTTCTTAAGTTGACTACGAACATGAGACTCACTGTTGGATCACGACCTGAAGATGTCAACGAGATACGAGAATTTGCAGATTGGATATTGAAAGTCGGAGACGGAGACCTTGGAGAACCGAATGACGGAGAGGTTTCTATAGATTTACCACAAGAAATTTTAATAGATGTCGTTGATGACCCGGTTAAATCTATTATTGACTGCACTTATCCAAAATTTTTGGATAACATACATGATCCTGCCTACTTTCAAGAATAGGCAATCCTTGCTCCAATAAATGAAGTGGTGGATAACATAAATGAGCCTATGTTGGACATGTTTCCAGGTGAAGAAATGGTTTTCCTAAGTTGTGACAGTGTTGACAAAAGTGAATCTGGTGGCATTATTGATCAATCCGTTTTCTCGCCTGAATTTATCAATGGATTGAAGTTCTCAGGTGTTCCAAACCATAGAATTTGTTTAAAAGTAGGAGTCCCCATTATGTTGTTGCGAAACATTGATCAAGCCAATGGATTGTGTAATGGGACAAGACTACAAGTTCTTAAATTAACGAGAACTTCTATTCACGCAAAAATCATTAACGGAACCAACTTTGGGAAACCGTAATCATACCAAGGTGAAAATAACTCCTTCGATAGTTGCCATCGCTTCAGATTGTCGAAATAGTTTCCTATTTCACTTTCATTCGCAATGACAATTAACAAAAGCCGTGGTCAATCGTTATCAAAAGTTGGTTTATATCTCCCCGACTGTTTTCACTCATGGATACTATACGTTCTTTGTCTCAAGAGTTAAAAGCAAGAGTGGTTTAAAGGTTGTAGTTTGTGATGAAGAAGGAAATATGTGTAAAACCACTACGAATGTCGTTTACAAAGAAGTTCTTGCAGGCCTATGAACAAGGTCAAAGAGGTATGTACAAGTTATAAGTTTTTGTTACCATATTTTAAATTATACGTAGTAATGCATTATAAATCATGTATCAAAGAATTTTACTTATATTGTGTATGTATTGTTAGGTGTGCATGGAATTGGCATTTCCTACCAAATTGGTGATTGCTCACACATGTTGTTTGGTATTCAAGACCATCAAAGTTTGACACGACAACAACATCCATGTTTGTTCATTTAATTGTTAGTAACTTAATTGATTATCGTATAACTCATGTATTCACTCATGTATTGTCTTATTTTGTAGCTTATATTGATAGAACATGTTTACTTTCGTTTTTTCGTATTATCTCATTTTCATATTTCTATAAAAATCCCGTGAATCCACGGGTCTTTAAGCTAGTGTTTTATATAAAATTTTTGGTGGTTGACTTGTAAGTAACAAATTAGGATAGGTATTTATGTCATTAGTACACTAGCATTTATGACACTAGGGAGAGTGTAGTATTTAAAGACTTCTTTAGTTAATTATTATCACACTACTTGTTACTCAACTCATTTCCACCTCCCCATTATTTCACTTAAGTTCTAATTTCCTTTATTGTAAGCAAATGTCTGACAACATACCTTTTGAAATTCAAATGCAAATCATTAACAAACTTCCTGTCAAATCTTTACTTTAGTTTAGAACCGTTTCAAAGACATGGAAGTCTGTTATTGATAGCGCCAACTTCGTTGTCGGTTTCGGTGTTCGCCCGTGTCAGCCGTGTTCATTCCTTGTAGGGTATAAGAAGGATTTTGTTGAGACAAAATTTATATGTTTTATTGACCAAAATGGCAATTTGTCCCAACAACGTAGCTTTCTCCCAACTCTTCCTCACGTAATTAGCCATACAAATCTAATATATTTGAATCTGTAAGATATAACTTTTCACATACACATCAAACCATAAGCACAAGGTGGCGTATAAGATGGAATTCTAGAGAGAGAAAGTTAGAGGTTTAGGGAACTTAGTGAGAGAAAGTGAAAGATATTATTATGAGCTCCAACCTCTACCTTGGGAGGTAGAGGGTATTTATAGTCTTACATAAACGCCACACATCGGGTCGTGGATCGAGGCATACAGTGGGTAAAGACCCGTCCTTCCTCCACGGTGTTACTTAACAAAATACTACTTAACTTAAAATAACTACGACTACGAGCTTTCTAACGAATACAAATACTTGAGGTGACCGACTCTTTAATACCGGAATTTCTAATTCCTAACAATCTCCCTAAGGAGGTCACCTCGATCATGTACCAAAATTACATTGAATACAAATAGATAATACATTAACAATTGATCTTGCATTCTTGATGTAGTCCTTTGCTCCTAAGCTCGTAGTCATTGATTCTTCACATTGCATGTTTGGTTACTTCAAGTGGAGGTCTTTACCGATCCACGTGATAATAATTTTGAGCCATCTTTTGAGATCATCACTATCAACAATCTCGACACATCCTTTGTGGTGTTGGTATTATGTGATGTTGTGACTTTAGGACCGACATGCTCACATTCGGATCATGAAATCTTCACATCGAGTAGCGGAAGCTTTGTTGAATCATGATATTGGCGGCAGTAGCGAAGCATGGAGTGAAAATATCGAGTCATTGATGCACTAATCATGATTTCTTTTGAGTTGAATGTGTTAAGTGAGCATGCGGCTATGGATTGACCGCTTCATTCGATCGATCACCGCAAACGTCGGGCGTACACGCATACAACAGTTAGCAATAAATCGCAGGAAAGTGTCTTTGATCACTTTCGATGAATTGAGGTACACGCCCACGGTTCCCGTTGATCGATTACAAAATCGCTCGTGATCGGTATAATTCCTAAGAATTTCCTTGATGAGGTTTCGCAATGCTCTAGTTGTTCTCAAACCGAACATCTCAAAGAAGACAACACGGAGTGAGTGAACCGGTAATTTTAAGTCCACCGATTGATGAAAAGAGATTTGAAAAACAATCGTGTATTGCTCAATAGAAATTGTTTTTGCAATACAACGAAGGTTTTATTGAAAATCAATTATCAATCATAAAAACACCTTTTGGTTTGACAAATGAGTACACGGTCGACGTGCTATAGAAAAGAGTTTTTAAGCACAACGACCGGTTTTTCAAAGGTATCCGTCAATCCCTAACCTGAACCAGGATTGATTCAAGAAATTGAATCGCCCCATTGTTTCTGTTCAGTTGTCACATGGTTGATCCATATACTAGATCTCACATGCCACCTACCAGGAGCTTGTTTGATGTTAGCTCCAGAAGGCTTTCCATCTTCATTGTGCATGTGTAAGCACATTACTCGGACGCTCGCAATACCACAAGGATAATGCGAGGACTCAAGATATAATCTCTTTCACATTGTGTGAAACAGAGAGTCTTCATTGAAAGTGTCCTAATGAGATTAATTGATGATCTCGTGGCTCTAGACTCAATTTGGGCATATTTGGATCCTATGCGGAGACTAGGGAGAGGTCTCCTTCTTCAATATCAACAATCTCTAAGAGAAAGTCGATAGATAATGTTGGTTCCCGTGAGAATGAAACAAGTCCTTTTAAGAGGAACTTGAGTGGTTTGGAAAGTTGAAGTGCGATCGTCACCGGGTCCATGACGTCTTTTCTTCAATACCGATGTTACCATCGGTAGCATATGAATTGAACCCGGTTTCGCCCTAAGGTTGAATAAATGGAGGGCTATTTGTTTTCACCCTTTCTCATTCAATTCTTTTAATTCTTCAACCCTTCATTGCTTACCGAGACTTCATAGCTAGAACCTTGTTGGGTTTATTTCAAGACTAGCTCGGTCTTAGTCCGCACACTTCCCATATCTCATTTTCTCCTTTTATCATCATACCTAAGGACTTCTACACTAACTAGTGGATTGTCCTGGTAGATCCCTCCGTTACGGCGGATCATGGGAACCAATACCTAACCTTATCATCCTTATATCACCGTACATAAAATAAAGTTGGTCGGTCTATTTGGTATTGTTCATCCGCCATTGGATCCAATTGAAAACCATTTGAAAATCAATTCGGTACTTGTGATATATTATCAAAGCATTTTGTACCGAATTGTTTTTGATATTTTTAGAACGAGAACTCCCCTCAACGTGTGCATCAAGTATTTGAAAATGTTTTGCACACGGAGGCAAGAGAAAGAATTAACTTCTTTGGTTACCATCTTCTAAAGATATCAACATCACTTCCCACATTAAATCAAGTAGAAATAGCATTTCGGGAAGGATGAGGTTTCCATAAATTTGCTCCCCTCAATATGTGCCTCGAGGTTTGAAAAGAGTTTTGCACATACTAGAGGAACCCGCACATTGGGATAAATGATCACGTTTCAAATCATAGGTTTAAGATAGGTGCTCCCCCTCAACATGTGCATGGAAAAATTGAAATCGTTTGTCACATGTGAGAAGGACAGCTTGTACATCCTTATGAAACCATTTACCGAATAATCAGTTTAAATCATACATTCTCCCCCGATCACAATTATCAAATCATTTGAGATTTGTGATCTCTTATAGATTTAAATTGATTTTGAAAGCTTTTAAGGAGAATTGTGACTTGATTATGAAAGCTTCTTAACTGATAAGGGTCGGATTTTAAGACTTTAAACTCCATTGATAAAACATGCATGTACATCATATGAAAACACTTTAATGCCAAATAACTTTTTAATTTAATTGAAATCATTCTCCCCCTCAATCAATGACATAGGTTGTTGATTGAGAGATAGAGATTTTGACAAATAAGTCCTGATGATTTTAAACAATAGAGAACGAGTTATTTTTCAAAGCATTTAGTTTTCAGCAGATAAATGTTTATAGAATCAGAGCATGGAATTTTGAAAACATGATAAAACATGGCTCGTTCTTTCTTTTAAAACCGGTTATTGCACGAAAATGACAATAAACCATTTCTCTTTCTCCCAAAAACCATTTAGTTTTCACTTTCTCATTTTTTTTTTTTTTTTTTTTTTTAATAAAAATTTGAACAATATCTTAAGTCCCGTGTCATTCTTTGAATGACAGCACAAAGACCGTAGATATAATCGAATCGAGAAAAAACATGACAAAATGACAATATTTTTTGAAGATTTTTCGAATTTTTCAAATTTTTATGGATTTTGAAAGTTTTATATTTTTCTATTTTGTTTTTCGAATAAATATTTACAAGAGATAGATGAAGATAGACCTTTACTCCTCGTCTTCCTCCTGAAGACGTTTGAGAGTTTCTGGTTGAAGGCTTTTCAAACCAAGACGTGGAAGAATAAACTCAAAACGTTCTCTTGGAAGAGCTTTGGTGAAGATGTCCGCTAAGCGATATTCGAGACCTCACAAAATATAGTTCCACCACACCTTTTCCACTTGTTCCCGATGAAATGATGTCGAATGTCGATATGCTTTGCTCTTGAGTGTTGAACGTTGTTGCATGAGAGAGCAATAGCACTTTATTATCACAATACATAGGATTTTGTTGAATTCAAAGCCATAGTCGATAATTGAGATCTCATCCATAAGATTTGAGCACAACAAGATGACATGGCTATGTATTCACCTCTCAGAGGAAATAGAAGTACTCATTTGCTTCTTTGAAGACCAACACAAGCTTATCACCCAAAACCGAGCACCTCGGATGTACTTCGACGTGTATCTTGACAACTGCATGATCAAGATACGCATTGGCCGTTAGTGACATACCGGTGTCCTTGGTACCATAGTCCCATATTGATGGTTCCTTGGAGATACCGAAGACCCGTTTAATCGCTTCAAGGTGCTTTTTAGTAGGCTTAGCACGGTATCTAGCACACATGCAAACAATGAACAAGATGTCCGGTCTACTAGCAGTGAGATACATCGAGGATCCAATCATACTACGATATTTTGATTGGTCAATCATGATCCCCGAGTGGTCCTCATCTAGTTTGGTTCGATCAATCATGGGGTGTCAACAGGTCACTTGAATCAAATCCAAATTTCTTTAAAATCTCGGTTGCATATTTAGATTGATTTATGAAAATGCCTCGGGATTTTGTGAAATTTGTAATCCCAAGAAAAATGACATTTGTCCCATCATTGACATTTGAAACTTTGAACTCATTTCATTAGAAAACGATCACATTCCATTGGGTCGGTCGAGGCAAAAATAATATCATCAACATAAATTTGAACATGAGTTAAATGTTTGCGACTTCTGGTGAACAATGTAGGATCAACTGCTCCTTTATCAATCCAGTTGATAGAAGAAACTTTGAAAGTGTATCATACCATGCCCTTGGAGCTTGCTTTAAACCGTAAAGAGCCTTCTTGAGACGATAAGCGTGAGTAGGATGCTCTTGATTCACAAATCCTTCAGTTTGGCGGCGTGAGCGACTTCTTTAAGATCTCCGTTCGAAATGCCGTCTTCACATCCATCGATAAACTACCATGTTCTTACTAGCAAAGATTAGCGAAAGATTCGATTGCCTCGATTCGAGCAACGAGAGCAAAAGATTCTTCAAAGTCTATACCCTCCTCTTGACGATATCCTTTAGCAACTAATCGAGCCTTGTTCTTCAACACATCACCATGCTCATCAAGTTTTACTTTGAAGATCCATTTGAGAGCTATAATCATATACGATCTGGAGCGGTACTAACTCCCATACATCAAGTCGATCAAACTCATGATATTCATCTTGCATGGCATTGAACCATTGTCTTCATTCATGGCGGTTTAACATCTTTTGGTTCGATCTTAGATAGTACGGAGTTGAAGAAACACCATAAGGCATCGGTTGCAAGTTGTTTTCGGGTTGATACAGACGAGAGGATTTCCAATGATGTTGTCTAATGGATGATCGTGAGTCCATTTTACGAGGTGTTCATGTGGCGGTTGTTGAGGAATTGAGGTAGCAGTCGATGTCTCTGAAGAAGATGGTTCGATGATGATTCAGAGTAGCAAATATGTTTTCAAATGGAGCATCTTGAGGAGTAGCAAAGGGATTAACTTCATCATTGATGCGAAACATTTCCATGATGTACATTCAAGAATGATGATTTGTTGAAGAGATCAAGGATCGTGAGCAGGTGCTTCTTGACTTAACGATATTGAGGCGGAAGGATTGACTTCATTCACGGAATATGAGCAACCTCATTGTAGGGATCAACACCTCATTAGTACTTGAATCATACAGTTCATCAAACATAGGATCAAACAATTTCTTTACATCATCTTCAAATGGAGGTACATATGGAGTTTCTTGAGAAGAGTTTGGAGCAAGAGATGAACCAATGGGACTGTCTTGAAGTGCGGGTCCGAATCGAGTGTCCAGAGCCATTTGACCGGTCGACTCATCAAACGAACGTGAATTGTTTCCATGATATTTCGGGTTCTTTTGTTGTAGATTCGGTATCCCTTTTTGTTTGGTGCGTATCCTACAAATACTCCAATGTCGACTTTAGCCCTAAGTTTCCCTAAGTCTTGACCTCATTAGTTGGATAGCACAATGCACCAAACACACGAAGGAAGAGAGATTAGGTTTTTGTTGTGGACAAGTTCATATGGAGTTTTCCATATACAAAGTGTGGATTAGGGAGCGATTTTGTGTATAGCATGCGATGGCGATTGCTTGACCCGAGAAACATTGGAACCTTTGAGTAAATCAACATTGTTCTAGCGGCTTCAACCGAGTCCGATTTCGTCTTTCAACTACACCGTTACGTTGAGGAGTTCGTGGAACACTTCTTTGATGACCGATTCCAACGCTTTCATAGAATTCATTAAGTTGTTTGTTGACAAACTCGGTTCCATTATCTGCTCGACAATTCGGCGGTTTTGTTAAGTCGAACTGCATTTGTTTGATGAGTTTGATGATGATATCGGGAGTTTCATCCTTTGTCCTTAAGAACTTGACCCGGTGAACCTAGAGTAATCATCAACCACAACTAACACATATTTCTTCCCAAAGATATTCGTACCTCATTGGTCCACATAAATCCATATGAATCATATGAAGAACTTCTATGACAGAGTTAGTAGGTTTGGGTTTATGGGCATATTTCTTGCTTTTTCCCAATTGACATGCTGAACAAAGATGATCCTTTTCATACTTTAGTCTAGGTAAACCTACAACTAAGTCCTTTCTGGAAAGATCGTTGATGGTGCCGAAGTTCAAGTGATTGAGACGACGGTGCCATAACCATGACTTTGTTTTTGAAGCCTTTGATAACAAGCAGATTGGAGAAGCCCTCATCATGTCATCGATAGAGATGGTGTAAAGGTTTGACCCACGAGTTCCTTTTAATAGTTCCTTACCATTAAGATCTCTAACAAAGCGGTATGTTTTTCAAGGCAACTTCTAGATCGAGTCACGAATTGACCAACAGAGAGCATGATTATGACCCAAACCTTCTACATAGTAAACTCTCGAGATGACACTATCACCAACAACATAATCTCCATAACCCATAATAGCACCGAAATGATCATTACCAAATCTAACAGTCCGATGAATTTGCTCACGAAGTTCATGAGTCATGACCGGTCTCCAATATATGCTTGGAACAACTGAGTCCGGTACCACGTAATCGATTTGAACGATCCGCGGTTGAACACGCAGACAAAATGGATAATCGGATAACTGGGATCCCCATGCAAGAATGGGTTCCATTTGGTTAGCAACAATGTTTGGACCACCCACATCGAAATAGAAGCATTCATATCGAAAGTGAGGCGGTGGAATCGTTGTGAATAGATGCGATTACTAGTGTCAACATTAGCCTGCTCACGGTGTGATCACTTCTTAAGGGGATAGTTCTACCAAGAGGCACCCATTTTCTAGTGGACATTGTCGATTAGTCTTAAGACCAACAGTGTCCAATAAAAGCCTATTTTCTTGAATGTTCTTCCCGTGGGTTTCCATTGTTTTCTAACTTTCTTCGTTTTTGTCTTTTAGCCTTCTTAGCATGAATTTTAGCATTAACAATATTAATCGGACAATTAACATCATTAGGCGGATCGGTAACACCACATTCATGATTAGAAGCGAATTCAAGCGAGACATTAGTACAAGGTTTGCAAATAGTATCGAATTGAATTAATTACGATGCGCCTATGGCAATTACTAGAATCAACACGATTCGTTTTATTCAATTCAAGCTTAAAGTTCCTAGATTGTTCTTCTACTTTCTTCCAAAGGCACATTCTTAGCTTGAGAGGTCCTATCATCTTTGTATTGTCTTGAGACTTTGACCGCTCCGCTTAATGTCACCGATTACTCCTATAGAGGAATGGGAACATTAGTTGGTTTAACTACTCTTTGCATCACTGTTTAGATGTCTTGGGTCTCGAACTACATGCAGTGCACTTAGGTTCACTTTCATAAAACTAGAGGCACCGTGATTTGTACTCCTAGAAGGCACACTTGAGTTCTCTTTCTTAGCATTGTGGATCCGGAATCAATGTTTAAAGGCACACTACTGTTCACTTTCAAAACATTGGGAATCGAATGCATATCATACTTAGCTTTAGGCATTGAGCATGGAATCAAAGGATTAACTCTCTCACCTAATGACTTTGGGCATATTGTGATCAAGCATTCTAAGATTTCTTGAGATCGTTTGGCATATAAGCAAGCATGTCCAATTGCATTATCATGAGGTTTCTCTAGCTTATCCTCTTCAACAATCTCACGCAGACATTCTAGGCAATCCTTAAGGGATGAGAAGTATGTTTGAATGGCAAGTTTGTTGTTCCTTAGATGAGGAGGGACATATGTCACAGACACAACATATTTATTACAAGAGGAAACTTAGATACAACATTCTCCCCATTGATCATTGGCATTTTCCTTTTACGACTCTTGATTCTCAATTTCCTTTTGCAATGACGCTATTTGATCGTTATTTTTGTTACGAGTGACTTTAATTGATTCAAATAACTCATTGAAATGACGTTAACCTTTTCATTTTCTTTTAGAAAACTTTCATTTTCCTTTGTAAAGCATTTACTAGGTTTTGAAGATGAAACGTTTGAGAATTTCGAGAATCTAAAGGAGGAGGCATTTGGGAGCTGTCATATTGTTCGCTTGCCCTTTTAATTGAGAGATCCGGGCTTTCAACTTTCTCGATCGTGTTGCATCGAGCTTGAATCATTCATCACGTTTGTTAATTTGAAAAGCGCATCAAACTCGGAGCATCGAAGATGTCTTGATATTTGAAGTTTTGACATTTTCTTTGAGATGTTGATATTTTAGTTGTAAATTAAAATACTCAACTTCTAGTTTAGAAAATGTTTAACCAAAGTGTCGTGATTATCCAGTTCAATTTTCTCGTTTAGTTTAGAATTAGTTTTTCAAGCTCAATGACACGATCATGGGAGACTTTCGAGGCAGCAGATAGTTCATGAAATTTGGAAGCATTAATAGAGCAATTTGTAGCGATGAAAAGATATCTTGAGCAACACATTCAATAATAAGAGTCTCATTTAATGTATGCAAGTTCTTCCTCTCAATCTCATTATATTTTAGTGCACGCTCATAATCACTAACTTCACTACCATTGCATCAAATTCCTTTTCCATTCCCTTGATATCGGTTTCAATTCCCTTTTAAGACTTTCAAAGTGATCTTCGAAGTTTAAAGAAAGGCATGACCTCGATTAGATAACATTCTTTCATTTGCTCAAAACCCTTTCTCCTTGATTATACCGATGGGTGTGATCCTTTTCTTGCAAGTTTTCTCAAAATCAACAAACAGTTGAAATATAACATATTGACTGATTAAGGTCTTGCTTTTAGTGGCAATTTTTCTAGGAACTAGGTGCATTGGTGTATTAGGAGGATACTCAGTCGCTCTAGGCATTTTCCATAAAGGGGGGTTTGTTTCAACAATATTTTCAGCTTTCAACTTTTCTAAATCCTTTTTCCAGAAAATTTGTTCGGGAGTCAGCAATGTTTGAGGCTTGAACATGTTCAAAGAAATCCAGTTTTCCTTCTTGTAGTCATGGGGAGTGATAATAATTTTTTCTCTTTGCATTTGGTCATCTAGTTTTTGTTCATCCTTTCCTAGTGACTTCATCGATTTCTTATCTTCCTCGATGCACTCAACGCAACTAGGTTTCGCCTAGGCTTAAGAATTTCATTACCATCATAAAGCACCTTATGAGCATTTCTAGCCTTTTAATTACCTCGATTTGGTTCCTCAACAAGGGGAATGCTATGCTTATCGCTTAAGACTCGATGTTTAGTGACCATGTGAAGCATCGAATGGTGTTTCCTTGTATGTACAACTTGTTCTCAAGTTTGTTTTCAAAGTTTTGATTAGAAAAATCTCTCAAGAGTTTTGATTCCTTTGCATTAAATTCTTGCTTAAGCATTTTCACATTTTCTTGAAGTTCTTGTTTTGTTTAATGTTTTAGAAAGTTTTTCTTGCAAGGAATTTAATTCTTGTTTCAATACTTCTTCTCTAAACTTACTTTTCTAATTATTGTACTCACTTGGTTATCCATTTCCGCTCACGAGTGGTCAACTCAAACTTAGCTCGTTGTTCATAAATAGCAACACGTTCTTTATAGGCATTTAGTTCGAAATTACGGACTCATCAGGGCATATGCGGTGTATTCATCTAAAACATAGTCATTGTTGATGCGGAAGATGCATCACTTGGTACAACTTCACTTTCACTTTGTTTCACATATTGATCATATGGGACAATATCGATATTACCCATATTTTCAATATTTGATTCAATAGCTTCGATTGATTGTACTTTGTCATGCATCATTGCACATCAACATCATCGTATAGTTTTAGTACCTCGAGATAAGCTTGTCATGGGATGGGCCAGCCAGGTGGTGAAGAAGAGACCTTGGGAGAGACCATTGGAGAAATACTAGCCATAAAGATTGTGTGTGCCGTAGGTCCATCATCCACATCAGTCGTATGCATCACGGTCACCAACTTGAAAGGCATTTTGATGATTGTGACCTATCTCCGAATAGGTCGCTCATCTACATCGCATCATAGGTCTTGGCATTGCCCTCAAGAAGAAACAACAATTCCTCTTCATTCAAAGCAAGCACCATTATCCCGAGCTTGTGCAAAGATCTTATCTCTCAAGTATTCAAGATTCGTGGATGCTTTGGGAATCAGTTCCTTGCAATGTGTCCTCACCACCACGCTTATAGCATTTGATTGGCTTAGCTTGACCTTGGTTACCATTCCTTCCTCGATTCTGTTGCCAACATAACCTCTCCCACTCCACCTCTTCCCCGATCATCTTGTCTTTCTTGAAGCTGGTTGCACCACGATCCTTCCATCTTTAACGGTGGCTTGATTGTGTGGGTTAGATGCGATTCGAGGTTGTTGTTGGTTTGTGGGAGAGTATTCATGTTTTGACTAATGAGAAGAGCAAGTTGATTAATGAAGCTACCCACGTGAGCATCGGCATCGACTTGCTTGTACATAGGATCGGGAATGAGTTTGTGATTACCATTACCCAGGGTATGACTTGTGATGCTTTGGTTGTGATTCCGATGTTTGAGTAGAAGGTTGTAGAGTCATTAGACGAGCTTGTCTCTCCCTGGTTGGTTTTGAACTGATTGAGAATTAATTTTTCAAACATAGCATGTCTCTCATTCGAAGGAGGAAGGCATAGAGTTGCTCATAGTTTGTATTCTTCAATCCTTTAGTGAGCTTCACAATGGTAACAAACTTGTGCCATTCGGGATTCATGTTGTTTACAAATTTTGAATTCAATGAATGTTCGGCATAGTCATTCGATGTTCCTCATGTCATTAACTAACTTATGAAATCTCATAGTACTCATAGACACTCTCATCCGGTTTCATCTTGAAGTGCTCAAATTAGTCATAGAGTTGGGATTCTCTGTCTTCCATAGTCAATTTCGAACACGAGAGAAGCATCTTAACATTGTCCCAAAGCGCCTTAGCATCCGTGTTATGATTGATCGACTTGTAGATGTCTTTAGGAAGACCTTGAAGAACAATGTTTGAAGCCCCGATATCTCGCATCAAATCTCTTTTATCCTTATCATCAAGTTCATCATACATCTTAGGTCCATCCATTCCGTAAAGCAGAGTACCATCGGCATTAGTATCAAGTATGTCTCTAGTCGTCTCAACTCGATATGGTCCTTCATCAATGGATTTGAGAATGTTGACACCATTTTCCTTTCAAGGCAATACTGATCGATTCGTTGAGCCCAAGAGTCGTAGTCGATTCTGTCAAGCATGGGTGGGCGAGTACCGAGCCATTGCTTGAACATCCTCGACAGCATGGAGATGGCGGTGGGAGCGTTGGTAGACATGTTAACAGATTATACGGGATTTTATAACTCTATGATTAAACCGGAAATAGATTCTTTCACGGGATTTTACTAAATCAAGAGAAAACCGTAAACAATCACTTAAGTCGCTAGAAGATAAAGCACTAAGTCGCTAGCAGAAAATGCACTAAGTCGCTAGAAGTATATGCACTAAGTCGCTAACCCTTAATTCGCTACACCCTAAGTCGCTAGAGTCCCAAGTCGCTAGACAGAAAGCAAGTCGCTAAATAGTAACTCGCTACAGACCAAGTCGCTAGCCAAATTTTGGCAGCAATTCGCTACACAAGTCGCTAGATATGCAAGTCGCTAAAGAGTAACTCGCTACAGACCAAGTCGCTAGCCAAATTTTGGCGACAATTCGCTACACAAGTCGCTAGATATGCAAGTCGCTAAAGAGCAACTCGCTCTGAGACCAAGTCGCTACCACAAGTCGCTATCCGTAGTGGAGAGTCCACTACTTGTACTTTAACTCGCTAGATCTAACTCGCTAGCTTTAACCTTGTAAGTCGCTACAAAGCGTGAAGCAAGTCGCTACCAAGAAACTATTCCGTGAGCTAAGTCGCTAACATGAAAAACCATATAAACATCACTTTTCAATCCAAAACAACCCAACCAAGATGATTCAAGCTTACCAAATGAAAACCTAAACACTTTTGATGATTCTAAACATAAAAGTACCAACAAAATTCAAACTTTAACACAAGAGATCAACCAAATGATGCAAAACCACTAAACTTTTCAAACTCAAAACCACCTAAAACCACTATAAATCCAAAGATGTGCAAGATATGATCTAACCTTGGCTCTTGATACCAATTGTAAGATATAACTTTTCACATACACATCAAACCATAAGCACAAGGTGGCGTATAAGATGGAATTCTAGAGAAAGTTAGAGGTTTAGGGAACTTAGTGAGAGAAAGTGAAAGATATTATTATGAGCTCCAACCCTCACCTTGGGAGGTAGAGAGTATTCTGATCTTACATAAAATGCCACACATCGGGTGTGGATCGGGCATCTGATGGGTAAAGACCCGTCCGTCCTCCATGGTGTTACTTAACAAAATACTACTTAACTTAAAATAACTACGACTACGAGCTTTCTAACGAATACAAATACTTGAGGTGACCGACTCTTTAATACCGGGAATTTCTAATTCCTAAGAATCTTATCCCAATTGGCAACTCTCACGGATTGATATGTTTGTCTGGTGCTTTTAAGATGGCTGTTCTTTGGAACCCATCAATAAGAAAATCAATTGCTATAGTACTCCCTTTTTGGTCAAGTCAATATGAGTCTCATAAAGTTGCAGTGGGTTTTGGTGTGAATCCTGGTGTCGAAGCAGATGCAGGGTCCTTATTCATGAGCTCCTTCAACGAATCACTTCTTCTGCTTACTCATCAGTTGTTCGTATATTAGTATATCGGATAGACTTTAGTATGGTTGTTAGATAGTTGTTACGTGTTAAGATAGTTGTTTGTAAGGCGTGTTGTTTGTAAGTTTCGTAAGTGTTATGTATAATAGAACTAATTTAACTTTTACGCTTTTTCTTTGTGTGTTTTTGTTTTGTTTGTTTTTGTTTCTTTATTTAGTCACCTTAATTAGTAAACCAATTATTTAACATTATTGTATTTCTGGACATCATCTAAAATGAAGAGAATATGGATGTGCATCGTGATTCAAAGGTTTGTTGTTTACAATAGTATTTGTATCATATAATATATGGTTTACATATGTTGATTGCTTTCAAGAATAGTATTTTTTTTCTTTTTTGTAGTCAACTAGCATGAATTTTACCGATGTTGGAGATTTTCAGGAAGATTTGTCCACACAAGAGGTTCAAGAAGTACTAGGCAACCTCTTTGGCTCATCTCCGACAGATTGTCAGGTAGTATATAACATGTTATTTTGTTTATTTTATGAATTAATGCATACCTAAGATTTGCCCTTTTTTACACGCTCATTTTATCAGGACCATAAACAATTCGAGGTTGCGAAGGATGAGCAACATGTCCCAGTGAAGGAAATAATGAATGATCAACAACACTCATCGTCTCCTTTTTATACGGTAAATAGATTAATCAATTCAAATTTTAACCAACTCACTCGTCACGCAATGTTAACTGTTTTTCAGGATCTTCATGTGATGAATGATGATCAACATGTTCCAATGAAGGAAGAAGTGATAAATGATCAACAATACCCAGAGTCTCCTTTTAATGCGGTAATATAGTCGAACAGGTTAATTTAATCATTTTATAAACCAATACGCACATTCAATCAAGTTTAACTCTTTTTTCAGGACTTGTTGTCTTTTGATGATGAGCAACACGTGCCCGTGATCAATGATGAGGAGGCACGAGACCCTGATCAAGATGTTCCGATGAAGGTACGAGACCCTGATCAAGATGTTGGGATGAAGGAGCTAAAGAGTGAGCAAAAGTTAGAGTCTGCTATCAGTGAGGTAAATATAGTATAACATGTTAATTTAATCATTTTATAAACCAATACGCACATTCAATCAATTTTAACTCTTTTTTCAGGACTTGATGTCTTTTGATGATGAGCAACATGTGCCCGTGATGAATGATGAGGAGGCACGAGACCCTGATCAAGATGTTCCGATGAAGGTAGAAGACCCTGATCAAGATGTTGGGATGAAGGAGCTAAAGAGTTAGCAAAAGTTAGAGTCTGCTATCAGTGAGGTAATACACGATAAACATGTAATCTAATTAAAATATAACTGTCATGGACATTCACGCAATTTGACTGTTATTCCTTTCAGTCCGGTAAACCCATTCCAGTGAAGGTAGGAGACATTGAGGAAGATGTTCCTATGAACTGCATGATGACTGAGCAAATGTTAGAGTCTGATTTCAGTCCGGTAAATACACGCTAAACATGTAATCTAATTAAATTTTAACCGTCATGGACATTCATGCAATTCGACTTTTATTCTTTTTTCAGGTAATTAGCAGCCCTGTTAATGTCTTTGGTTTTAAGAATTTCAACCCTTTTGAAAATAAGTTCACAATCAGACTGAGTCCCTTTTCAACGGAAAAGAAGTTGAGCAAGGTGTTCCATTCCCCATATATGCGTGACGAAACTACTACAAGAGTTTTAAGAAAGCGTCAAAGAGACATGTTAAACTTGATATTCCCAAGGTCATTGGACCTAATGGGAAAGAAATATCACTCCGACCTTGGAAAGAGGTATTCTAATCATATTTTTGTTCTTAATGTTAATTGCAATTATTTAGGTTATTAGTTTTTAATTTATTATTAAATGTTTTGCATATGACAATGTAGAGTCTCAAACGTAATGCTAACTCGACAAAGTATAGAGCCTTTGTCCACCCAATCATCTGATTATGGATTGTGATCAAAGAAGATTAAGAAAGAGAAGGACCAACAGTTATTTCGCTTCCCATGGGGCAGCGGAGGTACGATTGCTAATCTTAAATTCTAGCTAGGATTATTGGGCAGGGATGCCAAGAGCGCCGGTTGGCTATGTGATTCGGTATGTAACTATTACAACCCAATAATATATGTGTAGAGATATCGAGTTGATCATAGCTAATGTTTCTTTTTTTATCTATTTTTAAATGACAAGATATTGGATTATGGGTTGATTTAATGATGCATTTTAGACACGCAAATGTTGATTGGGCCATGGTTAGCCCATTCTTTGCTCCCGGATCATTGACGGTGAATGCCGATATACTATGCTGACGGGGTGACCGATGGTATCCCGTGGTTTCGTGAAGGTGTTGAAAAGGTGTGTATTTTAGTTCTCAGATTTTTGTAGAATTTAGGCTGTTTGGGATTTGCTTGTAGTTGTTAAGAATTAAGACTTAGAGCTTTTGTAAAAAAAGGTACGATGTAAATTGATAAAAAAGCTCTTACAGATTGGTTATCTTTACTACTTTTGTAGGTGTTTTTTCCCATTTGTCAACCTGATGTACACTGGTTCCTAGGTGAATTCTCTATTAGCACTTGTGTTATAACGCTGTACGATAGCCTTAGGAGCAGGCATGTTGAAGACCGTCCTTGGTGGATAAATATGATGCGACGTTTTCAAACTCAACTACCTATTTATCTGGAAGAGAGTGAGGTGATGGCGAGGAAGAATATATATCCCAATTCTTACTCCGTTTCCTTTTGGTATGCAGAAAATGTCCCTAGAAAAGGTGAGAGGTATGGGGATTGTGGTGTTTTGGTCGTTATATTTCTATACAGGTTAACTAATTACATTCCACTCAACTTCAAAGACCCAGTTCAAGCTGCACTGGCATATCGTATGCATCTGTCCGATTTTTCTGGAAATACAAGATTCCAGTTCCTAAATCGTAAATGAATGGCCTGCTAAACATTTTAATTGGTGTTGCTTTCTAGTGAAAACTTAAAACATTTGGTTGTGGCATTTGTGCATTTTTGTAACTGGTGAAACTTAAAACATCCTGTATCTTGTAGGCATTGGTGAAACATCTCATTCCCTATGTATCTTGTAGATTATCTAAACAGTTCTATTCCGCATGTGTAATGGTTCAACAATTGTGTTGAAAACTTTATTTTTTTCTTCTTATTTCGATACATTACGTGTGGCGTTTACTCCTTTATAAAAAATTGAACAAGATCAAGATTACGTGTTTTGGTAGATCTTTATCAAGTTCTAAACTTTTAAGTGCAATGGTTAAAATTTGAATGTTGAAACTAGGGAATAAGATCGGTATCTGATCGACTAGTAAGTCGCTCGACCACTCGACTAGTAGTTGGGCAGATGGTATATTTAATGTGATAGGGTAGATGATAATCAGATATAAATATGACCCCATAGCATAGAGAATTCTCATCCAAAATTGTCTCAAACTTTTTAGTTGTCAAACTCGCCACCACCAAATGCATTCGCCACCAAATGATGAATGGGAACAACTACTTGATATAGATGACTCTGATCTCCGACTATCCGCTACGACTCAGAACATGGTCTCATATGGAAGCCCTAATGTTGATAAGTTTGTTAGGAAAATACCTGGTCCTGCAGGTAAAATTGTGGATATTCGGGGGGGGAGGGGGTGTGGATGATGGTTTGATGATGACACAGGAGTATATTGGGAAAGTTGTTTATGATGAGGGCGAGGATTACGATTTTAAAAGTGGGTCATCGGTTCGTGCGGTTGAGTTTATGCAAGTTGATGGCGGGATATTGGTTGGTTGTTTTGCTGATATCAAAAAAATTTGCAAGAAAGGGAAAGTTGAGAAGGTTGTTGGGATAATTAAGTCATGTACTCCGAATGTGTTGGGTGATCTAACAGTAACATTGAAAGAAGTTTCAGGTTTAATCTCGAGTTCAATTCATCACAAAGTCTTTACGGATGAGAAGCTTGTAAAGGCGATTACTGTTGGGGCTGTTTTGATACTTCAAAATGTTTCAGTATTTTCTCCCAATGAATCTAGCCATTATCTTAACATTACAATAAAAAATTTGGTTAAGGAATTCCCCAAAGATACACTTCTTGAAGTTATCAGTGGTGCTGGTGTTAGTAGAAGTTTAACTTGTGTTTAAGCAGTGGTGTTAGTGCTTTATTTATTTTAATTTTACTGTACTTGTTTTAATGTTCTATCTTTTATCGATTTCCTAATGTAATTCGTACGACTTAATGTTTTAATGTTTATCGATCATCGAATTTAATTTGCATCTTTAGTATATTTTACTTTATGTCACTCAATTACAATGGAAAACGTACACCGTCGGTTGAGCATTTGTGATCGGCGCCGTCGGTTGGCGTTGACTTTTAAATGTGAATTAATGTTGTATATTAAATTTTAACTAAACACACCTGACTACATTTACTCCTAATTAAATACTCTAACTACCATTTCATATTTATTAAACACATTTATTAAACACACATAATTATTTTCTTTTCCAAAGAAAAAAGTACCGATGGTCGAGCAACCCCCAGTCGAGCGCCGTCAGTCGAGCATTGAACTTTTTAAAGTGAATTAATATAGGGTAGGTAGTATTAATGGTGTATGTTTAATGTGATGTACTCCTAATTAAATACTCCTAACTACCATTTTACATTTATTAAACACTCATAATTATTTTCTTTTCCAAAGGTCAAAAGGTACCGATGGTCGAGCAATTTTGATCGGTAGCCGTCAATGAAAGCGATGAATTTTTTAAAGTGAATTAATATATGGTAGGTGGTTTTTAATGTGGTGCATTCATTAAACACACATAAATAAATATTAAATTATATTCATTTTTCCAAGATAGCATTTTCTTTTCCATTGAATTTCCCGCCAATACTTCCCGCCCAAACTTCCCGCCAAATTTTTCCCGCCAATATTTCCCGCCAAATATATAATATACTATGTATACATACACAAATGTATTTCTCCATTTTTTTATATAAAAAGATATACAACGAAATTCAAAAGAACAAACATACAAACTGTTATCATGAAGATGGCTGAATATGAAGCTTTTCCGTGTCCTTGTGGAGAAGGAAATGTAGTTTTGCGACAATCACATCGACGTCAAAACCTTGGCCAACTATACTATTCATGTCCTTTATCGAAGGTGAACAATTATAAGTGTTTGTTATTTGTGTAATATATTAAGTATATGTTCTTAAAAATAATTTTGTCTATTACTACCTTTAACAGCCTGGGACAGAAGATCATGGATGTAAATTTTTTTTAGGAAAGAGGAACATATCCGTCTACTTATCGGTTCTCCGGAAGTTTCATCGCCTTCTACTTATATGATAGGATCCTCCACACCACCAAGATATTCTCCAGGAACCTCAAAATCAATTTCTGGAAATGCAGGTTGCTCAAATTGCAAGTTGTTAACTAATAAGATAAAAGTATTGGAGGCAACAATAGAAATGATGAATGATCCAGCAAACCACACATATCAATCAACTGCACTACTTCACGAGCTTTATAATGATTTGGGAAAATTACAGATCGAGTAGTTTGTATGGTTTAATATAGTAATATTATGTTTTATCGCTTTGTAATATAATTTGTACGCATTTAATTTCTTATCGCTTTGTAAGTATTTTACCTTTTTAAATGTTTATTGCTGCGTCAAAAATAACCAAGATAATAATGTAAAAAAAAAAAAAAAAAAAACGGAAAAAACGCATTCCACAATATATTAAAACACCTATATATATTAAATTTTAACTAAATAAAGTTTCTAACCACCCTATTTAATGTGATGTACTTCTAATTAAATATTCTAACTACCATTTCATATTTATTAAACACATTTATTAAACACACCTAATTATTTTCTTTTCCAACGCAAAAAGTGCCGGTGGTCGAGCAGCCCTCAGTCGAGCGCCGTCAGTCGAGCGTTGAATTAATTTAGGGTAGGTAGTATTAATGGTGTATATTTAATGTGATGTACTCCTAATCAAATACTCTAACCACCATTTCATAGTTATTAAACACATTTATTAAACACACCTAATCATTTTCTTTTCCAAAGCAAAAAGTACCGGTGGTCGAGCATCCCCCAGTCGAGCGCCGTCAGTCGAGCGTTGAATTTTTTTAAGTTAATATTGTATATATAAATTGCCTTTTATTTCCATTGGAATATATACTCAATCAATAAATATGAGTATTTCTGATAATAAATTCCGTGTATATCTTGTTTTTGAAGATGGATCCAGTTACGGTGTTTCACTAAGCAAAGATATTACATACGATGGGTTAGTTTCATTCGTTGAAAAAAAGTTTAAACTTAAAAGCACACGTTTTAAGTTTTTCTTACAAAATGCCACACGGGCGGTCCATATAGTTGATGATGACGATGTAGCATTTTTCGTTAATGAAGTCTCAGAGACCGAAGGTTGCCTTACGAAACTTTTAATTAAAATGGTTGTAAAAACGTAAGGTAAATCCATGCTCTTCCAACTCCTTTAGATTTCGACCTTAATGATTCATTATTTCATGATGATTTTGAACCATATGCTTTTTACAATAATTCACAAATACCACAAAATGAATTTATCAATACGTCTCTATCAAAAAATGAACCTTTTGATATTGATTATCAAATACAACAAAATGGATTTGTCAATACGTCTAATCTACCAAAAAATGAACCTTTTGATAATTTTGGGCCTACATTTCCTTCAAATGATCAATTCGTACATAAATGGGAAACAAATACATTCGAGTATATGCCTTGTCCACCCGATCCCCCGATGCCTAATATCAAGATCCCGAACATAAGATACAACAACAATAGCTCTTGTATCCTTTATACGGGTAAGGAATTTGATAACAAAGACTTATGCATGTATGAAATTGGTAAAAAAGCTCTTACAGATGGGTATGAATTTAAGGTTAGGAAATCTGATAAAAGAAGGTACGATGTAATTTGTAAGAATAAAGATTGCGAATGGAAAATAGTGTCGTCTAAGATGAAAAATAGTGTTAAATGGCAATTAGGCAAAGTTTATGATGTCCACACTTGTCCCAAAACACAATTTTTTCCTAATCACTGTAAGGCAACAAAAAAATTTTTGGGACGTTTTCTCTCTCCGAAATTGAGAGATACGAGTCGAATCTACACTCCAAAGGACATACAAGAAGATATTGCTCAAGAATTCAAAATAGACATTTCTTATAAAAAAGCATGGGGTGGAAAAAACCAAGCATTGGAGATGCTCAGTGGAGATCCTACAGAATCGTTTCACCAATTGCCGTATTATTGTCATAATCTAAAGTTGGCAAATGATGGTACGGTGACTCATATTGACACCGATAATGAAGGACACTTTAAGATGTGTTTTATCGCCTTCGGTGTTGCGGTAAGTATGTGTATATTGTTTATGCGTTAAAGCACAATTTTTATATATATTTGTGGTATTCTATTAATGTATAACTAATATTTTGTAAAATCAAAAAGATTCAAAGTTTCTTAAACCACTTGCGACCATTGCTAATAATTGATGGAGCACATCTTAAAAGGAAGTACCTTGGAACAAATTTTCTTGCCGTTGGAATGGATGGTAATAATCAAATTGTACCAATTGCTACGAGTGTTTCTCAAGGTGAGACTGGGGAATCGTGGTCATGGTTTTTGTCAAAGTTGAAAGAATGCATAGGGGAAGTTCCAGATTTGGCTATCATATCTGATAGACATTATGCAATTGGACTAGCGTGTAAAATAGTCTTCCCAAATTCATTTCATGGGTATAGTTGTAGGCATCTAATGATGAATTGTGGTTTAAAGTCTTAAACAATAGTAGAAAGGCCAGGAGTTTGTATTGGAAGACATGCAAAGCTTACACTAAGGAGGATTTTCATGCGACACTTTCTGCTATTGATGCATTTAGACCAGGTGTTGAGAAGAAACTTCGTGAAGCTGGCTTTGAGAGATGGTATAGGGCATACTGTCCTTCTCGACGGTACAACTATATGACGTCCAACAGTGCAGAGTCGGTAAATTCACTTACAAGAGATGTCAGAAAAGTACCGATTACAATGCTAATGGAGTGGTATCGAGAGCTTTTACAAAAGTGGTATTGTGATAAACGAGAGAAATATGAAGGTAAAGATTATTTTTAGTAAGTATTTATTTATTTATTTTATATATATATATATTTGTTTTAAATTATACCGGCATTTGCTTTTTAGATGCACCCGCGGGGGAACTTAGTGATTGGTCTGCTGCAAAAGTAAAAGATAGAATGTTAAAAAGCGCAACTTGGATTGTAAGAGGCATTGTAGCAGCAAAACTTTATCAGGTGGATGATGGTCGAAGACAACATATAGTCAATCTAACCAATGGGACACGTAGTTGTTGTAAATGGCAATTTTCAGGTTTACCGTGTGGTCATGCGTTAGCCGTCGCTAGATTTCTTAAATTGTCGGATTGTAATCATTTGGCTTGGGATTGGTTTAAGAAAACCACGCTCAAAGCTACATACCAAGGATTGGTTTATCCTATAGGGGAACCCTCGAGTTGGGAGAAACCTCATGGCCTACAAAAAGTGAAGCCACCTAGAGCAGTTAAGACCCAATCGGGAAGACCAAAAAACAAAGATCGTACAAAATCTCAAGGAAAGGAACCAAGCCCTGTAAGATGCTCAAGGTGCCACATTGTTGGACACACGCGACGATCATGCATGGAACCATTACCAAAGAAAAAGGTCATATATTGAATAATATTTGCATTTAAATGTATAATCTAGTTAACTATCCAAATCTATAATCTTGTTAACTTTGATTTAAATTTACAGGAATACGTGGGAAGCTCAAGTAGCGGACAACCGTCAAAGGCGTTTCAATATCATCTGGATTTGTCTGATAACGAAACCTCTGTTGGTACAGCTGATGACGATGAAATGGATTGGAGCATGGAACCATACAACTTGGATGAACCATAATTGATGAAAAGTAGTGACAATACTATGTATGTTTTGAATCCGGACTGCTACCTTGCTACTGAATGAAATGTTTTGTTGTAATAAACTATGTACGAAAAACATTCAGGACTGCTACTTTGCAAGTGAAATTAAATGTTATGTTTTTATGAACTAAATATGTTGTGTTTCTGGACTTTTATTACTAAAAAGCATGGTAAGGAAGGAAACTATGAACCTGCATTCACTAGAAATAAAAGTGGGTATACATAAACCCAAAAGTTATCCAGGATGAAATACAAAATGTTTGGGTATACATAACCCGCAACTACATGCTACTTAAGAGACAATTCCATCCCCCATTAGTGGTTACAAAGTGGGTATACATAAACCCAAAGTTATCCGGGAGGAAATACAAAAATGTTCGGTAAACATAACCCGCTACTGAAGCTGTTTTCCAGGTGATTCCATCAACCGTTACTGTTTATAAATTTTTTTCCAAGATCACATACAAATGTTTACTTTGTCCAGACAATCAACCAACAGACAATCAACCAAATGTTTAGACAACGAATTGTTTTGTGGAACACGCCTTACAAGATTCACGCAACATGTATCTTATGCTTGAAATAAAACTTGAGCATCCTCTCGCGATATGCTAAGGCAGTTTGAATGGGATTTTCAACATCCAACAGCTTTCCATTTCCTAACCTGTAAACGTACAAAAAGTTAACAAATGAAAACTATATAACAAAAAATCAAATAATTTTACAGCGATGAAAAGACAAAAAGCCTATACAGGCAACCCATCTACCATACAATCAAACAAATTTTGACTAATTTTTTGCACATAATAGCGAGGCTCATATCTGTATAAATCAATAGTTTCAAAAACATCAGAATATAACCGCCATGGCTGCAATAGTATAAAATATAGAATTGCCACGCCAAGCCACGGAAAATCACATCATTTGATTAATATCATCACAACCTCTATCAAAGTAAGACACTTATGTTATAAGCAAGCAAGTGGAGACAGCTTAGTACTTTGAGCGTCCACTCGAAATCCCATTGCCATGTCTACGAAATGGCTACAAAGATTTGCACCAAACCTATTGCTATGGCGGTGACTTAGGAATGGGTTTTCGAGGAAGCTCAAAGTACCAAGGTGTCTTGAATAAATAATTATCGATTCTACAAAAAGTTAACAAAGGAAAACTATATAACAAAAATCAAATAATTTTACAAATGATGAAAGACAAAAAGCCTATACGAGCAACCCATCTACCATACAATCAAACAAATTTTGACTAATTTTTGCACATAATAGTGAGGCTCAGATCTGTATAAATCAATAGTTTCAAAAACATCAGGATATAACCGCCATGGCTGCAATAGTATAAAATATAGAATTGCCACGCCAAGACACGGAAAATCACATCATTTGATTGATTTATTAAGATATATCATCACAGCCTCTATCAAAGTAAGACACTTATGAACAAAATAGAGTTTATACATGTAAAGGAGATGGTCAAAAAAGTTAAATGTCAATATGTTATAAGCAAGCAAGTGGAGACAGCTTAGTACTTTGAGCGTCCACTCGAAATCCCATTGCCATGTCTCTGAAATGGTCGCAAAGATTTGCACCAAACCTATTGCTATGGCGGTGACATAGGAATGAGTTTTCGAGGAAGCTCAAAGTACCAAGGTGTGCGAATAAATAATTATCGATTCTACAAAGTGTATGTGTTGAATGGGATAATGAAGGAGTGTGGCTGCCATGAACAATACACACTATATCATTATCGCAATCAACACAACTCAATATCACGGCGCATCTTTTAACGATGTATATGGGTTCCATTTCTTAGTCACATCGAGTTCCTAAAACCATTGGTGTGCTTGATATTGATCACAAAAGAACCAAAAATTGGGATCAAGATCAAGCACACAAACGTGTTAGGGAACTCGGTCAAACAAACAACGGAACCCATCTACATCGTTAGAAAGATGGGCCTTGATAATTGAGGTTTTCAAGTGAAGTTCAATGTAGAAAGCGGTGTATGGACACATTACTTTGTAGATGGGTTGTTTAAGTTCGTAAAAAAAGGTTTTTAATCAAAAAGAAACATAGTTAACCCTTTCGGAGATCCCTCTTGGTCCTTTTGTCGTTTCAACTCCCTTTGTGCAATTGCACGCACCGGAAAATTGCTAGATTGTTGAAAAACAAAGGAACGATATGGGATCTCGGAAGGTTAATTATATTTTTAAGATCATAAAAAGTTTTTCCTTAAAAAGAAGCATAGTTAACCCTTCCGAGTCCCCTACGATTGCCTTTTGTCGTTTCAACTCCTTTGAGCAAAGGCACGCACCAGGCGATTTGCTAGATTTTTGAAAAAACAAAAGACACTGCATGGGAACTCAAAAGGGTTAATTATGTTTTTTAAGATCATAAAAAAATGAATTTTCCTCAAAAAAGAAGCATAGTTAACCCTTCTGAGTCCCCCTACAGTGCCTTTTGTCGTTTCAACTCCCTTTGAGCAAAGGCCTGCAACAGGCGATTTGCTAGATTATTGAAAAAACAAAAGACACTGTATGGGAATTCAGAAGGCTTAATTATGTTTTTAATAATTTTAGTTTTTTCATCAAAAAGAAGCATAGTTAACCCTTCTGAATTCCCATACAGTGTCACACCCCCAAATTATCATTTTTTGCGTGATTGGAATTCCTTGGGGATTGACTGTCATAGCATCATCATCACAGTTATATTGAACGACCTAAAGTGTCGTTTAAAAACACATCGTTTGACATTTATATAAAACATCCAAAGTTACAAGATAGGTCCCAAAAGTTGATAAAGTTTGCGGAAAACATAAGTATATTACAAGTCCAAACGATGTTTTGAAAGAAAATGCCATAATATACAATGATATAAGTCGACGCCGCGACTTTAAAAGGGTTCCTTAACCATGCCATGATGAGTATGTCTAGTTACCTGAAAATACATTGCTAAAACGGTCAACAATAATGTTGGTGAGAAATCATAGGTTTATGAAAATGAATTATACGACTACACAAGTATAGATAATGTATGACAATGTCGTCACAAAAATGTTACAATTGCTATAAGTCCATGACACCGAAACTAGACTGACCATGATGTTCGCCCCAACAGAGTGTTTGCCAAACAACTCAATTAATGTTATTAAATGATATGCATCCGTATGACTAGTTGGGATCCACCAACCCGGATGGAGGAGTCACCCTCGATAGATCTATCCACTCACCCTCGCTTCTATGAAATTAACGGTTCATGTAATATAATGGGGACATTCAATTGGCATGAGGTAACTTAAGCAATGTAATGAATTTGATATACTTGGTATCGTAATAAAATGATGTGCAATGTATTCTCCCCCGTAAGTTTGAAAACAAGTATTAAATGTATACAACGGGCTATGAAAACTCACTTGATGAATTGAAGTGATGACAAAAGTGAGTACACGAAATGTAGCGTGATCTCGAACCCGACCTATTATGAATGATATGATATGTAATAAGTCATGATGTAATGTTATGCATGCGATTCGGATGATATTTATACCACTCATGAATTTTTGAAAACAATACTTCTCGTCAAAATATAATCTTTTAACGTCTTGACCATTTTAACTTACTACACATGTATTTGCATTGAAATGATATCCGACGATAATCATTTAGTAATTTATTGTGAAAATTTTACTTTTCGTCGTAAAATAATGTTATTGAAATTTTCATGAAAATGACAAAAACGGCCTCTAAAAGCTAGTCGTAAAATGGTGCACGTCGGCGTTAGGAAGCGAACTCAACGGTTTTGGGAAGCTCGTATGATAATCTCAAAGTTTTAGTACATAAGTTTTCATCCTAGAGGTCTCGAACATAAAGATAATAGAAGTTAAATATGGTACTTTTAGTCCAAAATATAGTTTAAGGATGGTTTTTCGGCAAAGTTTGAGCGACCGTAATTAATTCATTACAACTCCGCTAATCAAACAATTGGACATTTTGGAAAGTATACTTGGCGATTTCACTTTTACTAGAAGACTTCTCTTCATAAAAAGTTCTAATTCAATGTTAAAAACGACCTTTTTACTTGGTACTGGTTTTTGCCGCAAAACTTGTTTATTAGAAATCAAGTTATATTTTTCTTATATGATAATAGTTACGGCAACTTTTGTAAACAAGTGTAATTTAGTCGTTACAAATCCGTTTTCTACGTTTTAAAGATCCTTAACTTCGTAACGAAGTATACTAACACATTTTTAACAAATCGACATAATTTACAACGTCCAAGCTTCATTTTTGACTCGTACAAAACAAATATAGTTTGCTGAAATTTTCGGATTTTATATTTTAAATCGCCAAATTGAAAAATTCATAACTTCTTCGTTATAGCTCCGTTTTAATCCGTTCAAGCGGCCACGGTTTCGTTTTAAAGTATATTTTCTAAATATCTAGGCCAAATATTTTTGTTCACCGTCGGATTTTCCAGAATTAAATTTTAAGGACAGACCCTTTTCAAAACGTGTCAAAATGAGTTTTCTCGCACCAAACCTATTCTAACCCATTCAAAACAACTCGAGCTATTCTAATCCTACCATACACCTTCTTAGGGTGTCATGGGTTCCTAGACATCACCAAAACTAAAATATAACAAGGAGTAATTATAGGATGGATTATATATATATAGCACATAAAACTTTAAAAACCTTAAAATGGTATAAATATCATGAGACTTGCATGTTTCACCAATAAAATGATATGACCACAAAATGAATATGAAATAAAATATGACTATGAATGCTTACTAGTGATATGATGAGGTTTAATGGACAAAAGGTTTTCCTAATCACTTGAGGTTTATATTACAAAACCTTGCAACAAATGATACTAGTGTTTAAATAAATGACTTGTAAACTTGGATAATCCTTCCTTTTTGGGTCCCTTGGCTGCCGTATATTTTGAGAGAAGAAGAAATGGAATTGGTCTAGCTTTTGCAAATGAAAGGAATGAAATGAAAAATAATTTGTTTACTACTTGTATGAGATATTTTGCAAATCTCTTGATGATTCACCCCTTGTGTCGACAAGGGGTGTGAATCATATTCTATTTGTGTTTTTTTTTTATTTGTATAAGTGTAAGTATTGTAAGATTTTTGTAAAATTTAAATGAGTTAAGTGGTAAGTTGTAGCATTTGTAAATATTTAGGGTAGCGTTGAATAAAAATAAATTTTCACGGGTCAAGTTAAAATATTTTAGGTCATAAAATTATAAAAATACATTCCTTGCAAAATTTGGTGATATAATAATAATCGTGTTTAATTTAAGAAAAACGTCGTAATTATATAAATACAACAATTTAGTTACAAAATAAATTTAAAACACTAGGTAAACTCATAATATTATTTTATAAACTTAATATGAGTATAAAATATATTGGAATAATTTTTTGGAAGTAATGGATCAATTGTCAAAATAATTAATTACGCGATAACGTTTATTTAATATAAAAATTATCGTTTAATGTAAAATGAAAACCATGCATGAACTAATATGATGATAATGATGATAATGAAATGTAGACTAAACTTAGTCTATATGAAATGACCTCGATGATATGATCATGAATTCACACTAAACCATTTCGGTTACGTGAATTTGATGCTCGTAAACCTAGTTCACGATAAATGATAAATAATGAAACATGAGTAATGTTTTGAGAATGACCCAAAACAATTGTCACATTCGCCCAACCAAAAGGAATTGGTCCACGAATTCGGTCCTTATTGGGTCCGGTGTTGTTGGTAAAAGATGAGGATATTTGAGGCGAATCGGTCTTCCTGTTCCCAAGTAAACTCGGGACCTCTTCAAGAATTCCAGCGAACCTTCACAATAGGAATACGACTTTGTTTCAACTGCTTGACCTCGCGGTCCATAAATTCTACCGGTTCCTCCACGAAATTTAGTTTATCGTCGAGTTGAATTTCTTCCAATGGAATAATGAGTGATTCGTCCGAAAGACATTTCTTCAGGTTTGAAACATGAAACGTGTTGTGTACATGACTAAGTTCTGATGGAAGATCAAGTCGATATGCTACAGGACCAACTTTGCTCAAAATTTTGAATGGTCCAATGTACCTCGGGTTCAATTTCCCGCGTTTTCCAAAACGTACCACGCCTTTCCAAGGCGATACTTTCAACATCACTTTGTCGCCAATTTGAAATTCCAATGGTTTGCGCCTAACATCTGCGTAACTTTTAGCCGACTACGGCGGTTCGAGTCTATCTCAATTTGAACTATCTTTTACATTGTTTCCGTACCATTTACGGACCGATGAGTTGTGCGTCTCAACCTCGGCCCAACAAGCGGTGATCGACACTTTCGACCATAAAGTGCTTGAATGGTGCCGCCTTTATCTTGGTGTGGTAACTATTGTTGTACGAGAATTGATCAATGGCAAATGGTTAGCCCAACCATTTCCAAAATCAATCACACATGCTCTCAAAGATATCTTCTAATGTTTGAATTGTCCTTTCACTTTGACCGTCGGTTTGTGGGTGATATCTTGTGCTCATCTAATCGGTTCCAAATGAATCTTGTAATGATTTCCGAAGTTTGAAGTGAATCGACTATCTCTGTCGGAAATGATAGAAATTGGTGCTCCATGCCTCGAGACTATTTCCTTGACATAAAGTCTAGTAAGTTGCTCCATGGAATATGTCTCTCTAATTGGTATGAAATGGGCTGATTTGGTAAGGCAATCGACGATTACCCATATAGCATCGTAACCTCCCGATGTCTTAGGAAGTTTTGTAACAAAGTCCATTGTAATGCGTTCCCATTTCTATTGAGGAATTTCGGTTGTTGGAGTAATCCACGAAGGTTTCGATATTCGACTTTTACCTTAGAGGGTAAGACATCTGGCGGCGACGACGTGGCAATTTCCGCTTTCATGTTCGGCCACCAATAAAGTTTCTTGAGATCACGATACATCTTATCGGATCACGGGTGAATAGAATACTTTGACTTATGTGACTCATGCATAATCAATTCTCGTATTCCGCCATACAATGGAACCCACATTCTATCCTTGAAACATAATACTCCATCTGCTCTCTTTACAAAACCATTTGTGTTTTCGGGCATACCATAAAGCTTTTCACTTGGTCGGTTTTCCTCCTTAAGTGCCTCGATCTGTGCTTCGTGGATTTTCGATGGTAAAGGTGAATTAATCGTCATTCCTAATGATCGAACTCTTAAAGGTTTGGGTCTTTCTTTCCGGCTAAGAGCATCAGCCACAACATTTGCTTTTCCCGGGTGATACTTGATTTCACAATCATAGTCGCTGAGTAACTCCAACCAACGACGTTGCCTCATGTTAAGTTCCTTCTGATCAAGAACATATTGTAAACTCTTGTGGTCAGTAAACACTGTAAACTTTGTACCATAAAGGTAGTGTCTCCAAATCTTAAGTGCAAATACTACGGCTCCCAACTCAAGATCATGTGTGGTGTAATTCTTCTCATGAACCTTAAGTTGTCGTGAAGCATACGCTATCACCTTCTCGCTTTGCATTAAAACGACTCCAAGCCCTTTATGTGAAGCATCGCAAGATACAACGAAATTCTCAATTCCTTGGGTAGTGCCAAAATTGGTGCACTACAAAGCTTTTGCTTCAACAAGAAAAGCGACTTCTTGTTTCTTTCCCATTCGTACCTCTTGTTTTTCTGTGTCAACTTGGTCAAAGCTTTAGCTATCTTTGAAAAACCTTCGATGAATCTTGGTAATACCCAAGAAGTCCTAGAAATTGTCGGTTTACATGAGGATTTGTTGGAGTAGCCCAATCTTTCACGGCTTCAATCTTTGCAGGGTCTACTTGTAATCCTTGACTATCAATGACATGACCAAGAAATTGTACTTTACGGTTCCAAAAATCACACTTCGAAAATTTGGCATACAACTTCTCATTCTTGAGTAGTCTTAAAATCGTCCTTAAATGCTCTTCGTGCTCTTCTTTGCTCTTTGAGTAAATCAATATGTCGTCAATGAACACTATCACAAACTTGTCCAAATACGGCTTACATACTCTATTCATGAGATCCATGAATACCGCAGGTGCATTAGTCAATCCGAACGGCATCACTTGAAACTCGTAATGACCGTAACGTGTCCTAAACGCTGTTTTCGGAATATCCTCCTCAATGGCCTCAACCCTATCTAACGACAGTTCCTCCAACTGCCGCGACATCCTATCTATCTGTACCTGCTGGCTATCTATACGAACTCCTAACGCCTCGGTAGAAGGCGTCTAGCAACCATGACCTTAGAGCTCTCGCCTATCTCGAATCTAACAGGCGGTTCGGGTTACGTAGATGGTGGTGTCGGGATGTCAAAACGAGCACGCTTTTGAGCGGCAAGTCGATGTAGGCAAAGGATCCCTAAGAAAATACGATGAGGATGATGATGATGATAGTAGTGGTGATGGTGGGTGTATCGGGTCATGGAGGGGCTAACATGTGGAGTAGGTGCGACTTCGCCTCCTCAAAGGTTCGATCTCCGTGTCGGTCATAATAAATGGAAAGGTGGAGTAGAGCCAATCGAAGATAAGATCTCGATGGAGTGCGATAAGGCATCATCCATGTTAGGGTCAGCTGGGACATCTTCCGTGTTAGTGTCCGATGATATAGTGATGGGATGTGAATCTGAAGACATCTCTGTGACAACCGTTGTAAAATAAAAGTAAATAACTCGAATGAACAAATGTATATGAATCCGCATATAAAATGAATATGCACTCGTGATGAAATGATGAGATGTTATGATAATGTAGTTATAGTCTAGGGTCAATGATGCAACCTAGTTCTCTATAACTGAAGCTCTGATACCAATCTGTCACACCCCCAAATTATCTGTTTTGCAGCGGATTGGAATTCCTTGGGGATTGACTGTCATAGCATCATCATCACAGTTATATTGAACGACCTAAAGTGTCGTTTAAAAACACATCGTTTGACATTTATATAAAACATCCAAAGTTACAAGATAGGTCCCAAAAGTTGATAAAGTTTGCGGAAAACATAAGTATATTACAAGTCCAAACGATGTTTTGAAAGAAAATGCCATAATATACAATGATATAAGTCGACGCCGCGACTTTAAAAGGGTTCCTTAACCATGCCATGATGAGTATGTCTAGTTACCTGAAAATACATTGCTAAAACGGTCAACAATAATGTTGGTGAGAAATCATAGGTTTATGAAAATGAATTATACGACTACACAAGTATAGATAATGTATGACAATGTCGTCACAAAATGTTACAATTGCTATAAGTCCATGACACGAAACTAGATGACCATGATGTTCGCCTAACAGCAGTGTTTGCCAAACAACTCAATTAATGTTATTAAATGATATGCATCCGTATGACTAGTTGGGATCCACCAACCCGGATGGAGGAGTCACCTCGATAGATCTATCCACTCACCCTCGCTTCTATGAAATTAACGGTTCATGTAATATAATGGGGACATTCAATTGGCATGAGGTAACTTAAGCAATGTAATGAATTTGATATACTTGGTATCGTAATAAAATGATGTGCAATGTATTCTCCCCCGTAAGTTTGAAAACAAGTATTAAATGTATACAACGGGGCTATGAAAACTCACTTGATGAATTGAAGTGATGACAAAAGTGAGTACACCGAAATGTAGCGTGATCTCGAAACTGACCTATTATGAATGATATGATATGTAATAAGTCATGATGTAATGTTATGCATGCGATTCAGATGATATTTATACCACTCATGAATTTTTGAAAACAATACTTCGTCAAAAATATAATCTTTTAACGTCTTGACCATTTTAACTTACTACACATGTATTTGCATTGAAATGATATCCGACGATAATCATTTAGTAATTTATTGTGAAAATTTTACTTTTCGTCGTAAAATAATGTTATTGAAATTTTCATGAAAATGACAAAAACGGCCTCTAAAAGCTAGTCGTAAAATGGTGCACGTCGAGCGTTAGGAAACGAACTCAACGGTTTTGGGAAGCTCGTATGATAATCTCAAAGTTTTAGTACATAAGTTTTCATCCTAGAGGTCTCGAACATAAAGATAATAGAAGTTAAATATGGTACTTTTAGTCCAAAATATAGTTTAAGGATGGTTTTTCGGCAAAGTTTGAGCGACCGTAATTAATTCATTACAACTCCGCTAATCAAACAATTGGACATTTTGGAAAGTATACTTGGCGATTTCACTTTTACTAGAAGACTTTACTTCATAAAAAGTTCTAATTCAATGTTAAAAACGACCTTTTACTTGGTACTAGTTTTTGCCGCAAAACTTGTTTATTAGAAATCAAGTTATATTTTTCTTATATGATAATAGTTACGGCAACTTTTGTAAACAAGTGTAATTTAGTCGTTACAAATTAGTTTTCACGTTTTAAAGATCCTTAACTTCGTAATGAAGTATACTAACACATTTTAACAAATCGACATAATTTACAACGTCCAAGTTTCATTTTGACTCGTACAAAACAAATATAGTTTCTTTGAAATTTTCGAGGATTTTATATTTTCGTCGCCAAATTGAAAATTCATAACTTCTTCGTTATAGCTCCGTTTTAATCCGTTCAAGCGCCACGGTTTCGTTTTAAAGTATATTTTCTAAATATCTAGGCCAAATATTTTTGTTCACTGTCGGATTTTCCGAATTAAATTTTAAGGACAGACCCTTTTCAAAACGTGTCAAAATGAGTTTTCTCGCGCCAAACCTATTCTAACCCATTCAAAACAACTCAAGCTATTCTAATCCTACCATACACCTTCTTAGGGTGTCATGGGTTCCTAGACATCACCAAAACTAAAATATAACAAGGAGTAATTATAGGATGGATTATATATATATAGCACATAAAACTTTAAAAACCTTAAAAATGGTATAAATATCATGAGACTTGCATGTTTCACCAATAAAATGATATGACCACAAAAATGAATATGAAATAAAAATATGACTATGAATGCTTACTAGTGATATGATGAGGTTTAATGGACAAAAGGTTTTCCTAATCACTTGAGGTTTATATTACAAAACCTTGCAACAAATGATACTAGTGTTTAAATAAATGACTTGTAAACTTGGATAATCCTTCCTTTTTGGGTCCCTTGGCTGCCGTATATTTTGAGAGAAGAAGAAATGGAATTGGTCTAGCTTTTGCAAATGAAAGGAATGAAATGAAAAATAATTTGTTTACTACTTGTATGAGATATTTTGCAAATCTCTTGATGATTCACCCCTTGTGTCGACAAGGTGTGAATCATATTTTATTTATGTTTTTTTATTTGTATAAGTGTAAGTATTGTAAGATTTTGTAAAATTTAAATGAGTTAAGTGGTAAGTTGTAGCATTTGTAAATATTTAGGGTAGCGTTGAATAAAATAAATTTTCACGGGTCAAGTTAAAATATTTTTAGGTCATAAAATTATAAAAATACATTCCTTGCAAAATTTGGTGATATAATAATAATCGTGTCGAATTTAAGAAAAGCGTCGTAATTATATAAATACAACAATTTAGTTACAAAATAAATTTAAAACACTAGGTAAACTCATAATATTATTTTATAAACTTAATATGAGTATAAAATATATTGGAATAATTTTTTTGGAAGTAATGGATCAATTGTCAAAATAATTAATTACGCGATAACGTTTATTTAATATAAAAATTATACGTTTAATGTAAAATGAAAAACCATGCATGAACTAATATGATGATAATGAAATGTAGACTAAACTTAGTCTATATGAAATGACCTCGATGATATGATCATGAATTCACAGCTAAACCATTTCGGTTACGTGAATTTGATGCTCGTAAACCTAGTTCACGATAAATGATAAATAATGAAACATGAGTAATGTTTTGAGAATGACCTGAAAATACGAATTGTCACATACAGTACCTTTTGTCGTTTCCACTCCATTTGAGCAAAGGCCTGCACCAGGCGATTTGCTAGATTGTTGAAAAAACAAAAGGCACTGTATGGGAATTTAGAATGGGTAACTATGTTGAAATTCCACACTCATCCACAAAGTAATGTGTGCACCTTGTTACATTCAACTTCTAATTGAAACACTTTTATAGATTCCACACGTATAACATATTGATCCTTAACTTTCTTAACTAACTCCTTAACATATATAAACAATAATTATTTGCTAAGTTTCACATTTAGCAACAGTCTACAAGCAGTATTTTGATATGCATTAGCAAGGCTCAGATATGTAAAACAAACATCAGGATATTAACCGCCATGGCTGCAAAATAATCTATAAAATTGCCATGCCAAGATACAGTAAATCACATAATTTGATTCATCAAATAAGATAATTGTCATCACAGCCTCTTACATATTGAATGCACAACTATATCATATTCAGTAGCCACATTACAAAATTAAAAAAATAATTTAAAACTAAAATACACACAATATAAGCGAAAGATTGTGTGTCCTTTCCCAAGCTTCTTTTTACATTTCCCATGCAAAAAGTACTGACTAAGTTGAGCAGCCGCAAGTCGAGTGGTGTATAGTGACTTAGATTTGGTTCAGATTTGGTGGGCCATTGTACTTTTTCTAAAAAGGTACAGAGGGGTGGCAATTCGTTCGATTGAGCAGTTGAGCAGTCGAGCAGTCGAGAAGTCGAGCAAAACGGGAAAAGGCACAAAAAAATGACAACACATGAAAGTGACCATGTAAAGGACCATGTTTGAGTTTTTGGCCTATTAAGGGAATTTTCTAAAATCTGTAAAGGACCATGGGTTCGCGCGGTAAGTATTGTGAGATGCATTAGCAAGGCTCAGATCTGTAAAACAACATCAGGATGTAACCACACATGGCTGCAAAATCATGCTATACAATTGCCATGACAATATATGGTAAATCACATCATTTGTGTCATAAAATAAGATAGTTCGTCATCACAGCCTCTTACATATCACAGCACTGTTGCCAGTCAAAAGTCTTTTTTTAGTCTATTTAAAATGATAACATCTACAATTTAGGTATTGTAGATCAGGAATATTTTGTCATTCAGCAATTGTTTGAATGTGATTTTCAGATTTTCAAATGTCAGTTTTGCCAATAATATAGGTCAGGAATCAACTGTCAATGAAAACCAAATAATATAGGTCAGGAATCAAGTGTCATATAGTGCCAAACAGTATTGATTCTGTGACAACTATCTAAAGTGAACCCACAAAAACAGTAGTGTATATACTATTATTGTTTTGATACAGATGAGGCTACAGATTTTTCAACATTAAATTATTGATTAGTTTGTTCATTTACGTGTGCAAAAGATAGGCACCAGACATCCTTTGGTTTTCCTATTTAAGACAATATAGTTGGAGGCTCATCTTCACAACTTATTTCCTAACTTGGGACAAAATATTTAATAAAATAGAATGTCAAGACAGCCAATGTGTGATCGCCTCAGAACCGAGGCTAATTCCAACAACTGGTCAGAGATATTAGCTCTGTACTGCAATAAAGCTTCAATTGAAGACCTTAAAATGGATCAACAAATTAATTTGCTTTGTGGACGATTGGTTGGTATTACACACCAAAGGCATAGTCTCATTTAGGAGCTAGAAACTGTTGGAAATAACTATCTTGAAACGCAAAGTATCTAAGAGAGGTACAAAGAGAGATGATATGAAGGTTCGTGAGATGAGGATAATGGCGGTGGTGGAGCTTAATGCTCGTAATAACGATGTCTTTGTTCAGAGGCTTAAAGGCTTGTTGGAGTTATAAGTATCGACCTATGTGTGATTTACGTCTGTGGTTTCATGGGAACTATCGTGTGGGTGTTTAATTTTAGTACTAGTGTTTTTGTAATATTTGTCGGTAGTCTATCTCAGCAGGTTGTAAGCTATCCGTTTCAATAAAACTGACCGTTTATGTTATATAAAGACTCAAATGTGAAAATAATTTTAAAAACTTGAATAATATAAACATCACTAGAATAAACTGAGATGTCAATAGCCACATATGTTTAATGACTAAATATGTGGACTGTGTTTATCTACTAAAGAGGGTACACAATGAATTTGTTAGCATGTATTTGCCTTTTACAGGTGTGGTTTTTCCTATTTAAGATTGGACACACTTAATTTAGCATTAAACTACTTCACTTTATTCTAAATATGTCAAATGCTAAAAAAGTTACATTCAAGCATAATCCTGATGATAGGGAATGGTCAATCAAGGCACTAAGAGGTCATATTTCACGAGATTGAAGAGAGATATGGCCCATTCTTGAACCAAGGGACCAATTACCCGCTAAAATTCTAGAAGACCTAAGACAACAAGTTTACAGCACTGAACAAGTTGAAGGTGGTAAACCACATGGTAGTGTTAACACCAAGGTACCACATTGCAAGAAAGGCAAGTCAGCCAATAATGATGTACCAAACCAACAAGGATATGTTTCTAAGGGGCCGTAATTGTCTAGGATCTTTTCAAATAAAGGTTGTGGCATTACCTTGCCCAATATAGGTTTGTGTCGTCGGTTGTGCTAACGTGTCTGTTCTCTAAAAGATAGTTATTTGTATAATATCGTACTTAAGTAACGCTTCAAATAAAGGTTGGAGAAAATTCACTAAATAGGCCAAAAACTCAACCATGGTCCTTTACATGGTGACTTTCATGTGCCCTTTCCCATAAGAGTGTATCCAACAACCAAATGACACAATCAAACACATTTTGACTAATTTTTTGTACATAAAAGTGAGGCTAAGATCTGTATAAATCAATAGTTTCAAAAACATCAAGATATAACCGCCATGGCTGCAATAGTATAAAATATAGAATTGCCACGCCAAGACACGGAAAATCACATCATTAGCATGATTTATTATGATACTTATCATCACAGCCTCTTGAACACAAATGTCGCTTCATATATTCTATCAAAATAGTTCTACTAAAATAGAAACTTGTGAACAAAATAGAGTTTATACATATCAAAATAAGCAAGTTACCAAAGGAAAACTATAGACATGTGATGTAGGTCAGGAATCAAGTGTCATTCAAAACCACTAGCATGTGAGATATTTTGGGGTAATACTTGTAGTATTTAATAGAGGGGTAATGCTATACTATTTTCACATTTTTAGTTCATAATATAAAAAAACAACAACAAAACAAACAAACAAACATAATGGCGAGACGTCTTAGGTGTGCTGAGCTGCAACAATCTTCAAATACCATTGAGTGGGATGAAATGATGATTTTCTATTGCCGACAGAAATCACTAGAGTATTTTAAGCTATCGAGAGAGATCAATGGGTTCTGCATGAAAGTGTCTGCTGCGGTTCATGAGATGGGTTCTTTCAGTGACGAGTTGGAGACCGTGGTTGGGAAGACTGTGCCTCAGAAGATAACAGAGTTTCTCAAGGAGCTTCAAGCAAAGGATGACATGAAAATGAGGGATTTGGAGGTTTTGGCAAAGGAGATAGAGTATAGGTGTACTGAGATTGATGAATTTATCGACAAGCTAAAGGGTAAAGTGCCTTTTTAAGACTGACATTAGAACGGGCTATGCTTAAGTTGATTGGGATGTGCAAGTGTCACGGGTGGCGATTGCATATAGTGACCTAATCAGTTATGCGATTACGATCGACAACCGGTCACTCGTGACACTTGCACATCCCAATCAACTTAAAGATAGTGTTTGTGTTTGTGTTTGTCCGATTAACTAAGTATTCGCCTAGCATAAGTTTGTGTTTGTCCACTTGTCTTTGTAAAGATGGTGTTTGTTGTAATAAATGGTTATCCTACAGCCGAACTAAAAAAACGTCTAGATTTGTCTCTTAAGTAAGAAACAAATTGATATATTATAAGCTATTAATCTGCAATGTTAAATGACTAACCTGAATAAGAAGATGCATAGCCACACACCACAATCATCGAACAAACCACCCTGCTTGGGAACATTTTCAGCGTGCTTGAACGTAATCCTATAGGACTTAGGATCGATTCCCTTCTGCTCAAAGACCCCTACTTCTTTTAGGACTTCGGGAAGCCTTGTTTCTAAAGTATTCCTCATATCCAGATAAAAGGACGCGATTCATTATCAAAACAACGCCACTATCATAGAATGTGACATTACCGATCCGGATGTGAAAACGAGCAAGAGACCAATGAACCTCGTGTTCATTTATTGGGATAAAAACACGTTCAACATCAGCCCAACCAAGATGGTATTTTTCTTTGTTGGCGTAGAACACAAGCAATGATCCTCCTCGCATCAATAGTGGCAGAAAAAAGCAACTAACCATTGGCCAATCCATATCATCTGGTCTAGTAAGCCACATGTAACTGATCCACAGATCAATATGCTGTAAGAACAATAAACAAAAAAAAACAAAATAAGGCCAAAGGACTGTCAAGAATTTTAAAAATTGGACTAAAAAACAGTTAAGCTATGCTCGGCCGCTGCTTGGTATTAGTGACAAAGATAAGGCCAAAGGTTTTTATCACCCCTACCAAAAGATCAAAATTTTTTACTTAGTGTGTTTAGAACTTGGAAAAGGCTACAAAAGGGATGAGAATCTGATTAGCTGGCTTCAACGTGGAGATTGCCATATCCACGAGATGACGAACAAGCACTTCTAGCCCCGTGGCCCTGAGTCTAACTTAAAGACTCGTAAAAAAAGAAAAGTGCTCTTTCGGGAGACAACCCGAATTTTCCCTTTCTTTTGTTTTATTTCATTTCTGTAAGGTTTTGTGTTTTCTAACCATTTTTCCAGGAAACGAGGAAGAGATTCTGCTGCTGGTTTCTTGATCGATCCTAGTTACAGGCGTAACTCATCTTTGTGATTACGCGTAACCAACCTTTTGACGAATTATTAGGCGATTACCAATTATGGCGTAATATCATCTACGTGGTTACGCCAGTAACCACTCGCTTTGACTTATGTCGGGTTTTGCCAAGTTGGCGTAACTCCCTTAAAGAGTTACGACGTAACCTTCCTCTGCTTTAATTCTTTCATTTTAAAACACAATAACCTTGTATTAGTCTTTTAAATGAACTTTATGGGTGTGTTCCATGTAAACCCTCACGAGACTTCACTCGTCCACTTGGGACACCAAGTGGTTTAAAAGGCTTGTTGCATATGCTAAATGCAACCGTGATTCCTATGAAAGTGAGTTAGGTTTGTTTTTCAATTTTCATTTTTTCTTTTTAGAATTATGCTTGTCGGTAGTGTGATTTCAGGAATTGAAGTTTGTTCATGATGCATATATGAAGGCACGTCTCTTTTTTGTGGGCCTTCTTTCTTTTTGGAGCAAATTTCAAGGAAGTTCTCACTCTAATTCTACTTTTCTCTTCACCTTTATTTAAATGCTTAGTACAAAAGGGACTTTGTACAATTCAAGTGGGGGGACGGGAGTAGAATTATCTCTTAAACATTATTCTGCCCTCGTTTTTCTAGTTTATTTTGAAAAATTATGCCATTTTTAAAATTTTGACATGTTTTTCTTAACCTAACTAGATTAGACCTTAGCCGAGAACATACAACCCTTGATATTGTATGGTGAGATTAGACTTATCCGTTTCCAATATTTTACCCCAAATCCACCAAATTATGTGTCTTGGGTAGCTTGTAAACTTTAGAACTTGGCCTTTGCATCATTTCGAGACCATAGACGAGGTATGTTGAGTTAGCTCGATGTATTTGGACTTTTCAGTTTTAGAAGGCAATATTATATGATTATCACCCAAGTAGCCTACCATTGTGTGTCTATCGATTAGTCACCTCGACTTCTCGACCCCCATGTGAAACCCTTTTGTTGCACTCACCTTTAGTGCAAGATACCCCTAGATACACCCATCTGAGCCATTCCTTTCATTTTGTTAAACCCAATATATTGTTTCATTACACCTATACACCTTAGCCTACCCTGTAGTCTTTATTTGTGATTGGGAAGTCATCATTTGCCTAAGTTCAAGGTTCAAGTGGAAAGGTTCGGAAATCACGCTTTCGTCGACGACATATTCCTGAAGATTATTGAGGACCCCCTGAATTCCCATTGTTCATCTCAAGTGGGGGGATATCATGTTATTATTGTTATGTTAAATAAATAAATAAAATAAGTGATTCGAAAAAAAGAAAAAAAAAATTTGTTATGTTATTGTAAAGTGCAATGTTATAAGCACTATGTTATGAGCTTTATAGATTTAGTATCGAGGAGGCCACCTCGGTCACATTTGAAGATTGGAGTTGGTAATTATGCCAACAGTTGGAGAAAAGGTGGTGTGCCCATCATGACGTCCTCTAATGACACATCCACCTGGTATTTCATGATCCGGTTTCTTGACTTCAAAGCTTGAACTTTGGGTGGACGGTAAGTGGTGATGACTTGGTTATAGATTTAGACTACCTGTTTGATTTTTATTTTACACCATTTATATATCTCATGTCTTATCCTACCCTTTAGTCATGAAGCATGTCTAGGTGATGCAGCGAGCAATCTTTGGTGTCTTAGCCATGGATTTGGTCATGTATCATTGATTTTGTCCACTTCGCCGTGACATGTTAGTAATGACGAGTCACCCCTAAACCTTTGTCGTGTCTACCCATATTGCCTTCGAGAATTGTTTAGCCCTTAACTCTAGTGGTGGAGATTTATGTAACCGTCAAGCTTATGATAGAATACATGCTATGACTGTGCGATTGAGTGATCACGCCGAAATTGACACTTAGAATAGTTGAGAGATTTGAGTGTTTCGTTCTCATTTCGTGAGGTGTTCGGCTTTGTTTTATTCTAGCATAAGGGATTTGTAAACTTATATTTTCCAGGTTATGGGAGATATCTTTTAGGAATCTTTCTAATAAGGTCTACTTGAGGGCAAGTAGAGTTTAAGTGGGGGATATTTGATAACATAAAATAGTCTTGAATATTAAGTGTCAATTTCCCGATAATGCTTGTAATTTATATCATTTATATGGATTTACGCTTGTTTTCCATTGTTTTCCACTTCGTAAATTACGAGCATTGGAGCTAAAGAGGCGGAATTGGAGAAATACCAAAGATTTATCATAGTATGCTGATTTTGAAGAAGTTACGGCATAACTCATCTCTCACATTACGCCAGTAACTAAAGCGTGACTCGAAAACCAACTCATCGAAGGTTACGGTAACTCTCCCCAAAGGCTACAACGTAACTATATTAGGTCAAATGAGGATCCGCGCCGCTGATAACTACGCCTTAACTATTCCATCAACTACGGCGTAACCAAGTATATTGAAGACTACGGCGTAACCACTAATAAGGTTACGCCATAACCAGCAGATCTAGTGCAAAATACGAAGAAATTGAAGGTTATGGCGTAAGTCTTATATTAGTTACGCCGTAACCCAGATCTGGCCTATAAATACCCCACGAATTCCAGCATTTCTAATCATCCCATTCCATACACAACAATCGAGAGAACGTGGGAAAAAGCTAAAGGAAGGTCCGGAAGAGCAAACGGAGTCTGTCTCAAGGAGAAATCACTCCCCTACGATAAGCATTAGCATTTTATCTTTTCTTTACTTTCGATTCATTTATTTCGTACCTTTGAATATTGAATTGATTTGTATGGTTAATATGAGCGGCTAAGCACCTCTTGGTGCTGGCCTAGTTATGATTCCTTAATTGTTTTGTCTATGTTTACTTTACTTCCGTACAATTATTTCTAAGTGTATGCATGCATAGTTTATTGGTAGCTACCCTTGGTTCGGTAGTTTTGAATGGCGGTAAAGGCCAATTGCCTAGGAGATATGACCAACTGACCCTAGGTGAGCGGACAGAGACGAGAAGGGTAAGATATGACCAACTGACGACCCTTTCTACTTGTGCGATTTGACCAACTGATCACCTACCGTTTGGATGAACTTAAGAATTAGGGGGTCAATGTTTAAGTTGCTAACACCCGGGCACTCACTATTATAAATCTTGCATGTAGCGGTACTTAATGACTTGGCTTAGGGGACCAGGAACAACATGACTTATGAGGGAAACGACTTCTCCGTGGTGGCATCTTTGCCGATAGGTTAGGCGAATTGACCAAATGTTGTCCTCTCGACTTTGACCTCACCTGAAGTAATTGGAAGTAAGTAGACGTAGACATAACTAGCTAGGAGGATTAACTAGGTTAACACCACTCTCCTCTATTGATTTACCCTTTACCTTTTTATCTGCTTTCATTTGCTTTATTTTGCTTTAGTAGTTAATTAATTAATTCCTTATCAAAACCATTATTAATCTATGACACCTAGACTTAGTAATAATCCAACACACATAGCTCTTGGGACGACCTCGACTTTACCGATTACTACACTACACGCGACCGTGTACACTGCCCGTTAGTGCATTAGGGTAGACCATAGGTATAACGAGACTTTATAAATATTAAAACCTAGTCAGTAAAACCTGATCAGTAAAACCTGCATCAAGTACCCTGAAAGATGCATTCTTTGACATCTTGCAAGAAGGACCGCCACACCAAAGCATTAAAAATATCTTCACCCAAATCATACAAGTCAGCATCTCCTCTTACAAGAACAAAACCATATGCCACCCAGAGCTCTACCAACAACTGCTTATCCATTTCATGATCCTTTGGAAATATTGAACATATAGCAAAGCATTGTCTCATATGCTTAGGCATGTTGTTGTAGCTTGACTTCGAAGACGATAATACACAACTCCCCTCATCAACCAAATCCCAAACTTCACTTTCAAGCACTGACAACCATTCACTTGCACTACTTTTGAAGCACATTAAGCTTCCTATAACCTTCAATGCTAAAGGCAAACCCTCACATTTATTCACAAGTGCTTTCCGGTTGCCTCAAACTCTACTTTCTAAATCCTTTCGTCACCTAACGATAACGCTTGAATAACAACCAAGAATCATTTTCCGACAAGCAACAAAGTGAATGAAATAATGTAGGATACGCACTGTTGCAATCATATCGATAACTTCCATACTTGAGTTGTCACAATAACACTACTCCCTCTACATCCACACCTCAACCCCATCCAAAACCACCAACACTCTCATCCCCGTTAACTTCTCTTTTACCCGCTCTATTAATGCTTTTGCTTCCCTTTCCATATCACATCCTTCAAACAAATTGCCTTTAATTACCTTCAAAATATCTCTGCTCGCCCTCACAACACTAAAATCATTCGAAACACGCAACCAAACCTTCAAATCAAACACCTTTTCCACCCTAACATCCTTAAACACCGTTTTCGCCAACACACTCTTCCCTAAACCCCCGACACCAACCAAAGCACACACATTAACACTACTCAGACTCACCACATCACAAACATGTCCAACAATAATTTCCACCTCATCACACCTACCAACAACCTCGTACTTCACAATACCACTAAACCTAAATAATCCAACACCATCCTCAAAAACATCCTGATCATTAACAACAACATCATTCTCAACCAAACCAAAGTCCAACCTCTCATTAGCAATAACATCCAACATCTCCTTAATCTGCTTAACTTTCTTGGTCATTTCGACACGAAACTGTAAAGGGTTACTAGCAAAAAAAAAGTGCTAACATTATTTTTAATGCCACGTTCAATGAATTATTCTTTCTTGCACGTTCATTAACAGTCAAAAATGTTTGTAGAGCCAATTCTCATGCTGGAACCAATATGACAACTGTATTTAATGAATTAAGCGAAAAGTTAGCTATAATCGAAATGAACATTGTTGAAAGTTATTGTTATTTAGATTAAATTAACGATAACGAATCTCTTTCCCATATGATTGTGATTCAACATGAATTCTAGCAATGGGACGGTTGGGGTCACATGAGAATATAAACTTTGGTGAGTCTTGGGGAAAGTCACCCAAATTGCACACATTAGCTTCGGACTTCCAAAATTTTTAGTCCCAACCGGATATGGTGTGTATAAGGGCGCGTTAGTTTGCGTTCTAAGCCTCACAATCGGTTTATTCAAAATAATTAGTTAATATAAGATTTTATCGGTTTTCTTATTCATATACAATGTAAAGTTTAAAACAAATGGACAAAATGTGTGTACATCAACCGTTGACTGTTTCAACACGCATAAAATATATCATGTTTTAGCCGCAACCTTTAACATGTTACCCAACCCATCGACCCCTCATTTTGCTCCTCTACTAAAAAATTTAGCCAAATATACCATACTGAGAAAAGAGCCATTTTGTGGTCTTGAAATGAGCCTCCACTTAGAATGACCCACTTCAAAAAGACCCTTAGATAGGATATATATTAGCCTATTCCCGTTTAGTAAAATAACAGTTCTAAATATTATGGGTTTATAACACATTAGGTGGATAAAATGCATAACGCTTAGTAAAAGGTCACCTTGAATTTTATTGATATCGGTATCAATTTTTCAAGGGTTGGGATACATAAGGTAGTTGTCTTTCCGGTGCCGTTTTTGGCTCTTGCAAGAATATCACTTCAGATCAATGCAATAGGAATACTTTCTTCTTGTATAGGTGAAGGCCTTTCAAAACCCTTTTCATATATTCCCATAAGTAGCTCCGTTTTAGAAAATAGTCCTCAAATTCATTTCCTTTCGTGCGATGACATCCGTAAAGAACACTAGTATAACTATCTCATGAGAGAGCGTAATTCAAATGCGGATTTCGGCAATCTAACATCTATTAAAATCAATATATCTTTTGCCCTTTGGTCATCGTATTTGAGGTTAAAAAGAGTTGTTTTAACGAGCATTCTTGCACACTTACCTCGATCACATACGGGTGTCTGCAGCGGTATGTTGATTGTGCCTTCCAATCTTGAGAGCTAAAAATTACAAAAGGTGTTAGTTCACAAGTAGACATAAATATGGGAAGTATGCACCGAAAAGACCACGTATATAGCTAAGTATTTACAATATTAAAACTAGCATAAGCGGAGGATGTAAAAATCAATCGCAAAATAATCATTTTCTAAATCCCAACAAGTTAACGAGTGGCCTGGACATAAGTGGGTTGGGGGTTATTGCTAGCATTTGTTTATAAAAATGAATAATTTGCTAGTAGTTGTAGTTTGGAGTCAGTAAAGGTGGTAAAGGTGGCAACGATAAGTTTAAACTAAACTCAAGATGGTATAAGAGAGATAGAAAACATCTTGCAAAAATTCAAGGATTGAACCATGTCGACTTTGAGGTATATACTCCGATCATGAGACATAGCACGATAGAAAACGATGGCATCGAATCCGATAGTCACATAGAGAATCATCTAGCAAGTAGCTCAATTACTCAAAGCATATCAAGTAACACACAACATCATACAACACTTGTAAGAAGGTTTGTTACCTTGATAGAATATATAATGATTTCTCGTTAGTCAAAATAAAAAGCATGCACTTTTTTGTTAATCATCTATGTACAATTATATGATCCACTTAAACTACGTAACACGTCATGACTCACAAGTCAAACATTACAAGCTACCATAAACACTTAGTCCCAAAATTAACTAGTCTATTTCCTCAACAGTAAACAAGTACTCCAAAAACGTTGTTATACCATTTACATCGAAACACAAAACTAGTAGTAGATTACCTCGTCGAAGCCCACACACCACTAACAAATACATAATTCTATAAACTCGCCATATCTAAAATTGCACATACATTTGAAGTTATAACACGGTTAATCATCTATTCAAGAATTACTAACTACGTCTTAAAAAACTCTCAACATTAATTGTCTAAGTTACAAATACTCAATATTTCAATATTCAACTAAAAGATCAATAAACTTAAATATAAACCTTGAATCAATAGTAGTCACCGATTTAACAACTTCATTATCAACAACAGTAGCATTTTAGTTGTTACTGGATTAGGGTTTCGTCTTAATCAGTGTTGATGTTGTTGATGTTTCTGTACATACCGGTGGTTTCTCTGATTAAGGTTTGGTTGACCGTTGTAGTTACCATGGGCGATGCCCGAACGGCGACTGTTGTTCATCGAATATGATGATCTGATGTGGTACAAATCAGCATAAAAGGGATACAAATCAGCAACGCCGTTTCTCTAAGTTTGCTGCAACATGCTTTTTCTTCCGAGCTTCACATGCTTTCTGCTCTGCTTGCAGAGTAAGTTGCACATTTTGGAGCTTCTGCTGAATACTCTTTGAAATTCCCTCCATGGAGTTGGTCAATGTTGCATGGCCAGCAGGAGTATTAAGCGCATCATGAAACTATGAACTCATGGAGTTTAACAAGGATGTTTCCTTTAGCATCAACTCTTTTATTTCCAACAAAGCGTTATAGGTAGCATAGTATTTACGAGTTTTCCGAAGGTTTTCGTGGATGTGAGCATTAAGTTATGAAAACCGACGTTCATACTGGATGAGTTTCGCTTGTGTAGGCACTTCATCACGTTGAAGCTTTAATGATGTAATTTCCCTTAGCTGCGGCAAGCTCCATCTTCGCCAAATTCGGCCTCTCAACAACATCGATAGCGAACATTCAACACGCCGCACAAAACTCCCTCACCATCCCCTTCTCCACCTCACTCACCTACAACTCCAACTTATCGACTGACTATACTTCAACTCGACCCGCTCTCGCTGCTCCAAACCTTTAACGTGTCGAGAAAGTTTTTCGACATTATCCATTACGTCTGCCTTCTCGGCTACCTCTTTTAAATAATTCATATTCTTCAAATGCGAATAGTAAAGCCAACCGCTCCATCGATTTCTTTTAACCAACCTGATGACAATGATTACGTTCTTAACACATTCACGGTTCTTAACATGACATAACTCATTTAGCTCATTACCCGCATACAAACAATAATCCGTGTGATCGAAAGGCCCTACATTATCCTAAAATACTACTCCATCTAAGATCAAATGCTCGTATGATCAAAATGTCATATATTCACCTAACATACGCCACAATAAATAAACGACACCATAGTAACTAACCTGATGATAGCCAGGTGGCAGGCTACATATCATCTGAAACACAATCGGACACCCCTCAACCGGCGTCATCGTTCAATGCTCCGACCACCTTCAAAACCAAAAAAACATTCAGGAATTTCATCAAACACTTACTATACACCTTTTTTCTCAAAAAAAAACTCACCCAGTAAATGAACCACTTAAAATGTAGAATGATTACCTTATCAGCAAAATGAAAACCACTAACAACCATCTGACATCGCCCACAAATTTAACGATGGTAATACGACTTTTGACATCCCAAATTTTAACAATGAGATCTAGAGGTGCATGTTCCAATAATGAGACCATCGATATTAAAAGTCAAGTATAACCACAGGATTGAGATGTATATGGTGGAGGTGACGTCAGGTGGTGGTGCCGTCGGGTGGTATGAGTTATGGAGTATGGAGTAATAAGTGTGAGCTATGCGGTCGTGTTCAATTTATGTACCTGTTAACTTTGAGTTATGTACCTGTTAATTTAAAATGTAAAATGACGAAAATATCCTTGTGTATAAATAGAAGTTGCCTAAAAATATAAAGTTGCCCAAAACCAATACAAGTTGCCCAAAAAATAATACCTTACAATACATGACATATACTTTCAACATATGTACTTTTGTCATAGGTTGTCGGACACGTGCGACCATGATTGGGTCCAAAATGTCATTGGGCAACCGGTCTAAAAACACGCGAAAAAAGGGTCGGAAAGTGATTAGCCTCGCGCGGGGCATTCCTATCATTTTCCTTTCTTTAATTGGTTGCTAGAATAACAAGTTTGCGAGAAGGCTTGACAAACCTTCTTGTCTTAAACAAATCAAATCACCACAAATCCCTTGGGACGATCTCGACTTACCCACCTGTACTATCACGGATGAGTATAGTTGCTCGTATGTGTTAAATATAATTATCCGGTAAATCGTGTTTATAAATTTAGAACTTGAACACGCAAGGGAACACATCAACATTTTATGTTCTAAGTTATAATGGTTAACTGTTTAGTTACTTACTAGTTATAATACCCATACACGCACGGGGTTTTAACAAAAAAAAACTTATTCTGTATTAATACTTGATACGTATACAACGTGCGTTCGGGGTCAAAGGAACTTCCTTTTCGTCGAGCAAGTTTTTCAACACCCTAGGCAGTGAACCTAATCGTTGTAGTGTAGTATTAGGGTAAGCCTCAGGAATTGATATCATTCTCTAGGGGAATAGAAATGCTAGTGAGAAATTACTACGCTAAGGTTGGGGTTGAGGAAGATTATTTTTTTATCTTTTTTATATTTTTTTAAGAAAATTGAAAGGTACAAATCTTGGGGTATTGGATTTGGGGGGTGGTATTTCTACCGATTACTCTACTTATCTAATTATCTAATCTAAGCTAAGGTGGGGATAGTCTATGTCTATTGTTGTGTGCTCGTATGATAGTTAAAAATGTGTTTACCTAGATGCTACTACTCCCTAGTTATATCCTATTGATGGTTGAATTGTCACGTCCTTATTCTTAACGCGTTGTGTCTTCTAAGGTCGTAGGGTATGCGTTTTTCCCTAACTCTTTGAGACTACCTTAAGGTTTTTGCCTACGAAATCTCTAGGATTCATAAACTAACTCTAAGGTTATCTTTGGATGTTTAGCCTACAATAACTCTAGGTGGTTATAAACTAATGTTCACAAAGATTACTCAAGCATTAAAAACACAACGAATGACCTATCGCAATACTAGGTCAATCACAATTAAGATAAGAGACAACCAATCAATATTCAATACCTAGGTTTCATAGATCTAAGCAAACACACAAATAAATTAGCCGGACATGGAAAACATGCAAGCATACACACATACAATTGAAGACATAATTGAGTCAATGAAGTAAATTACTTATCTTGTTGTAAAATAGGGTATGAAAACCCTAAGATACTGCCCAAGACAGCCAAAGTTCGGTTTAGGTTTTACTCCACAAAACTACCTCTCTAAAATTCTGAAAATTCGAATTCTATATATAGAGTTACAATATGCGATGGCGTCACTCTTTATTTGTGACGCCGTTGGATCGCCGCCATTAGGTTTTCGTCTTGGCCACGTCAACTTTGTGACGGTTGTGGAAAACTAGAAGGGGGTGAATAGTTTTGCCGATTTTAAGTTGATTTCAAAAACTTTAGATTCGATATTATGTGAAATCGTATGGATGTTGAGAACGTATAGATCTAATGATAATGCAAGCAAATAAATGAAGTTAAGGGATAGAAATGACACAACCGATTTATAGTGGTTCGGCTACAAGGACACCTTCCTTGCCTACTCCACTCCCGAGTCACCTACTCGAGTTCAAGCACTATGTCAACAAACTCCTTCACTTGGCGGAGAAGCCTTCACAACGTTGCTTACACTTTTTCGGTATAAAGTTAAATACCGAGTCCGTAGCACGGTGGACCAAACCAACACGACTATTACACAACAAATATGTGAAATATCAAATACAAGATCTTCGCTATGAAATCTTGCGAGTGACAAATCAATCAAGGACCCCTTGCTTGGATGACTTGTAGAATGCTCGTGATCTCGCCTTAGAGAAGGACCTATATGAGGATCACACATAGAAAGAAAGAAGAACAACTCTCTAGATCAAGTGATCTATATGTTAGAAGAGAATGAGAGTGTATGAGAGATTTAGTAAGAAGAGGGTGAGTTAGAATGAAGAAATGGCTCTCTATTTATAGGCAAAATTCTTCATCATTCCCGGATCCCACGGATCCCTTCCACAAGGGATCCGGCTAGCACAAAGCTAGGGATCCTTGGAACGCTCCTCTTTGCCCATGGGTTTTTTGGTTATGGGTCATGGGTTATGGGTTGGTCCATGGGTTATCTTTAGATTCAATGTATCTAAGTATACATTGTATCTAGTCTTCTTGGGTATGGGTTAAGATCCATGGATTATGGTTTTTACCCATCCTAATAAACTATTACAACAAATGCTTAATTACTACATTATTGTATTTAAATGGCTATATGTAAATGCTTTACAAAAGTAACATGTATCCTTATGGTTATACTTAATATAACATTATATTTGTTATCAACAAAACACAAAGAGATCGCAAAATATTAATAAACGTTTTTACGGTTTATTTGTATTAACAATCTCCCCCTTTTTGTTGATGACAAAACATAATGTTATGATGAGTAAAACTTAAGAATAAATGTAAGTTTTGAAAGCCCTAAGTTTTACTTCTTCTCCCCCTTTTTGTCGAAACAAAAAGTTTACCCTTGGAAGAAATAAACATAAAAGTGTGGAAAACATAATCCACGAATCGCTAACTCCCCCTTGACGGTAGCTCCCCCTTATTTGGGGCGTCAAGTGAAGAAACATAAAGATCCTACAAAAAGAAAGGTTAGTAACATGCTTATATAATCTTGTGATTGGCGAGAATCAAGATTGGGAGCCAAGGTATGTAAACAAGGCCTTGTAATAAAACAACAAATTGTAGTGGTATTTATGCCACTTACAAGCATGTAAAAATAAGAATAAGACTTGTTCTCGAAAATGACTTAAGAGAGAAAAAAAATACTAAAAGTTGAAAATAGTAGTAGTTATTCCTTCCATGCTTGCATAAGGTTATGGATGGAGGTTTTGATGAGTGATGGTATTGATGCGATCAAGGATGAGGTTGAGTATGAATCGCATTTCTTCCCTAACTTCTATTGCGATGTCCCTAGTGGATTGGCAATGTTCACAATGTAAATGATGTGGGTAATGAGTGCGGAAGTTTTCCGGGTTGTTTTGATTTGAGTTATGCGGAAGTTATGGTGGAAAAATAGGAAAATATGGATCAACATCCAGAATGTTTGTAAGTGGTGGTGGAAAAGAACCTAGGTGTTCTTGTAATGTGATGGGAGCTAATGGTGGTGATGTTTCAAGATCTTGAAAAGTAGTATTTGGAGATGTGGGGGGTTTTGAAAAGACTATTTCTTTTTCTTTAGGTTGATTAGATCTTGTTGGAGTCTTAAGGAGTTCCAAAAGAGTGACTTTAGGTGGTGATGAAGTTGGTGTACTTGTTGGTGATGAGGGAGGTGCTATAATGGAAGCATCTTGTGGTGAGTTATAGGTTGAGGATGAGCCATTTGATGTTTGATTTGCTAAACAGCAAGATCGGATACTAATCCGTGCGGATATCCTAGAGTTTGATTGTGGTATTTTGGATGGTGGAAGTACAAAGGTTTGGATATCATGATTGTTTGTACTAGATGATTCTCCTAAAGGGTTTTTGGATGACATGATGTAGTGTGTTTGTGAGGAGGAGATGGAGTATGCAAGCATTTTGGGAGTTCTATATATAGAAAAACAAAGCATTGTAATGAATGCTTGACCCAAAATGTGGATTAAAATCTAATGATTAGATATGAATTCAAGGCATGTGATCATGAGAACACAAGCATTAAAGAGCATACTCCCAAAATGAAACAAATGTGGATTTTTCATCCAAAGTGAAAAATAGAAGTTGAAAACAACTGCATTTCACGGATCCCACGGATCCTTCCTTGAGGATCCGCCCAACATGAAGGAATTTGGGATCGATGGATGCGGTGATTCGAGCACAAAATTTTCTTTTGGAAACATTTTTGCCTAGTGTGTGCCTATATGCAAACTATTTGGAGTTGCGGTTATCTCGACTCCTACAAAGAAATAGAAAATAAACTAGAAGTAGAAAGAGTATCCTATTGAGATAACCCGAAAACACATATTTAGTACATAAGTACGTAATTTAGTGTTATCAATGCTCCTAATTCATTGTTGCTTAAATGAATGTACCAAAATACATATTAGTTATGTGTCCCTTTAGCATTCAAAAGACATGAGATGCAATGAAAACGGGTTTTACTTTGTATTAATAATGAAAAAGCGATTTGTCCTAGACGTAAGAAATTGCTTTTGTGAAATTGATACGGGAAGGTATCATCCTTCTTGGAAAACATTTTGAAGAGAGGTTTTCTTTGAAAATGTATATGTATAAAAAAAATAAGAAAGCTATAAGATGAAAACTTATCTTGGGTTTTGAAAATTCCCGTATTTTTTGTAAGTTGTGCGTGAAATAGAGATCCTAGACTCAGAAAGAAGAAGGCTAGTGTTTACATACCTTGTAGAGTCAAATAAGTTACGACGTTTGTTCCATTAGACCAACACCAAGATGAAGTAAGTTGAATTGTTCCTGCTTCAACAGTTTGGTGAGGACGTCGGCTATGTTGTCTTCGGATGCTACCTTCTCAATAGAGATGTTCCCCTTTTGAACATTGTCTCTTAAGAAGTGATGACGAATCTCTATATGCTTTGTGCGAGAATGCAATACGGGATTCTTGCTTAAGTCGATGGCACCTTTGTTGTCACATAGGATTGCTATGTCGCTTAGATGGATGTCGTAGTCGACTAACGCTTGTTTCATCCATAGTGCTTGTTGGCATGTTTTGCCGGCGGAGACGTACTCGGCTTCGGTTGTTGAAATTGCTAGTGCCATTTGTTTCTTAGAAAACCAAGATGTTAAACAACATCCCATGAAAGTACATACCCCACTTGTACTTTTTCTATCAACGTAATCACTGCATGGTCGAATCTGCATATACAATTGTTTTACTCTCGTGCCTTAGGATACCATAATCCTAATTGTGTTGTACCTTAATGTATCTAAATATCCTTTTACGGCTTCCGGTTGTGATGTTTTAGGGTCTTCTTGAAACCTAGCACATAAGCAACACTAAACATGATATCCGACCTACTTGCCGTGAGGTAGAGAAGACTACCTATCATGCCACAATATTTAGTATTATCTACGGATCAGCCGTCTTCATCTTTTGTAAGTTTGGTGTCGGTAGACATTGGTGTCCTAATTGGTTTTGACTCTTCTAGACCAAATTTCTTTAACATCTCCTTTATGTATTTAGATTTATTAAAGAAGATACCATCTTCTACTTGTTTAATTTGTAGACCAAGAAAGAAACTAAGTTCTCCCATCATACTCATCTCGAACTCGTCATGCATGATTTTAGAGAAATCATCACACATGTCTTGACAAGTGGATCCGAATATAATATCATCTACATATATTTGCACTATGATTATATGTGACTCTCTTTTCTTAGTAAAAAGTGTGTTGTCTACTAACCCCATGGTATAGTTGTGTTTAATTAAAAAGGACTTGAGTCTATCATACCAAGCTTTTGGAGCTTGTTTAAGACCATAAAGGGCTTTCTTTAATTTATACACATGTTTGGGTTTTTCAAAATCGATAAAGCCCGGAGGTTGAGCTACATATACTTCTTCATTAATGAAACCATTTAGAAAAGCGCTTTTGACATCCATTTGATAAAGCTTTAGATCATTAGCACAAGCATACGCAAGAAGTATTCTAATAGACTCTAATCTAGCCACGGGGGCATAGGTCTCATCAAAGTCTATTCCTTCTTGTTGGTTATACCCTTGGGCAACGAGTCTAGCCTTGTTCCTAGGCACTATTCCGTTTGCATCTAATTTGTTTTTATACACCCATTTTGTTCCTATTATGGTTTGATTAATAGGTGGAGGGACAAGCGTCCAAACATCATTAGAAACGAATTGATTTAGTTCTTCTTGCATAGCCATTACCCAACTCTCATCTTTTATGGCTTCTTGTGAATTCTTAGGTTCTATGGTTGAAACGAAACAAAACAAGTTACTTTGGTTTTGAACTTGAGACCTTAATGTTCGTTCGTTTAGCCTTCCTATGACTTTATTTACGAGGTGATCTTTGGATTCTTTAATGTTTATGATTTCATCATTTCAATGTTCTTCTTCTTCATTTATCTTTTTCTTTATTACTATAGCTTCACTTTCTATGATCTCGTCATCGACAAGAGGTGGAGAGGGTTTGGGTGGACTTTCATCAAATTTTATGTTTAATGACTCTTCTACCTTCATTGTTTCTTTGTTTAATATGACGTAAGCTTTGCTATTTGGCGAGTAACCTAGAAAGATACATTCGGTTGATTTAGGATCAAATTTTGTAAGGTAATCTTTAGTGTTAAGAATAAAACATTTGCTTTCAAAGACTCTAAAGTGAGATTTAACGTAGGCTTTTTGCCTCGGAGTAACTCATATGGAGTTTTACCTAAGATTGGTCTAATTAAGACTCGATTGAGTATGTACGTTGAAGTATCAACGGCATTACACCAAAACTTTTGAGGTATGGATTGTTCATTAAGCATGGTTCGACTCAAATTTTGTAAGGTTCTATTCTTTCTTTCAACTACCCCATTCGATTGTGGAGTACGTGGAGCCGAGAAGTTGTGAGTAATACCATTAGCGTCACAAAAGCTCCGAATGCACTTCATTATCGAATTCCCTACCATGATCCGTCTAATAGACACTATGGGACTTCTAGTTGTCTTTGGATCTTTTGCTTAGTATTTCAAAATAGTTAAAGGTTTCCGTTTTGTTCTTTAAAAATTTTGTCCATGTATACCTAGAGTAGTCATCCACTATGACCAAAGTGTAGTAGTTTCCTCCATAACTTTGGATAGCGGATGGACCAAATAAATCCATATGTAGTAATTCTAGACACCTAGTTGTAGACACCATGTTTTTAGCTTTATGACTAGAATGAGCTTGTTTTCCTACATTACTAGCAGCACAAAAATGATGTTTTCATATTTTAACTTAGGTAGATCTCTTACTAGATCTTTGGATGGTAGCGATTGAAGAAGTCGCATGTTGGCGTGACCCAATCTTCGATGCCATAAGGTCAAGTATCATCCAAAGAGGTAAGACATAGTTTGTCTTTAGGTTCATTACCGATTTTAATGACATAGACTCCATGTTTCCTAATTCCTCTTCCTATGGTTATGCCATTTTAAGTATCTTACTACGGTTTCGGTAAAAGTACATTGCACTTTTATCACATATTTGTCCTATACTTAAGAGGTTAAAGTTTAGGTTTTCTACGTGACATACATCGTTAATGGTTAGAGATTTGTTAGAAATCGTACCTTTACCGATGATTCTACTTTGCTATTTCAAACACCACATTACCTCCATTTACGGATTCATATGTGGAGAATAGATCCCTATTGCGGTCATGTGCCTCGTGCACCCGCTATCCTTGACCCATTCATGGGGTCTAGAGTCGACCTTTAAGCACACCTAAAACAATAATAAACTCAAAGTTTGGTCCCCATTTGTTCATGGGTCCATTAGTGTTAAACATTCCATTCATGTTAGACATGTATGGATAAGATGAGTATGCATTCCATGGAGCAAAGTTTTGAAAAGGAAAACCGTTTTGCATATTAGAGTTCCATCCCATTTGATGGTTACTTCTTGGATAAATGTTATTAGGTCTCCTAGATGCATTATGTTTTTAAAAGGATGGTGCTTTGTTTCTTGCAAAAGTAGGATTATATTTAGGAGGTGGTTGTCTAGTGGTGACATGAGTTGGTTTCTTCCTATTAACGATAACGAACTCGCCTGGATGAAGAAGCTACGTTATTACCACTAGTTGTTGCGGCGGTCCACGGATCACAATCGTACACTAGCAGTTCCTTTTTAGCGGATCCGTGGGATCCGCCACAACGATAATTTGGTTTTCTAGTTCTTTAACAAATTTTGTTTCTTTTCTTTCACTAGTTGATGGATCAAGTTGTTGAATACCTAGACCCTTTTGGTTGTTCTTGGTTTTAACACCATCGAGTATTGTATCTAAAGTGTTTGTACTCATTCTAGCAATTTTAGAATCTAGATGATCAACTAGTGTTTGAAGTTGAGCATAAAGTTGGCATTCACCACTTGCTATTTTACCCTTTTCTAAGCGTTTTAGTTTTGCTTTTAATTCTATGACTTCTTTATCTAAGCGTTGATTTTGACTTTTAAAAGCTTGTTTTGTTAATTAGTTTTAAGCTAATATTGCATAGTTTGTCATATTGATTATGCAATGAGTCGTCATCAAGTGATGAACTACTATAGTATTCGTGACATACCGTCATTTGCCATGAGACAAATTTCTTCGTCCTCCTCGTCGCTCATTCCCCATGTGCCGCTTACTGAACGCTTTTGATCATCCCGTTTGGGACACTTACTAATAAAGTGGTTTGGGTCCCCACATTTAAAGCAAGTAGGATCATCCTTTGGCTTTCGTCATCTTTGCTTTTCAGGAAGTTTTCTTATCGTCATACGGTTGTTTGACGATCTTCCTTTTCTTTAAAGAACTTCTTAAAGTCCCTCATCGCCATGGCATACTCCTCATCATCACTATCCGAAGAGAGTTCTCTTCATCGCTGAGACTTTCTTTGCTTTAAGGGCAAGAGATTTGTGTTTCTCTTTCACCTTTGAAGCTTGAGAATCTTTAGCGAGAACGAGCTCATAGACTTTTAAGTTTCCTATGAGTTCATCAAGAGTGAGGATTGTCAAATCTTTTGATTCTTCGATCGCCGTCACCTTAGATCTCTACTTTGATGGAAGCGCCCTTAGATATCTCCTAACATGGTTACGGCTAGAAAAAGATTCATCAAGTGCTTGTAAAGATGTAATAATAGTATTGAAATTAGCAAATGAATGATCTATAGTTTCCACATCTGATATTGAGATTTGTTCATATTGTTGAACAAACAAATCAATTTTATTATTTTTAACTTGTTGATTTCCTTGATGAGTTACAACTAAAGAATTCCAAATTTCTTTAGAGGTTTTAAGCAAAGAGATTCTTTCAAATTCCTTTTTCGGTAAAGCATTATATAAAACCATTTTTGCTTCACTATTTTTAGAAAGCTTTTTCTTCATTTCATCATGTAGTTTATCATGAGGTATGTTAACTAAATTTCCCTTATCATCATTTGAGGTAGCCTCAAAATCACCTTCAACAATGATGTACCAAATATCAATATCTTTAGACTTCACATACGTTTCGAATCTATTTTTCCAATATATAAAACCATTAGTTTCAAGTAGTGGTGGTCGTTGCATAGATTGCCCTTCCTTATAATTTTCAGAACCCATAGTGATCGAAATTTTTTTAAAATACAAATTTACTTTAAAACTTTTATAAACTTAGCTCTTGATGCCAATTGTGGAAAACTAGAAGGGGGGGTTGAATAGTTTTGCCGATTTTAAGTTGATTTCAAAAACTTTAGATTCGATATTATGTGAAATCGTATGGATGTTGAGAACGTATAGATCTAATGATAATGCAAGCAAATAAATGAAGTTAAGGGATAGAAATGACACAACCAATTTATAGTGGTTCGGCTACAAGGACACATTCCTTGCCCTACTCCACTCCCCGAGTCACCTACTCGAGAGTTCAAGCACTATGTCAACAAACTCCTTCACTTGGCGGAGAAGCCTTCACAACGTTTCTTACACTTTTTCCGGTACAAAGTTAAATACCGAGTCCGTAGCACGGTGGACCAAACCAACACGACTATTACACAACAAATATGTGAAATATCAAATACAAGATCTTCGCTACAGAAATCTTGCGGAGTGACAAATCAACAAAGGACCCCTTGCTTGGATGACTTGTAGAATGCTCGTGATCTCGCCTTAGAGAAGGACCTATATGAGGATCACAAATAGAAAGAAAGAAGAACAACTCTCTAGATCAAGTGATCTATATGTTAGAAGAGAATGAGAGTGTATGAGAGATTTAGTAAGAAGAGGGGTGAGTTAGAATTAAAAAATGGCTCTCTATTTATAGGCAAAATTCTTCACCGTTCCCCGGATCCCACGGATCCCTTCCACAAGGGATCCGGCTAGCACAAAGCTAGGGATCCGTGAAACGCTCCTCTTTGCCCATGGTTTTTTTGGTTATGGGTCATGGGTTATGGGTTGGTCCATAGGTTATCTTTAGATTCAATGTATCTAAGTATACATTGTATCTAGTCTTCTTGGGTATGGGTTAAGATACATGGGTGTTGGATATTAGATTTCACTTACATATCATAACATTCACACAATGGGCATAGAGATGATTTTAGAGAGAGAGAAAGTGGGACATTCTAGTAAGAGAAACTTGTAGAATATTAGATTACCAAAGAACATCCAACCCTCTACCTTGCAAGGTAGAGGGTATTTATAGGTTACAAACTAAACGACCTCCTAACGACCTGTGGATTAGGGATACAGTGGGTAAAGACCCGACCTTCCTCCACGGTGTTGCACTAAACTATATTACACCACTAGACTAACTAATTAACTACATAGAAACGTAAATAACGACAAGTATACGAGCTAACTTATGCTAGATAATAGTTGGGGTGACCGACTCTTCAATACTGGAATTTTCTAATTCCTAACAATCTCCCCCTAAGGGAGGTCACCCCATGTATTACATTTCAAAACCTAGCATTCAATTCTTGAATTTGTTCTTGAGCTTGTAGACATTAATACTTCAACTTCGCAATCTTAGTGCATAAGTAGTGCAACTACAAAGTCTGCATAGATTTGTACATTAGAGTGGAGGTCATTAATGATCCATGAGATAATAATTATGAGCCATATTTTGAGATCATCAGCTATCAAAAATCTCTGAGACATCCTTTGTGGTGTTGGTAAAATGTGATGTTGTGACTTTAGGACCGACATGCTCACATTCGGATCATGATATCTTCTCATCGAGTAGCGGAAGCATTTGTTGAATCATGATATTGGCGAGCGTAGCGTAAGCTTGGAGTGAAAATATCGAGTCATTGATGCACTAATCATGATTTCTTTGAGTTGAATGTGTTAAGTGAGCATGCGGCTATGGATTGACCGCTTCATTTCGATCACCGCAAACGCCGGGCGACTCGCATACAACGATTAGTAATGAATCGCACGAAAGTGTCTTTGATCACTTTCGTTGAATTGAGGTACACGCCCACGGTTCCCGCTGATCAAGACAAGTATCGCTGTGATCGTATAATTCAAGAATTTCCTTGATGTGGTTTCGCAATGCTCTAGCTGTTCTCAAACCGAACATCTCAAAGAGGACAACACGGAGTGAGTGAACCAATAATTTTAAGTCCACCGATTGATGAAAAGAGATTTGAAAACAATCGTGTATTGCTTAATAGAAATTGTTTTGCAATACAACGAAGGTTTTATTGAAAATCAATTATCAATCATAAAACACCTTTGGTTTGAAGAATGAGTACACGGTCGATGTGCTAAAGAAAAGGTTTGTTAAGCACAAAGACCGGTTTTTCAAAGGTATCCGTCAATCCATAACTCGAACCGAGATTGATTCAAGAAATTGAATCGCCCCATTATTTCGCTCGGTTGTCACATGGTTGATCCATATAATAGATCTCACATGCCACCTACCAGAGCTTGTTTGATGTTGGCTCTAGAAGGCTTTCCATCTTCATAGTGAATATGTAAACACATCACTCGGATGTTCGGCAATACCACAAGGATAATGCGTGGGACTCAAGATATAATCTCTCTTTCCACATTGTGTGAACAGAGAGTCTTCATTGAAAGTGTCCTAATGAGTTTTGTTGATGATCTCGTGGCTCTAGACTCAATTTGTGCATATTTGGATCTGTGGGAGACTAGGGAGAGGGTCTCCTTCTTCAATATCAACAATCTCTAAGAGAAAGTCGATAGATAATGTCGGTTCCCGTGAGAATGAAACAAGTCCTTTTAAGAGGAACTTGAGTGGTTTGGAAAGTTGAAGTGCAATGCGTCCATCGGGTCCATGACGTCTTGTCTTCAATACCGATGTTACCATCAATAGCATATGAAGTGAACCCGGTTTACGCCTAAGGTTGAATAAATGGAGGCTATTTGTTTTCACCCTTTCCTCATTCAATTCTTTTAATTCTTCAACCCCTTCAAGCTTACCGAGACTTCATAGCTAGAACCTTGTTGGGTTTATTCCAAGACTAGCTCGCCTTAGTCCGCACTCTTCCCATATCTCATTTTCTCCTTTTATCATCATACCTAAGGACTTCTACACTAACTAGTGGATTGTCCTCGGTAGATCCCTCCTGCTCGGCGGATCATGGGAACACATACCTAACCTTATCATCCTTATATCACCGCACATAAAGTAGAGTTGGTCGGTCTATTTGGTATTGTTCATCACCATTGGAACCAATTGAAAACCATTTGAAAATCAATTCGGATACTTGTGATATATTATCAAAGCATTTTGTACCGAATTGTTTTTGATATTTTAGAACGAGAACTCCCCTCAACATGTGCATCAAGTATTTGAAGATGTTTTGCACACGGAGGCAAGAGAAAGAATTAACTTCTTTGATTACCATTTTCTAAAGATATCAACATCACTTCCCACATCAAATCAAGTAGATATAGCATTCCGGAAGGATGAGGTTTCCATAAATTTGCTCCCCTCAATATGTGCCTCGAGGTTTGAAAAGAGTTTTGCACATACTAGAGGAACCCGTTAAGAAGTGCATACATGATTACCAAAGGATTTAAAGCCATACAATCGTGGTACCTTAGAAAGATTAAAAGTTGTGTGCCACGATGACATGAATTTGAAGAGAATTCTCCCCTTAATATATGCTTCGAGATTCAAAATTGTTTAGCACATATTAGAGAGGTATGCAACAAAATTGGTCATCTTATCTTTTAACATCTTTCATATTTATATCACATTTTCTCCCCGATCAAAATCTTAAATCCTTTGAGATTTTGGATCTCAAGTGATTTAAATATGTATGAGGTAAAATATTTGTAGGAGAAAAGCGTGTCCGGTTTTATATGATCGAAATGGACAACATGTGTTTCCCTTTACAAGGGAAACCACAAGACAAATCCTAGCACTATTACATGTATTATAGTTGTTCATATTTATTACACCACATATTACACATAATTAAAAGAACACAACATAAACAAGATCCGAAGATGTCTTCATTCACCTCCTCGAAGAAGTTTGTAGTGACCATCACGAAGCCTTCCACCAACAAAGCTTTCAAGGCTGCAGAAGATCCTTCGTGTCTTGAGTCTTCGTCTGATAGCAGCAATGAAGTGTTCACACCTCTTCACGTCATCATCAGTCCAAAAAATAGATTTAACCCAGGATTTCATATCAATTTTGGCCTCTTTCACTCTTGGTGTCAAGTTCTTCTTCGACCAATTTGAGAGTACCATCACTAAACTTGTAGAGTTCACATAGACGCATAAGCATACGAGATCCATATCTGTCGGTGAAAATGACGGCTCTGGGGTGTCAAGGACTTTGTATTCACGATGAAATTCATGCCCAGAGCATTCCATTGTGGACTTGTAAGGTTGATCCCGGTTTGGTAGCTTTCTATGCAAGTCGAAAGTCCTCAACTCGTTTCGAATGACTAAGCCCCGATCCAAAGAGTGGCATTGCAGAGAGGGCCTTTTCTCACGGACAGTAAATGCTCAAGGTGTCCTTGAAGATTTAAGAGATAGAGATCTTCAAATCATTTGGCGTAAGATGTTTGAAGTCATTCTCTTCAATAGTATACACTTTGAAGTCTCGCTCTTTAAGGACAATCTTCTTCAAGTACTCATATCCATAGATAGGGAAGATCTCTACACTAACAACACTTAAGATTTGCACTTTGATCCGACATCATTCGCCTTTTATCAAACACCATGTCTTTCGATGTAGAACTTCTTCTTTTGAACCACCGGTGAGAAATACCATAAGAAGCGCAATATCATATTTTTGTTCTTCATCACCTGAATTGATCGGGAACCATCTGCTCAAGCCCCGATCGAGTAGGTTGCGACTTTCATCTTTGATATTGATAGAGCGGGTCTTCTTTCGCAGAGCGAGCACACGATAGTCCAAGTCGTGATTGAAGAAGAATTCACTGAATGGTCATCGACCAGTTCACCACCAAGAGGAAGAGATTTGTTGACATTGAAGCGTTGATCGATTTGCTCACCGACTTGGTCATTCAAGATCTTATGGCATTCTTCCATCCGATATTGAAGATGATTTGCATCCGAATGGAAGACTTTGACAATTTCGTAAGCTTGTCCTTCAAGATCTCTTGGAGTTATGGATGAGATACTCTTCCGCTCACAAAACCATCTAATAAAACTTCCCATATCACCGCAGTAGTGCGTAAGAGAGTCTTCACCGAACTTCATAATTATTGGTGATAAGCGATGCCCAATTGTTGTCAAGAATCATAGAGTCGACGGGATGGTCCATGGGTTACGGAGAAGGAGGTCTATCTTCCACAATGCGCCTTTGAATTGTGTCTCTTGAAGGTGCTACCCGGATGTGCTAGTGCGATTCCCACCATGTAAGTATCAAACCAATCGTCGATGGCTTAGGAATATGCTTCGTCGATGCATCATCTTCATACGGGTTCGAGTCGGCCATGACTTGCGACTCTTCGTGAACCATTTGATCATCGTGAATTGAGGTGGATGTGGACGTGAACCTTGAATCAACCGTCGCCCGTGCAGCAGATTTCTTCTTAGTACTTTGTTCTTTTGTAGGACCCGATTGATTAGAAGGTTTTGGCGGTGATGATGGTGGTTGTGGTGGAGGTGTGTTGGTTGTCGTAGAAGGATCACCACCCAGAGTTCCAGCTACCCGTTGGTGGCGGAGGTGGAGGAGGATCTTTGCGGTTTTTCATCAATGTTTCCATCACAATTGTTCTCCTTTTCTTTTAGCTTCTTTTTCCCGACGTCAATCATAAACCGCTCATAATTGTCGAATTTAATGGATTCTTCAAGTGCCTCATAGAGTTTCTTGTGAACCTCATGCTTGTCCTCTTCAAAGATCATACATCTTTTCAAGCAGAAGTGCTCTCATATCCGTGATAGGAAGGTCCTTGAATCGCCTAAGAAGTGGAGCCTCCATAGCCCATTCCACAAAGATCCTTGACTTCTCCTTCAATAGCGGCAGAACCCTTCATTGAAGTTGAGGTGCTCCAATCTATAGACACGATCCACCGGAGAATCAACAGATTTAGGAAGTTGCCTTTCCGAGCTTCTATCCTTTTATGGCTTTATCCAAGAGTTGATCGAGGTGAGAATCAGGAGGGAAGTCGGTGGAGCATCCACATCCGCAACTATAATGACAGGATCGGAAGTTGGTGACGATGTTGGTGGTGTTTGTACAGTTGATTGAGTTAGTATGGGAGGTGGAAGTGCAGTTGATAATGAAGATGCCGACATTGGAGGAATGGTTGACGTGTCTTCTTTCAATGTCGACAAGATACATGGATTGTGCAAGATCTAAGGGTTTGTCATTAATGTATTGGTCTCCAAAAGAGAAATCGCATCGAGATTCTTAAGTGAGGATAGAGTTAGTAGACAAATTTGGTTCATCCATCTTCAAGGTCTCATCAGATCTTGTCTCAAGGTTCTCCTGCGAGCCTTTTTGCACCAGAGCGTCAACATTCAAGCCAGATTGAGTCTCACTAAGTGTAGGAGTTTCCTTAAACGTTTCAGGCACTTTGTCCACTCCAGATTGTTCTTTTGCATGAGATGATTCTGTTCTTCTCTTCAGCTCATATTGATTTGTGGTGCTTGATGGAGATGATGAGATAGTTAAAAGCATGTGAGCAGCTTGTTCAGTTTCAACACTTGCAACCCCTTTACCCTTGTCATGTGTAATTGGGGTTGTTTGTCGTGGAAGATGATCGGTTCTCTTAGCACAATTCCACCTACTGGAGCTTTCACATTCTGACTTTCTAGGCTTCGCTGAATTCCAAGTTGTAGATCTGCTTCATCTTCATCAGTTAACCTTGTAATATTCTTTGGTACCTCAGTATCTTCACCAAATTCCTTTTCCACTTTCTTCCTTTTTACTTTCTGCTTCTTGGATGCGGTGTCTGACTGTTGTGACCTTTCAAGTCTCTTTTTAGGAAGAGAGGCATAGGATGCTTGTGAGGCTGACTTGGTCATGGGAGCATTTGGTTGTAGAGGAGAGGGTGTGACATCAGCAGAGGATTTGGTTGCTCTTTTCTTGTATTGCTTGAAGTAGTCCTTCTTCTTGATATCTTCTGTGAGAAGACAATCAGGAATTGGCAATCCAAATAGTTCATTGTCCATACCTCTAGGAACATGTTTCAGGTTTCCCAAGACATATTCATCTTCTGCATTATGTAGAGTTGATTCACCCTAGGATTGAATTTGTGAGTTTGTTGTAAGCACCGGATAACAAGCTTAGAGAATCGATCTTCGGGAATTACAAGCTTGTTCTGCTTTTTTCGCCTTGAGCTTTGTTCCGAAATTGATTCTATCGATATGAATGTGTTCATTGATAAAGAAAATTCTTCCCAAATACGATCCGAGACATTCACATCAACCCTATTAACGATTCCCCATAGGATTTGCAAGATAGAATTCTCACTTTATCGAACCTCAAGTTTTCCCGAGATAAGCACAAGTTAAGAATGGTTGTAATAGCTCTCGTGGTTGATACATGTGTCCGTGATGATGTCGGATGCTCTTGAAATACTGCTCGATAACCCAACCCAATTAGAAAGGCAATCGATCGTCAAGACCGGTGGAGATTCGAACGAAAGTCGTGGTTACATGGGTGATTCCAAGAGCCTTGCTCAAAATATCGTAATCAATTGTGAACTCCCTATCATCCGCTTTGCAAGAGTATTGTGCCGTGATTTTGTCCCATTGAACGGTGTTCCGTAATTGTTGAATGTAAATGGTCGGAATTGAGCATTGCTTGGTAATTGCTCAAGAAGTTTGTGTTTTGAGGATGTCAATAGAAACTTTGAGTATCGGATTTTGTTGAAGCCTTTGTAGGTCCACATAACAGCTTGCTTTTTCCAATAATGACCCATTGACTCGGGAAGGATTTCTTCGTCGAGAGAACTTTGGATGATGCCAAGGGGTAACGCTCTTTTCGGGATTGAACTTGCCATTGATGGTCCGAGTAATCATACAATCAACAAGAATGATTGGGAACAAGTTTAGATGATAAATGATAAGTGAGACAACATTGAGAGCACCCTTATGACATAGACACATAGAAGTAGTAACTCAGAAGGAGTCCCCAAAACACATACAGAGAAAGATTGAGTGGCATAAGTTACAAATATATGACAGCTTTCAAATATATGACAACTTTCATAAGTGAGATAATTCAATGAAGTATAATCTTACAGATAAATAATCACATGACGAGTTGATAAGGGATTAACAGGCAAAAGAGTGCATTGCAAAGGGATCATGTCATGAGCCAAGATACAAATGTAGAAGTGATATAACAAATATGCATGAGGAAGAAGAAACATTTGGTTGTCGTGAGAGAAACCAAGTACCTTTTGCCTAAACAGACATGTCATAGCAGATTACATGGAGTATGTTGACTCAACAAGTTGAATTAGGAGAACCTAAGTATTGTGAGAATGAGATCAACTTTAGCAATAAACCTTTGAACATTTTAATAACCCTTGACCCTAAGACTAATTCGCAACATGAAAGTGAACAATGTTGCAAACTTGTAAAGACAAGTCGCCATCACTAGAGTCACAGACAAGTCGCTAACAGTTTAGCTCTCTAAGTCGCTATGCTAATTCGCTAACTTGTAAAGACAAGTCGCCATGAACAAGTCGCTACAAATAACTAAACCAAGTCGCTACACCAACTCGTTAACTAAGTCGCTAATGTTACCTATTCGCTAACTTGTAAAGACAAGTCGCTGACTACTAACTCGCTAACCAAGTCGCTAGAATAAAATAAACAGATTCGCTACAGAAACATAGTCGCTAATATGAGCGCTAACTCGCCATGAAGAACACTCAAACTAAGTCACTACCAAGAACACTTCATATCAAAAACCCAGCAGCTCAATCCTCTAACCATTTATCATCAGATCACGGAGACAAATTATCAAGCAATCAAAGTAATATATTCCAAACAATTTGAACACATTCAATCATTATAATAGCAACAGAAACACGATTACATGACAACTCGAACCTAGGTGGGAGACAAATAGTCACAAATCACGAGCACGAAAGGATCTGGATAAAAAGACAAGTTAGAAACTTAACACAAACACTTAAGAGAACAACGATAAGAGGGATTCGAGGCAAACCTCCTGCTAAGTCGCTAGGATGAGCAATTAGACGAAGAAAAGAAAACGAGAGAGAAACAAACTTATTTGAGAAGAGAAATGGTAATTCGCTAGGGGTATGAGAAGGTGTAAATCTTTGGCAGTATGACACATTTGGTCCTCGTGGTTTTAGAATGAGAGGTAATACGCTAGTGCAACACAACTTACACATATTAGACAAGTTTGGTCCCTATGGTTTTGAGGAAGGAGTGGTAAGTCGCTAACACAGATTATAGACTAAGTCGTTAGCATAGATTATCACAATGATCACCATGAATCAATTAATCATTTAGTCAAATAAGCATTTAATGCTAGGCACTTAATACGAAGGTACACAATGATAATCACATGAGCAAGATACGACCACAACCTACAAAAACCATAACCAGATAGTTCCAAAGGCAAAACACGACCTCAACTTACTAACGAGCAAGCATTATAACCAGCACAGAAGCCAATGGCATAGATACACAATCTCCCCCTCAATCAATGTCATCAAAGAACATTGATTGACATTAATTAACCCCGTTATAAAGAAACAAGAATATTTCAATTGTTCGAACTTCATCTATGATCCCGTGCCATTATTGAATGACATTTCTAGGATCGTAGATGTTATCGATAACAATGAATGTATTCTTTATTAGATTGGGAAAAACATGATAAAATTGTAAATTTAAAAGAATGACATATGATAAAATTGTAAATTTAAGAAAAACATTCCTTGTTATATGTAAATTTAAAAGAATTTTTTTTTTTTTTTTGAACTTGATTTATACACAGATATAGAAGAAGCGAGTCCCGATTCAAGATGAATAGGAGTCAAAGTAAGAAGTACATCAACTCGCACGCTATAGCTCCCGAATGAGCTATGTTCATCGAGATGGGAACCAAGTCATGAAGTTCCTGATTGAGTTGAGCATTGTACCGAAAAAGACCGAGAGCACATTGTACTGGAAGCACATGTAGACTTGTACATAGAGGGTTAGTGACATGTTTAATCTCACATTTGGATGCATCACAGTATAACACAGACGTATCATTAATGGGGATCCTATTAGGTTCTACATTCTTGAAAAGTTTACCGTGGGAATCCACTGAGGCATGATCTAGGAATGTAGGTTCGTTTAAGTCCCGTAAACTTAAAAATGCGCGTTGGGAATCCATTTGAAATCACAGTTAGTTGAGCTAAATGAGTGCACAACCTTGTTTTGACTATTTGTTCTTTTGAGATCGAGAATTTCTTAGGGATTGATCGGTCAAATGATGTTTTGCATGAGAGCTAGTTAAACTTATTGCATTTCGATCCGTGAGAGTTGACCATACGTCCTATGTTTAAGATTCATCATATCCGAACTAGGCAATGAAGTGACCGGTTTTGACAAAATGTATATATTATCAACTTGGGATGTAAGCTTAGACTTCAATGGTTTAGCTCTTTCGCACCTAAAGGCATTAGGTTGTTTAATAACTGCTCGCTTCAAGTGGTTACGAACATTTGACTTTCCCAAAGTTGAAGGTTTTGCAAACTTAGTGTTCATCCTATTTCCAACATACTTCCCGAGCTCATTTTTAGGGCAACAATATTGAAGCTCTTATCCCGAATTTGTGCTTTGAGGTCATCAATGTCTTTCATCAAGAGGTTAGATTGATTGACTAACTTAGAGTCGGTTTCTCAAGGTTCTTTCTTAAATGCTCATTTCTCTTAGAAGGTTGGACACACATAGAGCTAGTTAGAATTTCTAGATTCTAGTGCATCACTCATCTCATGACAAATATATTTCGGGCTTCGAAAGAAGTGATTTTGATTGCCTATGGTCGAATCTTTGTCCCGAATCTGGATTTTAACCGATTAATTTCAAAAATTTCTAAATTCGGAAGTTCCCGATTAGTACACGGTTTTTTGCATAAAACATTTCATCTTTTGTTGTATTTCAATTTGCAATGAGATACTGATGTTTTCAAGAATTGAAAATTTGTTTGAAAGCTCATCATATACCCTTTTTCAATCATGTTACTTGCATTAGATTCAGCAAAACAAAGACCGATTCCACATTGTTATGTTCGAGTAAGAGTCATGTACCTTTTATGAGAACTTGTGTGATCGATAAGTGTACCTTATTGATTGATACCTTTTCCGACTCGAGACTTTGAGATCGGTGTTGTTCTCTTCATCTTTTCCATCACAACCGAGATTCGCGATCGGTGTCTTCTCATTGGTTCAACTGAAATGAAGCATGACACGTCATCATTGCTCCATGGAAACTCTTGGCACTCATTCAATTCATTCAGCTTGTTATTCTCATAATCAGCTTCCTTGATGTATGTTTCCATATTACTCATAAGTTGAATAAATGAGTTTCTGAACTCATGAATTTCCATACCCGTGTGTTTCTTGAACGATATTCTAGTCATGATATCATCAAAATCTGAGGAGTATTCTTCCCGGATGAGTGGTGAAATTGATTGATGATGGTTTGGAGAGCAAGATGAGAATCATCGTTGAGAACTTTTCTTTGGTAATTTGAAACCCGATCGTTCTAAGTTAAGTAAAAGCAGTTCTTGTCAAAGTGGGAAAATCCGACGAAGGATGGCACAACTTGTTCGATCCATGGTTGTAGATAAGAGTAATTTGAGAAGTCGATCGAGATGTTGAAACGGCTCACCGGTGCATTCCATATTCTTAGCATCATTTGCGACATTAAGAGTGACTTATTTGAGTTGTTCGATTAATCGACATCGAATCATTAAGTGTATGGCATTCAGATAAGCATTCTGTTTCACTATTCTGTGCTGTGTCATAGAGAGCAAGTACTTTGGTGATTAAAGGATCCGTGATGACTGACATTGTGTTATTATGAATTACTCCCCAAGTCTCTAGAGATTTAGAACCAACTCGCTACCAACTAAATAGCAATAATCCCAAGTCGTTAGATCAACATCCAAGTCGCTAGAAGATAATGTACCAAGTCGCTAACACTTAATTCGCTACACCACGAAGTCGCTAGAGTCCCAAGTCGCTATACAAATGCAAGTCGCTAGGTAGTAACTCGCTAAGCTTCAAGTCGCTAGCCAAATTTTGGCAGCAATTCGCTACTCAAGTCGCTAAAGATACAAGTCGCTAAAGAGCAACTCACTACACACCAAGTCGCTACCACCAAGTCGCTACCCGTAGTGGAGAGTCCACTACTAGCATGTAAATCGCTAGATCAAGTCGCTAGGTCTAAAATCAGAACTCGCTACAAATTTGTAAAGCAAGTCGCTACGAAGAAAGTATTCCGTGTGTTAAGTCGCTAGCAAGAAAAACCACATAAACATCACTTTTCAATCCAAAACAACCCAACCAAGATGATTCAAGCTACCAAATGAAAACCTACACACTTGTGATGATTCTAAACATAAAAGTACTAACAAAATCCAAACTTTAACACAAGAATCAACCAAATGATGCAAAAACCACTAAACTTTTTCAAACTCAAAAACCACCTAAAAACCACTAGAAATCCAAAGATGTGCAAGATATGATCTAACCATGGATCTTGATACCAATTGTTGGATATTGGATTTCACTTACATATCATAACATTCATACAATGGGCATAGAGATGATTTTAGAGAGAGAGAAAGTGGGACATTCTAGTAAGAGAAACTTGTAGAATATTAGATTACCAAAGAACATCCAACCCTCTACCTTGCAAGGTAGAGGGTATTTATAGGTTACAAACTAAACGACCTCCTAACGGCCTGTGGATCAGGGATACAGTGGGTAAAGACCCGACCTTCCTCCACGGTGTTGCACTAAACTATATTACGCTACTAGACTAACTAATTAACTACATAGAAACGTAAATAACGACAAGTCTACAAGCTAACTTATGCTAGATAATAGTTGGGGTGACCGACTCTTCAATACTGGAATTTTCTAATTCCTAACAATGGGTTATGGTCCATCGGTTATGGTTTTTACCCATCCTAATAAACTATTACAACAAATGCTTAATTACTACATTTTTGTATTTAAATGGCTATATGTAAATGCTTTACAAAAGTAACATGTATCCTTATGGTTATACTTAAGATAACATAATATTTGTTATCAACAAAACACAAAGAGATCGCAAAATATTAATAAACGTTTTTATGGTTTATTTGTATTAACAACGGTGTCACCTTATGGTTGTGACGCCGTCGGCTTCATCTTACGATGCGAGTCGGGATCCGAATCTAGCCGTCCGAGTTGTGACGCCTACTCTTTAAAACCCGATGCCGTCAAGTGCAAAATAGCAATTTAGCTCTTGAGTCGTCACAAAGTGTGTTGCGATGGCGCCGCCATTTGGTCAGAACGCCTCACCCTCTGCTCAGACTTGAGTGTCTTGATTCTTGACTTTGGCCATTTTCTTCATATATTCGAGCCTTTTCGTCCGAATAAGTGTCATTCCAGCAATTTGCCTTCAAGAGACCTAAAAAGTGAAAAGGAATGAAATTAAGCAGTAATGGATATAAAAGTGGTCGATTAAGGGTTTAAATGACCCCTCAAAAGTGTACCTTTTAAATCCTTATCAAATATCCCTACACTTTGTATTTGCTTGTCCTCAAGCAAATGTGCTTTTAGCCAATTAATTTATAAGTTAGGGGTCATGAAGCATTAGTTTAGAACAATTCACAACACGTATAAGCCCCTCAAAAGTCATAACAAGCACGGAAATTACATACTAGCACCTCACAAGTGGTGTTTGGATACCCTCATCTCTCGGGTGTATATGAAATATATCAATTTGGAAATGGAAGATAAACACTCATTAACCGGTCCTAGTACATAGATTACCATAGGCTTGAGACTAGATCAAACCTCCATCACTTTGGCGTAAGCACCTAGGAAAAAACTATCCAAGAGGTCTTTTAAAGGGTTGTAACGTTAGGCTTACGGTAGGGAAACAAAGGGTTTGGTGGGATAGGAGATTTAGTGGTGGTAAGTCAAAAATATTTATGTTACAAGCATGAGAAGAATGGCGCTGCTAAGCCAAGACTCGACACTCTAAACTCTAGATAAATTGAAACAAACAAACATAAATTTAAATATAGATGTAGGATGGTAGCCCGTATTTTTTTTTTTTTTTTTTGAACACTCTATTTTTCTTTTTTTTTCTATATTTTTTCGATTTTTTTTCATACATTTTACTCTACCATCCTCTACAATAATATCAACATAATAGGGATTTATAGACACATCCCTACACTTGAGTTTTTTATTTCTCTAACACTAATTTGACCCGAATCGAAAAGATCAAAACACTTGGAGTACATTATTACGTAAATAAAGGGAATTTGAATTTAACGTTCCATCCCGTCACTTCATAAAATTTAACTTTATCCATAAGTCCCAATCGTCCCAAAACTGTGTACAAAGGATATGACTCGACTAAGCAACTTATGCAAGCAACTAGATAATTGAACTAAGGGTTTAGTATGATAACAATAATGCACTAAAAGTGAGTGCATACAAGGTAGGCTAAGGCGATTTGGGTGTACATTTGGGGGTGCATTGTAAACAATGATCTTCATTGATATTCCAGAAAACCGAAACATCATGAGAACCGCGAAAAGGATAGGCTCTGAGGGGTTAACTAAGGGTATCGTGTACTAAAAATGAGTACAACTCAAACGTGTGGGTGAATTACTCAACCGATGTGGAAGAAGTAATTATAATACGGGTATCTAACAAGGGTTATCCTAATGCCTCTTATCATTTAGTTATTCCTAACTACACAAGTGTAGTCTCACTAGCGATCTCGGGATGCATCACAAAACAAGTTCTAGAATCTATTATACTACCGGTAAACTCACGAAGCATTAAAGATGAATGCTTTAATTCCTACAAATCTAAGGGCGATCCTCACATTTTGGGTGGAATTTAAGTGGTAAAGGGTTTTGTGCTAGTCATACAACTTCCTATCCATGAGACGCTTTATTAAGACTAATGGCCCACTCCTACATGTCATGAAAAATTTTAAATTTGGTGCCAAAATTACCCTAACCGATATTTCTCATGGTTTATTACACAAATGATATTGGACAAGGCAAATAGTCAATGATAAGCATAGTTTCAAAGTTGCCATTTTATTTTCCCTCCCTACACTTAAACTAAACATTGTCCACAATGTTCCCCGAAAGTATCAAAGTTATGATAATAGAAGGTAATTAAAAAAGAAAGAAACTAATACTCCCCTGATTAGCTCGGTAGGATCCGTGTGAAGTAGTGGTTAAATTTTTCTCCAAGAAGAACGTATGCGTGAAAAGCTCCATCAAATCTTATGTATCTTCTTCTTGATAAATAAAACCCGCACACTTGAAGAAAACAAATGAAACCTTCGCAGAAATCGGTGGTAACACTATATATGACTCTATTAAACTAGGATATAATGATTGTGGAATGGATGTTTACTGATTTTCGGAAAATTAAGACACGAGAAATTCCAAAATTTATAAGTAGTACGAAACGAGAAAAAGTTAGAAGTTGTTTCTACTCCTCCAGCGCCGTCGAGTTGCGATCTGACGCCAAAGTTATCCCTACGTAAACCGGTATGTGATTTTCTCGGAAAAATTCGAAAATTTATATCTTTAGAATCGGAAAAATTTCACCAAAACATCCATTATGACTCGATACAAGCATTTGACTCTAACAACACACATGTATATCTTTTTAATAATCGTAATTTCATGTTCACGTTCTTTTGAAAACGTGTAATCCTCCTACACTTATCCCTTTTGTAAAATACCTTTATATGTAATTAAGGCGAGGTTAAAGACAAAATAAAGCAATTTTACAAATTTAAACATGAGAATAAACAATCAATAAAAGATATACGACACACAAACAAGCAAACAATTAAGCATGGGTTGCCTCCCACGAAGCGCTTTTCTTTATTTATGAGTCTTGTAGCTAGACTCGAAGTCGTGCCCCTACGTACCTATATAAGTAAGCTTATCCTCAAGAATGTCATAAGGATCAAACTTATCATTTAAGTTCCTAGTTGTACGCTTAGTTCGATATGCCTTTTCAAGCTTTTCTCCGTCGGGGTCATAGATCGTTATCCTAATGTGCCACTCTCCATTACCATCACTAGGCGGTCTATCCCAATTTCACTTATGCTTAGGCTTATCGCTCTTAACTTTCCACTTATTCATGACAAGGTTGATGGGCAAGCTTCCTAGGAACTCGGTCATCTTCCTAAACACTAAGGCGTCCTCGAACGGGTTAACTTCCATATCCCTAGCCAATTCTTTTTCATGGACAGTTGCTTTACTAGCAAAGGCTTCATCTAGATAGAAAGGTCGTTGGGGACCTATGAAGTCTTTATTAATCCAAGGTCCATACTAGACGGCGTTCTATCCAACCTAATCTCATGGGGGATTTCCTCTTCCTTGTAGTAAATATGCTTTTTGACATTGTAAATTGACCTAGCACTCCCTTCTCCTACCACTATTTTAGACATCTTACAATCAATGATGGCACTAGCAGTAGCTAAGAATCCCCTTCCTACTAATAATGGGCATGTCGGGTCTTTATTCATGTCTAGCACATGGAAATCTGCCAAAAGAGTCAATTCTCCTACGTGCACTACCATGTCTTTTATTATCCCTACCGGATATGCAATACTACCGTCCGCTAGACCTAAGATGGTTTCCGTTGGCTCTATCTTACCTAAGTTAAGGCTTCTATAGAGGGACAACGGAACAAGATTGATGCATGATCCTAAGTCGGCTAGAGCATCGAGAGGTTTAGAGGTCCCAAGCCTACATGGGAGAGTGAATAGCCTAGGATCGTCTAACTTCTTAGGTAAATTATTTTGCACAAATGCGGACCCATGTTTTCCAAGTTTTAGTTCTCGCTCATATTTTTCTTTTAAAGCATTATAATAAGGTGCATGAGCTAAGACTTCAAGAACCAGTTTTTCTTGATGGAGTTCCTTGTACTCCTCCTCTAGATTAGGTTTGGGTTCTTGGTTGACGGGTTTCTCAAGAGTGGTTTGTACCAATGGTGCGGGGCCTTGGAACCTAATGGGATCGCTTGGAACCCTTGTTGATAGCATTTACCGAGTGGACCTTTGGGTGTGAGGGGCATGGATGTGCACTCTCCCATGGTGAACAAGAATATCAAGTCGATGAAATCGAATTCACTTTTGGGTTCTTTATAGTATCACTTGGGAGTGCTCCAATTTCCCAGTCATTGAAGGCTTTTAAGAGGGCGCCAAGCTTGTTTGTCATCTCGCCTTGTCGTTGCTTGAAATCGGCTTCAAGCTTAGTCAATCTAGTTTCTTGAAATGACATGAATCTAGACGCAATTGCCTCAAGACTAGTGGGGTTTCCGGTGTTTGGAGGGTTGAACCTATTAGGTGGACTAGATGAGCTTTGGGGTAGGTTTGAATTTTGGTTCCACTTAAGGTTAGGGTGATTCCTCCATGAGGGGTTATAGGAGTTTCCTAAGCTGTTTTGTTCGGGCTTGAAAGTGTACCACATCTCTCCCGCTCCGTCGGTACACGTTGAGGCGTAGTCCGAAAAATCATGTTCGGGGAGTCTTGTGCAATCACGAGTGTCGTGGGGACCATTACACAACTCATAAGGTAGAGTGATTTTGTTCACTTGATGTGAAGACTTAGGATTTTTGTAGGAGCTCATTAGGAATTTTACTTGATCTTCAAGCTCGAGTATCCTACGGTCGGAAGGTTGTGAGTCAATGGGAGGCAAGGAGATTTCCCTTATGGTTTTGGGCAACTCACGGGGATCATTCCAACTTTCATTGTCATAGAGAGCAAGGTCCTCTATTATACCCCACGATTCTTCCGCGGTGAGATCACTAAGTTTACCACCGGCCGCTTGGTCAATGGATCGCTTAGTTGGGAAGTTGACATGATCATAAAAGAGTTGGACTTGATGCCAAAGATCAGTGCCGTGATGAGGGACTCTATGGAGTAAGTTCTTGAATCGAGTCCATGCTTCGTAGAGAGATTCACCTTGACATTGTTGGAACATCAAGATTTCATTTCTAAGCTTAGTAGTTCTCCCGGTGGGAAAAATTGGTCAAGGAAACGAGTGGTGAGATCATCCCAACTTGAGATGGAGCCGGCGGGAAGTCGCTCAAGCCAATTACTAGCTTGGTCACGAGAGAATGGAAGAGATGCAAGCGTGGTCTCGAGTATTAGCATCGAGGTCGATGGAATCGATGATTTTAAGGAAATCCTTAAGATGTCGATTAGGATCTTGAACGAAGTCCATGAAATGCACATCCGCTTTGCACCAACCGGATGGTGTCGGATCGAAGGGCCGTAGTTTGGGCTTGGTCGGGAAGCTCAATGGTGTTTCTATAGCCTAGGTGGCTTGGTCTTGAGTATTCACCAAGAGTACGGCCTCTTGGCGGGTCATTTGATGGTGGGTTGATGAGTGGTGGGTTGATGAGTGGTGGTTGATTATTACCTTCCATGATGAAAAGTGATGGGCTTACGAACAAAGGTCTCAAAGAAGGGGATAGATGATAAGGATTTAAAAGGTACACTTTTGAGGGGTCATTTAAGCCCTTAATTGATCACTTTTGTATCCGTTACTACTTAATTTCGTTCCTTTTCACTTTTTAGGTCTCTTGAAGGCAAATTGCTGGAATGACACTTATTCGGACGAAAAGGCGTGAATATATGAAGAAAATGGCCAAAGTCAAGAATCGAGACACTCAAGTGCTGGGCCGAAGGGACGGCGTCACACTTAATAGCGACGCCGTCGCGACACCTGAGAAGACTCGAGAGCAAATTGCTATTTTACAAGTGGCGGCATCGGGTTTAAAAGAGTATGGCGTCACAACTCGACGGCCTAGATTTGGATCCCGACAGTCGGAGGTTGAAGCCAAGCGGTATCACAAGCATAAGGTGGCGCCGTCACGAGTTGACGTGGCCAAGATGAAAACCTAATGGCGGTGACCCGACGGCGTCACAATTAAAGAATGACGTCGTCGCATATTGTAACTCTATATATAGAATTCAAATTTTCAGTATTTGAGAGAGGTACTTTTGTGGAGTAAAGCCTAAACTGAACATAGGCTGTCTTGGACAGTATCTTATGGTTCCATACCCTATTTTACAACAAGATAAGTGATTTACTTCATTAATTCAATTATGTTTTCAATTGTTTGTGTGTATGCTTGCATGTTTTCCATGTCCGGCTAATTTACTTGTGTGTTTGCTTAGATCTATGAAACCTAGGTATTGAATATTGATTGGTTGTCTCTTATCTTAATTGTGATTGACCTAGTATTGCGATAGGTCATTCGTTGTGTTTTTAATGCTTGAGTAATCTCTGTGAACATTAGTTTATAATCACCTAGAGTTATTGTAGTCTAAACATCCAAAGATAACCGTAGAGTTAGTTTATGAATCCTATAGATTTCGTAGGAAATAACCTTAAGGTAGTCTCAAAGAGTTAGGAAAAACGCATACCCTACAACCTTAGAAGACACAACGCGTTAAGAATAAGGACGTGACAATTCAACCATCATTAGGAGATATCTAGGGAGTAATAGCATCTAAGTAAATATATTTTTAATCATCATAAGAGCACACAACAATAGACATAGACTACACTCACCTTAGTTTAGATAATTAGATAAGTAGAGTAATTGGTAGAAATACCACCCCCCAAATCCAATACCCCGAGATTCGTACCTTTCCATTTTCTAAAAAAGATAAAAAAAAATCTTCCTCAACCCCAACCTTAGCGTAGTAATTTCTCACTAGCATTCATATTCCCCTATAGAACGATATCAATTCCCGAGGCTTACCCTAATACTATACTACAATGATTAGGTTCACTTGCCTAGGGTGTTGAAAAACTTGCTCGACGAAAGGAAGTTCCTTTGACCCCGAACGCTTTGTGCGTGTATCAAGTTTTTGGCGCACGGGAATAGAATAGCTAGTTTGATTTTCACCTCGTTCAGGTTTCCTTGCTTGATTCCTATCAAGTAAGCTTTTTCCCCATTTTTATCTTCCTCGTAGTCTATCCCCCTTCTTCGTGACCTTTGTTAGTAACCCCATCACTTTTCATCATGGAAGGTGATAATCAACCACCACTCATCAACCCACCACCAAATGACCCACCAAGAGGCCGTACTCTTGGTGAATACTCAAGACAAATCCACCTAGGCAATAGAAACACCATTGAGCTTACCAACCAAACCCAGACAACGGCCCTACGATCCAACACCATTCGGTTGGTGCAAAGCGGATGTGCATTCCATAGACTTCATTCAAGATCCTAATCAAAGATCTTAAGGATTTCCTTAAAATCATCGATTCCATCGACCTCGATGCTACTACTCGAGACCACGCCAAGCGTCTCTTCCAATTCTCTCACGGGACCAAGCTAGTAATTGGCTCGAGCGACTTCCACGGCTCCATCTCAAGTTGGGATGATCTCACCTCTCGCTTCCTTGCTCAATTTTTCCCACCGGGGAGAACTACTAAGCTTAGAAATGAAATCTTGATGTTCCAACAATGTCAAGGTGAATCTCTCTACGAAGCATGGACTCGATTCAAGAACTTACTCCATAGATTCCCTCATCACGGCACTGATCTTTGGCATCAAGTCCAACTCTTTTATGATCATGTCAACTTCCCAACTAAGCGATCCATTGACCAAGCGGCCGGTGGTAAACTTAGTGATCTCACCGCGGAAGAATCGTGGGGTATAATAGAGGACCTTGCTCTCTATGACAACGAAAGTTGGAATGACCCCCGTGAGTTGCCCAAAACCGTAAGGGCAATCTCCTTGCCTCCTATTGACTCACAACCTTCCGACCGTAGGATGCTCGAGCTTGAAGATCAAGTCAAATTCCTAATGAGCTCCTACAAAAATCCTAAGTCTTCACATCAAGTGAACAAATTTAGGTACAATGAGGTTCTTAGGAAAGCCCTAGAAGGAGAAATAACAGAAAAAGAGTATGACATCATGCCTATGGGAGCTATGTATGAGCTGGTTCTAAAAAAACCAGTAACTAAAAAACGAGAAACCACGGGGAACTTCGTAATACCATGTAGCATAGGTGACATTGATAATATAAATGCCTTAGCTGATCAAGGATCTGATGTGAACATAATGCCACTATCAGTCTATAACAAGTTGACTAGGGAGAATCCAGCCAAGACCAATCTTAGACTTTCCTTAGAAAATCACACATATGTCTACCCCATAGGAATAGCGGTGGATGTCTTAATAAAGGTGGCTAAACTTCGTGATTATAGACATTGAGGAAGATAGAAATATGCCACTCATTCTGGGAACACCTTTTCTCGCCACTGCCAAAGCAACCATCAAATGCGGTGAGGGCATCATGATACTCAAAAGCGGCAAGGGATACGCTAGGATACCTATTGTTCCAAGGTATCCTTTAAAGATTATGGAGAAGGTTACGGATGAGAATCCACAAGTCCCTAACAATATGGTTAGGAAGAAAATTAACGATTGAGAAAAAGGGCTTAGAGATTTCATGGTTCAAGGACTACATGCAACATTGTGGAAACGCGATAAAAAGTTAGGAAATAATCCTACCTCAATACCCCAAACACAAAGGAACCCAAAGGAATTTTTAAAGGGAGAGAAAGTAGTTTTGTACAAGTCAAGAATAAAAGCATTAAGAGATAGAAACAAGCCAAGATGGTTTGGGCCTTATACGGTGAAAGAAACTAATCTAAAGAATAAAACCGTTATCATAATAGACGACGTTGGGAAGGAATCCATGGTAAGTATACAACGTCTACAACCTTTTGTTATAGGATTAGAAAAGGAAGAAGGTGACGGTAATGAAGTGACGTTGGGGCACGACTTTGATTCTAGCTACAAGACTCATAAATAAAGAAAAGCGGCGTCGGGAGGCAACCCTTGCTTAATTGTTTGCTTGTTTGTGTGTCGTATATCTTTATTGATTGTTTATTCTCATGTTTAAATTTGTAAAATGCTTTATTTTGTCTTTAACCTCGTCTTAATTACATATAAAGGTATTTTACAAAAGGGATAAGTGTAGGGAGGATTACACGTTTTCAAAAGAACGTGAACATGAGAATTACGATTATTAAAAGATATACATGTGTGTTTGTTCTAGTCAAATGCTTGTATCGAGTCATAATGGATGTTTTGCGAGAAAATTTTCCATTCTAAAGTTATAAATTTTCCAAAATTTTTCCGTAAAATCGAGACCAGTTCATCAGGATAACTGACAGTGTGGTCGCAATAACGACGACGTCGGAGGAGTAGAAACACTTACTACTTTTCTCGTTTTACGTACTGCTAAAAATTTTTGGAATTTTCTAGGTCTTAATTTTCTAGAAAATCGTAAACATCCATTCCACAAGCATTATATCCTAGTTTAGTAGAGTCATATATATATTGTTATCGCCGATTTTACGCGAAGGTTTCGTTTGTTTTCTTCAAGTGTGCAGGTTTTATTTATCAAGAAGAAGATACATAAGATTGGAATGAGCTTTTCACGCATACATTCTTCTTGAAGAAAGATTTAACCACTACTTCACACGGATCCTACCGAGCTAATCGGGGAGTATTAGTTTCTTTCGTTTTAACTACCTTCCATTATCATAACATTGATACTTTCGGGAACATTGGAGACAATGTTGGTTTAAGTGTAGGGAGGGAAAATAAAGCGAAACTTTGAAACTATGCTTATCCTTGACTATTTGCCTTGTCCAATTTCATTTGTGTAATAAACCATGAGAAATATCAGTTAGGGTAATTTTGGCACCAAATTAAAAATTTTTCAAGACATATAGGAGTGGGCCATTAGTCTTAATAAAGCGTCTCATGTACAGGAAGTTATATGACTAGCACAAAAATCCTTTACCACTTAAATTCCACCCAAAATGTGAGGATCGCCCTTAGATTTGTAGGAATTAAAGCATTCCATTTTAATGCTTCGAGTGTGTACCGGTAGTATAATAGATTCTAGAACTTGTTTTGTGATGCACTCCAAGATCGCTAGTGAGACTACACTTGTGTAGTTAGGAATAACTAAATGATAAGAGGCATTAGGATAACCCTTGTTTGATACCCGTAATATAATTACTTCTTCCACATCGGTTGAGTAATTCCCCCACACCCTTGTGTTGTACCCATCTTTAGTACACGATACCCCTAGTTAACCCCTCAGAGCCTATCCTTTTCGCGGTTCTCGTGATGTTTCGGTTTTCCGGAATATCAATGAAGAGCATTGTTTACAATCCACCCCCAAATGTACACCCAAATCGCCTTAGCCTACCTTGTATGCACTCACTTTTAGTGCATTATTGTTATCATACTAAACCCTTAGTTCAATTATCTAGTTGCTTGCATAAATTGCTAAGTCGAGTCATATCCTTTGTACACAGTTTTAGGACGATTGAGACTCATGGGAAAAGTTAAATTTTATGAAATGACGGGAAGGAACGTTAATTCAAATTCCCTTTATTTGCGTAATAATGTACTCTAGGTGTTTTGATCTTTTCAATTCGGGTCAAATTAGTGTTAGAATAATAAAAACTCAAGTGTAGGGATGTGCCTATAAATACCTATTATTTTGATGTTATCGATGAGGATGGTAGAGTAAAAGTGTATAAAAAAATAGAGTGTGTAAAAAAAAAAAAAAAAAAAAAAACAAAACAAAAAAAAAACGTACGGGCTACCATCCTACATCTATCTTTAAATTTATGTTTGTTCGTTTCAAGTTATCTAGAGTTTAGAGTGTCGAGTATTGGCTTAGCAACGCCATTCTTCTCATGCTTGTAACATAAAGATTTTTGACTTGCCACCACTTAATCGCCTATCCCACCAAACCCTTTGTTTCCCTACCATAAGCCTAACGTTACAACCCCTTAAAAGACCTCTTGGATAGTTTTCCCTAGGTGCTTACGCCAAAGCGATGGAGTTTTGATCTAGTCTCAAGCCTATGGTAATCTATGTACTAGGACCGGTTAATGAGTGTTTATCTTCCATTTCCAAATTTATATATTTCATATACTCCCGAGAGATGAGAGTATCCAAACACCACTTGTGAGGTGCTAGTATGTAATTTCCGTGCTTGTTATGACTTTTGCGGGGCTTATACGTGTTGTGAATTGTTCTATACTAATGCTTCATGACCCCTAACTTATAAATTAATTGTCCAAAAGCACATTTGCTTGAGGACAAGCAAATACCAAGTGTAGGGATATTTGATAAGGATTTAAAAGGTACACTTTTGAGGGGTCATTTAAGCCCATAATTGATCACTTTTGTATCCGTTACTACTTAATTTTGTTCCTTTTCACTTTTTAGGTCTCTTGAAGGCAAATTACTGGAATGACACTTATTCGGATGAAAAGGCGTGACTATATGAAGAAAATGGCCAAAGTCAAGAATCGAGACACTCAAGCTACTGGAACTGAAGAGGAAGGCGTCACAGCTTAATAGCGATGCCGTCACGACACACCTTGAGACGACTCAGAGAGCAAATTGCTATTTTACAAGTGACGGCATCCGGTTTAAAAGTAGGCGTCACAACTCGACGGCCTAGATTTGGATCTCGGACGACGCCGAGGTTGAAGCCGAAGGCGTCACAAGCATAAGGTGGCGCCGTCACGAGTTAACGTGGCCAAGACGAAAACCTAATGGCGGTGACCGACCGGCGTCACATTAAAGAGTGACGCCGTCGCATATTGTAACTCTATATATAAAATTCAAATTTTCAAGATTTGGAGAGGTAGTTTTATGGAGTAAAACCTAAACCGAACATAGTCGTCTTAGCAAGATATCTTAGGGTTCCATACCCTATTTTACAACAAGATAAGTGATTTAATTCATTAATTCAATTATGTTTTCAATTGTTTGTGTGTAGGCTTGCATGTTTTCCAAGTCAGGCTAATTTACTTGTGTGTTTGCTTAGATCTATGAAACCTAGGTATTGAATATTGATTGGTTATCTCTTATCTTAATTGTGATTGACCTAGTATTGTGATAGGTCATTCGTTGTGTTTTTAATGCTTGAGTAGTCTTTGTGAACATTAGTTTATAATCACCTAGAGTTATTGCAGTCTAAACATCCAAAGATAACCTTATAGTTAGTTTATGAATCCTAGAGATTTTGTAGGCAATAACCTAAAGGTAGTCTCAAAGAGTTAGGGAAAAATGCATACCCTACCACCTTAGAAGACACAACGCGTTAAGAATAAGGACGTGACAATTCAACCATCAATAGGAGATATCTAGGGAGTAATAGCATCTAAGTAAATACATTTTTTAATCATCATAAGAGCACACAACAATAGATATAGACTACACTCACCTAGTTTAGATAATTAGATAAGTAGAGTAATCGGTGAAATACCACCCCAAATCAATACCTCAAGATTCGTACCTTTCCATTTTCTAAAAACATAAAAGATAAAAATAATCTTCCTCAACCCCAACCTTAGCGTAGTAATTTCTCACTAGCATTCCTATTCCCCAGATAACGATATCAATTCCGAGGCTTACCCTAATACTACACTACAACGATTAGGTTCACTGCCTAGGGTGTTGAAAAACTAGCTTGATGAAAAGGAAGTTCCTTTGACCCCGAACGCGCGTTGTACGCATATCAATAGACTACAAGGAAGCTAAAATTGAGAAAATCTTACTTGATAGGAATCGAGCAAGGGAACCTAAGCGGTGGAAATCTAACTAGCTATTCTATTCCCCTGCCAGCAGTAGCTTAATAACTTGATACGCGCAGACAACGCGTTCGAGTCAAAGGAACTTCCTTTCGTCGAGCAAGTTTTTCAACACCCTAGGCGGTGAACCTAATCATTTTAGTGTAGTATTAGGGTAAGACTGTGAATTGATATCGTTCTCTAGGGGAATAAGAATGCTAGTGAGAAATTACTACGCTAAGGTTGGGGTTGAGGAAGATTATTTTTTTATTATTTTTTTATTTTTTTAATAAAATTGAAAGGTACGAATCTTGGGGTATTGGATTTGGGGGGTGGTATTTCTACCGATTACTCTACTTATCTAATTATCTAATCTCAGCTAAGGTGGGGATAGTCTATGTCTATTGTTGTGTGCTCGTGATGATAGTTAAAATGTGTTTACCTAGATGCTACTACCCCTAGTTATCTCCTATTGATGGTTGAATTGTCACGTCCTTATTCTTAACGCGTTGTGTCTTCTAAGGTCGTAGGGTATGCCTTTTTCCTTAACTCTTTGAGACTACCTTAAGGTTTTTCCCTACGAAATCTCTAGAATTCATAAACTAACTCTAAGGTTATCTTTGGATGTTTAGCCTACAGTAACTCTAGGTGATTATAAACTAATGTTCACAAAGATTACTCAAGCATTAAAAGCACAAAGAATGACCTATCGCAATACTAGGTCAATCACAATTAAGATAAGAGACAACCAATCAATATTCAATACCTAGGTTTCATAGATCTAAGCAAACACACAAGTAAGTTAGTCAGACATGGAAAACATGCAAGCATACACACATACAATTGAAGACATAATTGAATCAATGAATTAAATTACTTATCTTGTTATAAAATAGGGTATGAAAACCCTAAGATACTGCCCAAGACAGCCAAAGTTTGGTTTAGGTTTTACTCCACAAAACTACCTCTCTAAAATTCTGAAAATTCGAATTTTATATATAGAGTTACAATATGCGATAGCATCACTCTTTATTTGTGACGCCGTCGGATCGCCGCCATTAGGTTTTCGTCTTGGCCACGTCAACTTTGTGACGGCTTCACCTTATGGCTGTGACGCCGTCGACTTCATCTTCCGGCGCGTCGGGATCCGAATCTAGGCCGCTCGAGTTGTGACGCCCACCGTTAAAACCCGATGCCGCCAGTGCAAAATAGCAATTAGGCTCTTGAGTCGTCATACAGCGTGTTGCGACGGCGCCGCCATTTGGCCGTGATGCCATCACCCTCTGTTCCAGCGACTTGAGTATCTTGATTCTTGACTTTAGCCATTTTCTTAATATATTCGCGCCTTTTCTTCCGAATAAGTGTCATTCCAAAGAATTTGCCTTCAAGAGACCAAAAGTGAAAAGGAACGAAATTAGCAAAGAACGGATATAAAAGTGGTCGATTAAGGGCTTAAATGACCTCAAAAGTTTACCTTTAAATCCTTGTCAATACTGAATATTGTGTCTTTAAAGGTAATTGCATATAATTATATAGTTATAAGTTTCGTGCACGCATGAAGTTAACACATAAATCAAATTTATTTTAACAGTTTAGTTCAGTATATACACATATAAGAATTTGCCCATGAAAATTGTGATATAAGTACAATTAATACTTATGCACGAGTTTTTCATTATGCATTAATATCAATTAGAATTTGGTAATTTGTAAAAATTTCTATTAGGTAACTCAAGATTTAATTTTATTTAGCTGACAAAGATGTTGATTTTGTTATTTAAATTTCACTACTGATATTATGTTGTACACATGATGCAAGTTTAATAGCACATAATGAGCCTTGTTAAAGTTAAAGTATACTCCTTAAAGATATCCTTATATAAATAAATAAGAATTACATGAGTCATTTTTATAAGTAAAATCTCATATATTTATTTTTATATTAAAGTAACCCGTGCTTACAATTTGATAATTACATTCCCGTTTTCAGTAATCTAGCCGTATTTAAAATGTAAACTCGTGTACACATAGGTTAAACTTTTAACAATGAAGTAAATTAGTCCTTATTGAACGTATATAATAAAAAAATTAATACTTATAATCGTATGCAAATTTATATGTTGTTATTTTAAAACAACATATACATTGTATTTTTTAAGACATTAAGTATAAAGGGTATAAAGTATAAGGGGGTATTTGTTTATAATCCAAAGTTATTAAAAAACATGGAGGCTTATAATATTATACTTAACTCTATATAATTTTTAAAAATTCAACCACTAAAGTTTTTTTAATTATCTCATCTTTTTTTAAGTTTTTGTTTTCACAAATTCACCTATATTTTTATGTGTTTTTTTTATCGACCAAATTTCTCCATCAAATTTATTAAAGTTTGACCAAAATCAATTTAATTTTGACTTTTATTAAGCAATCACATCACACGATTTTGCTTACATGGCGAAATCGAGCTCTCATATAGGCCCAATTGTTTTTCAATAAGAATGAATTGACAAAATTACTCTAAAATGATGTAATTCCTTTATTATATAAAAGATTAGTTATATTAGTTATTTACTTCTTTTGATCTAATAGAAATTATGCTATATTAGATGTTATGTTTTAGTATTATCTACTTCGTAAAATAAGGTAGCACCGTAGTGCTAATTATAAATTTGTTGTTATTGTTTCAATGTGTTTTAGAAATCAAGCCACCGACATTGAGAAAACACGTATATGAACATTCAAACCGTTTAAAGAAAAGAAAATCTTAAGAGGCAAATAAGAAAGAATTTGGGTCTATGCATAGATACGTTAAAATAAAGAACTTGGGTCTATTTTATACGTTTACTTTTTGTATTTAGTGGAGCCTCCGTGTAGTCATGGCACAGGCCACCAAAATCAACGAGACGACCCTACTCTCGAGTTAATTGATATGAAACTTATAAACTTGTTAGGAATTAGAAATTCCATAGTGAAGAGTCGGTCACCCCAAATATAATCTAGCATAAGTTAGCTCGTAGACATATCGTTATTTACTTGTTTAGTAGTTTAGTTATTAGTTTAAAGTAACACCGTGGAGGAAGGACGGGTCTTTACCCACTGTATGCCTGATCCACAGCCCGACAGGAGAGCGTTTAGTCTGTAACTATAAATACCCCTTCCATCCTTGGAAGGGTAGAACTTCTTAATCTAACCTTTCTTCTTTTTTGTTAAACCTATCTCAAGAATTCCCTCTCATCTCTTTCACTCTCTAAACATGGCATACTTGTATAATCATCTCCCTAGACCACCCGAATCATCAAACAACATAAAATATATGATCCTACAAATGGTACCAGAGCCAGGTTTTGTTGTTTCTAATGATTCGTATGGTTTTTATGTCACGTTTGTATGCGGTTTGTGTGACTCTTGGATGCGGTTTGTGTGATTCTTGGATGCATAGTGTTGGTTGGTTGTTTGTCGATTCATGTTTTATACCATTTTTCATGTGCTTTTTGATATGGTCTGATGGGGTTGTGTGCTGTTTGAGATGCTGCTACTGTTTACCGGTCTGATTCTGCGTCATGAGCAGTTTGTGTCGTTGTGTCTGACTTCTTCATCGGTGCTATGCTGCGTTTTGATGTTTTTTATGTTCTTGTATGCGATTTGAAGGCAATTTCTTCATTGCGGTTTGTATGCAATTTAGGATGCGTTTTGACGCTTTTCTATCTATGCGGTTTGTCTGGTTATGTTACTATGCGGTTTGTCTTTACAAATTGTCCAGATTTGATGTTCAGAAAGAGGTTTGTGCTATAATGCGTTTTGTCACTTCATGGATGCGTTTTGTCACCAAAAGTCATGTGCGGTTTGATAACGTTTGAAACTATGCAGTTTGACAAAATATGTATGCGTTTTGATTTAAGCTTATGCGTTTTGACGCTCAAAGGGATTTGTCTCAAACCTAAATGGAAGGGTGCGGTTTGTCAAGTCAAGAAGCAGTGTGACTAATGAGTTTTGGGTGCTTAAAGGAACATGCGGTTTGCCTCTTAAGTTGAATGCGTTTTGTGAAAGGATTGAAGCGATTTGAATGAAAAATGATGCGGTTTGGACTTACAGATACGTCAAAGCGGTTTGTTTATCATGCGTTTTGATAAATGTTGCAAATGAGGTTTGATAAAAGGCCTAAGAAGCGGTTTGATCTTTAGGTAAATGAACAATGTACACAATCTCTTTTTACCACAAACAAAATCACAACAGCAGCCATATTACAACAGACATCAACAACTACAACAAGTATTCACAACAGCAGCAATATTACAAGATTATTACAGCAGATTCAAACATCATTTTACCACAAACATCATTATCCCTACATCACTGCCAAGATCATCAATCATCACTATCAGCATCATAATCTATTTACTTCCATATCTATCGATTCTAAAAGGTTAATAAACAAAATAAATCATCAACATGTTCTACTAACCACAACAAGACTCAAGCATTTTGGATATCTCAAGGGTCTACCTCTATTCTTGAAAACCATTCTAAAACCCTTGTATCTAAATCAAAACATCACGGTATTATTTGAAAAGTCAAGACAATTGATCTCAGATTTCTTTGTGTTTCGTGTCTAACGTTTTCAAATCCAAACAACATCAAAGAGATTCATCATAGATCAGATTTCATTTCACTACCCGAATCCATAAAATTAAAGATCAATAACAATTTTAGTTATTCTCTTTTATTTTGATTCGTTTACTGAGTTTCCTGTACATCATTCATTCACAATGAACTGTGTCACTATACGGATTCAAAAGAGATAGAAACATAACAATCATGTTATCTTCTTTTCTCATATTCGTTTAATGGTAAACCGATTTCTAATGTAAAAGCTCATCATATTTTATGTACGAACGATGAAATGAATGTAACTATTAAAGTTAATCCGTTTTTCCATTCATTCGTGTACACATAAACAAATCTAAATCGGTTTCACCAAGAATAAGGAAACCTACCATAACCTGGAAAAGATCTCGTTGCCATGTCATGTCACTCAAGCCATCCATGTGGCGAGTGTGGCGACCAAGAAGATGAAACCTTTACTCTAACCATCCATGTGGTGAGTGATACTCGCTTGCATCATGTGGAGATGGAGGGGCAGATTTGTATTGACTATGATTAGTGTTTCGTAATATTTAGAAGTGATAAGGATTTGGTGAGAGGATAATAGAAAGTGGCGGATCTGTTTTGAGAAGAATATAGATTAGGGTTTGGTGGTTTTCTAATTATTAGGTGATAATGGGAGGTGGATTAGGTGAGAATATTTAGGTTTCCTTTTGTGAGTGAAATTAGGGTAGGGTGAAATATTGTGGAGTGTTAAATACCGGAACATTTAGGGTATGTAGTAATCAGTTATGGGCCTTTGTTAATTACTTTCATATGAGTTCATGGGCCTGAGAATGAGATTCTTGTTGAGAATGAGAATGTGACAAATAAGTGAGTTGGACGCATATGTGAATTGAAGTTAGGATTTCTGTTGTACTAATTTATGAATGAGTGACAAATGGTGCTAATTCAGGGACGAATTATGTGGTGATTTTTGGGCCTCAGTTTTTAATCATTTGAATCGGATATCTGCAGACTCGTTCTCTTAATGAAAATTAATGTTGTGAAATGGGCTTTATAATTCAGATATACTACATGAGTTGGTGCCATGTCTTTGTATTTTAAGAAAACTTGAACTTTAAAAGTAATTAATTCCGGATGGGCTTTGAATATCGGATGTGCTAATTTTAAAGTGGGATTATGTTGGATCCTTTGTAAGTCTTGTCTGACAATGAGAATTGTGATAATTTGATTCGATAATGTGGGCTTTTCAAGAATTGGATTATATGAGACCTGGATGAAATGAGATTCGTTGAAGAAATTTGACGATCATGAGATTTGATGAGATGATGAGATTCGTTGTGTTATGAGGTTTGATACTTGGGTTTATACATTATCACAAAGGTTATTATGTCACGGCTAGAATTGATGTTCGTACAAAGTTGACTACGGGGTTGTTTGTGTTCGATATTTCTAATATGGATTTGATGTGAGGTTTTCCGGACGCGTTTACTTATTTCGTCTTCTTTCTTTCTACCCTTCTGCGAAGATGACTTGTTTGGGCATTTATTAAGTGTGATAAAGACTTGGCTATTTAGTTACTTTTGTGATTCTTTCTCGCTTTACCCACAAAGTAGCTATCACTCTGGTGTCTCATGCAGTTGAGGATACGTCAAGAGGTTTTGTACATTGGGTACACCGTTTCTTTTTCACAAGGATTAGTACAAGCTTAAGTAACAAATCTTGGGAATTCTACTTCATGTTCAAGTTTGGCATATCGGATTTACTTCAGCAGATGGTCACAGCAATTGCTGACAGAATTCGTGAATGATGTGTTTACCAAAGGGTTTGTTGGATGAGATGTGATCGGCAATTCCCATGTGATATTCGACACCACAGAATGTCAATGATACTTCACAGTCTAAGCAAAATCTTTCAAGAATCTTCAATGTCATTCATGATTTTTCAAGATGTTTGCTTATGACAAGAACTTCTCGTGCAAATGGTCGTACACATTCTGAAAGTTCGAAACCATCATGGGGGAGAAACGTATACTTTTATGTTTTACGGTCAACCTCCAGGGGAAAGGAGTTTATACTACTTGACTTAGTATAGTTTGTGAAGTTGTCTACATATGGGTAAAGAATTGTTGATGTTGGAGAAGAATCGTTGATGAACCGCTGTATGTTCCCCTAAAACAGATATTCACCGAAACCAAAATTGTCACAAAACATTCAAGCTGCATTGTTCACGGTTTAGTCTTGGTTTTGTAAATCCCGCGAAAGAATCCATTTCTCGGTTTAAATCATAGACTTATAAAATCCCGTGACAATGGAAACATCCTGGTAATAGTAAAGTGCATTTCCGGATCTATCTTACGGTTTATTCTTGGTTTTGTAAAATCCCGCGAAAGAAACTATTTCTCGGTTTAAACCATAGAATTGTAAAATCCCGTAATGATGGAACCATCCTGGAGAAAGGAAAGTGTATTTCTGGATCTTATCTGATTCTGGTGCTACGGTTTCTACTTCGAAGAAGGGATAAAGGGTGTACTTCCTGAATTGGATGTGTGTTTGGATTATCTTCATGGATGATTGGTTATTTCAAAGTTTTACGGGGTTATGTACTTTTTACCATGGTCGGGATGAAACCATTATCATAGTTCACTTAAAACGTCAAAGGAGGCTAGATTTGAGTTTTTAACTACAAGATGTAACAACGGCGTTAATTCAGTATTATCTATTTGAGGCTGAAGTGAAATGTCACGGGCAAGTGTACTTAGTATCTGAAGGTATCGGGGATGGTTGGATGAAAATTCTTAGAGATCCTTGTTCGAGCTTTTAATATTTTCAAAAAAGAAGACTTGGAAATCTAGTTATTTTTGGGTGACTTTTCTTTTTCTTTTACCACTTGGGGGAATTGGGCTCTTACCACCACAAAATAACTATCACTTTAAGGAGTTACGTTGTAGTGCTCAGTGTCACATTGAATTGTGGATTTTCAAGAGGTGATGTACGTCTTATACTTGATGGTTGGTTGGTTGAAGAGTATAGAGTACTTAGAGATTCAAAAGGGCATGAATTCTCGGCACCACTCTTTGTTACATATGTGCAAGTTTAAGTCACGAGTTAGGGTTATTTTACTTCAGGGTCATATTTATCATATTGGGTTTTCTCTATCAGCTGTCACAACAAAGAGCCTACAGAATGATAATTGGGTTGATTACAAGTTTGCCAAGAGTAGATGAAAAGAGAGAGATAATGACGTTTGAACACAACAGTTCAAGCCTCGTAGTCTAAAGAAAAGAAAAGTGTACGTCTCAGTGCGCTTTATCTTCGAATGAAGAGAAATATTCTCATGACGTTTGAACACAACAGTTCAAGCCTCGTTCTCTAAAGAAAAGAAAAGTGTATGTCTCAGTGCGCTTTATCTTTGGAAGAAGAGAAATATTCTTATTTGTGACCATTCTCATCAACATGCTTCATACTTTTTCCATGCGCTTTCAGTCATTAAGTGAACCGAACTTCTGTTGATTGTTTTCTTATTCCACTTGCTCGATTATAATGACGATGACGACATCATTTGCTACCTTTGAGGGGGAGAAGTGTGAATAGACTACATTTGGATGATTTTCACTTGTTTAATCAAGAATGGCATCTCCGTATGCAATTCTTGAGGGGGAGAAGAAGTATGATAATTCTACATGTTGAGTTATATTTGAGAATATATGGTCATACGGCTCCTAACTCATGTAAGAACCGAGCTTCTTCTTATCAGGTCATCCTTACATGGAGTTTCTTCTAAGAGTTGTTAGTTGACATCTTCTCAAGGACTGATGAGTTTAACGACAAAGTACTTCCAGTTAATGCTTCACGTACACATCGACGTGATGATTCCGGGAAACCTTCTATTCTTGTTTGATGCGATTGTTTGTTTGGTGTTATCATTTCAAGTGTTCGTTGCGGGCTAATTGTTTATTTCCTTGATGGACATCTTTTTGTTCTTGTTTGATTGGGAGGGATTTTAGTTAAGGGGATTTGCAAGATGTAAGTTAATTGGGATGCTTTTTTGGTGAAATGAAGATGTTAACTATCTATTCCCCAACTGGAAAATCTTGAAGAAGGTCGAGTCTACAGTCTTTTCTGCATTTTATGCTGCATGTTAGAAGACTAAAGACGAGTTGCATTTAACGATCTAAAGACTTCTTCTTATTCCGGGTATTCGTCGAAAAGATTTTCAGTTTAGGGGAGAGCACTAATTGGGGGAGAGTGAAATGTCAGATTTAATCCCCAATTAGACTTGCTCACATACTTCTTCAGCAAGTTGATTCTCCCAAGATTACAAAGTGTTCTTCTCAAAAGATTTCTAGTATCTGGACTTATAATGTGTTGATGATTCTGAAGTATCAAAACCAGCAAGGGGGAAGGAGACATGCATCTAAGCGCGAGTAAACTTGATGAACTTAATACTTCTAAGTGATTGAAGATATCCCGGGAAGACGAATGTCATTACCGCAGAGAAACTCAAGGTTTGACTCATGGTGTTTAGTGTCCTTATTCCAACTATGTAGGGAAAGATATGGAAGAGTTAGTTTCTGAAGATAAAAGAGGTACACATGTGTGTGATGATTTCGATCTCCATCATCGCAATCATCAGGGGAGAGAGTGATTGTGTACATTGGGGATGCTCAGCTGTTTCACTTGAGAGCTTAATTGATTCGAGAGATATAATCACTTATTCGAGTTGACATCCGAGATAATCGGTGATTCGCCCGCTTCTTCAATGTTATCGGTTATTCTCTCTTTGGGCATTCCGTACTTGGGTTCTTGAGCTTCAAACACTTTCTTGTGGGGAGAAAAGTATACATCGGGTTATTCTTTGGCTATCGGACTTAACTGCTACTTGATGTTATAAGCTTCTCTGTCTTTGGGTATATGTGTATTCGGGTTCGTGAGCTCTATTCTATGAGACTGACTGCATCAATTCATCTACTTGGGGACCTCTGGATAACTTTTTGGTATGGATCGCTTCAGACTTCAGTGGAAAAGGAATTTGAGAAGAGTTATTCAAATGTGGGATGATACGTTGTTGTTCTTCTATCTTGATGATATAACCCCAAACGAAGAATCACAAAGATCATTTTTAAAAGGAGCAGCAAGATCGATAATAATGGTGTGCTTCTTTGTATACCTGGCTAAGGAAGCTTGAAAGCAAGCTTTGAATCTGCTCAGCTATAGGATTTTTGGTTTGGGGGGAAGCTGCCAAAGTCTTGCATTCTTAAAGGCTCAATTCCTTCTTCTCAAGAGCCTCGGAAGCTTTGGTGGTGAAAGTTTAAGAGATGACGATTTCTATCTTCTACAACGGGGCTGTTTGATATCCTTATCTCGGTACTCGTATCATTATCTTCTTAAACTATATCATCTACTCTATCTGTAAATATTTATCAAAAACAAAATACAAAAATATAAAGCCAACAAAAAGAAAATAAAAATAGAAAATTTCAAAACCCATAAAAATCGAAAAAATTGAAAATACCAAAAAAAAAAAAAAAAAAAAAAAAAGTTTTATCAAGACATGTCTTCCGTATCGATAACATCTACGGTCTTAGAAAAGTCATTCAATAATGGCACGGACCATAGATGAAGTTCGAGCAGGAGGTGTAAATATATTTTTTTTCAAAACATGTCTATAAATATGGCTTGCGCTATTTTGATCAGAACCCGTGCTTATACCATGGTTTGCTATTATTTGGATAGCAACACGCTCTTCAAGAAAGAAAAGTGTTGCTCTAAATCATTTTCACAAATTTCGTGCACTAATCCAAAACTTTAATGAGGAAAGCTAGTCAACGAAAAGACGGCTGTTCCTAACAAATGTTTTCAAAATGGTGGAAAATAAGTAGCTTGTAAATCATTAGTAATCGAGTTTTCTTAATTTGCAAAACTCAATCAATGACTTCAAGATGTTTAAAACTTTTCATAAAAGAGTCATTGATTGAGGGGAGAATGTTTTCAAATCTATATCATCTAACGGGCTTTCTTAATCATCCTACGTGCTTATCGTAAAAAATATTTGCCTATGTTGAAGGACTAGGAATTTAGGATATGATTGTTAGGATTAGATGATTAGAGTTTGATGAACACATAAATCCCATGCCTTATATGATCTGATTGACATGTTTGATTGACTTTTATTAGTCGATTGTTGTTTGGGTGATGTCGACCACCATATATTTGTCCACCAACGATGCGTATAAAATGGTATATAAGAATGTTCCGATCCGGATCCCATAAATGATGATGATTGGATGCCGAAAGGAAAGGGTAACTATCTCTTGGGTCGACAAAAGAAGAAACGGAGCTTAATTAGATCTCTCTATGGATAATTGGCACGATAGATGCAACTTCAGAGGTCTCACTGCATCTGCAGACGGTTTTCTTTCAACCTTTCAGCAACAACAGAAGCAACTTGTGTTCTACTCCACCTAACGTATCTTTGTGCAGGACAAGTAGTGAATAATACCATTTTTTTCCAACAAGTTTGAAATATTTTGTTGAAAAAATGGAAAAATATTGTTTTGAAAATAAATTGGACTAAATTTTGGAAATCAACGGACTCTATTTTGTCAAATCTTAAGTCATTCAATCAACGACTACGGTCATGGATCGAGGGTAGAGTGATTTCAAATAAAATATTTTCAAATGATATTTCATCAAAAGTCGGTTTGTACAATAATACGTAGTGATCTAAAGATTTAATGTTATGTCATGGTATGATTTTTCTTTAAAAATCAAAAATCTTACAAAATGAAATTTTTTTGTTCTTGTTTGATTGTGAAATTGCTTTATTTTACTTAAAGATCTTTAAAAAAAACTATCATACCTGACACTAAAAATCGTTAATGTCTTAAAATTGATCCTTATCTGTCAATTTCAAAAATTAAATCATGCCACGTCTTTCCCCAAACTTTTCTAAATTATTTAAATCATTTGGATCACAAATCTCAAATGGTTTGATATTTTTGATCGGGGGAGAGATCGTGATTTAAATCTCTTATTTGTTTAAATGGAATTGGTTTTAGTCCTTTAAAGGCACTCCTGCCTCCATGTGCCAAACGATTTCAAATACCTGATGCACATGATTGAGGAGGAGCATTAATCCAAAAACATGATGAGTATTTAAACCAGGCCACATTTTCTCCCATATTTTCTAAACCTTATTAAATCACTTGGGATCCAAAATCTCAAAGGGTTTGATATTTTTGATTGGGGGAGAATTTGTGATTTAATATGAAATTTGATAAAAGGTGATCATTTGATTCAAAAGTGCAGGCTGCTCTCCAATATGTGCTAAACGCTTTCGAATATCGAAGCACATATTGAGGGGGAGCATTTCTAAAAGAAATTAAACTATCAAGGTACAAAGGTTTCAACGTTTTATCATAAGTACCTTGATGGAGTTTGAAATGGTTTTCTATATGGCATGTGTGATCGTGGATGTACTTCAAAAGATCTCTTTCCTCTATGTGCAAAATGATTTCTAACAACCAACGCACATTTTGAGGGGGAGAATTTACAAAGAAAATCAAAAGGCTTTTTCCAAGGAAATTGTGATCAAGAAAATATTTCAAAGAACTCTTGCCTCCATGTGCTAAACAATTTCAAAATCATATATGTTGAGGGGGAGCATTTCTAAATGATCAAAACAATTAAGGTACTAAATGCTTTGATTTTATATCACAAGTACCTTGATTGATTTTCCAAATGATTTTTCAATTGGTTCGAGAAGGAATGAACTATACCAAAAGACCGACCAATTTACTTTATGCATGGTGTTATAAGGATGGTTAGGTTAGGTATTAGTTCCCACAATCCAGCCAGAGTCGGAGGATCTACCTGTGGACAATCCACTAGATAGTGTAGAGTCCTTAGGTATGATGAAAAAGGAGAAAAAGGAAGAGTGCGGATCGAGATAGAGCTAGAGCTAGAACGGAATAAACCCAACAAGGTTCTAGTAATGAAGTCTTGGTAATCAAGAGGTTGAAGAATAAAAAAGAAATGATTGTGAAAAGGGTGAAAAGAAATAGCCTCCAACAATTCAACCTTAGAGCAAAACCGGGTTCAATACATATGCTATGGTGTTTACTAAGGTAACACTGTATCAAGACAAGACGTCATGGACCCAAGGACGCCCGCACTAAACTTCTCAAGCTATTCAAGTTCCTCTTAAAAGGGTTTGTTTCATTCTCACGGGAACCTACATAATCTATCGACTTTCTCTTAGAGATTGTTGATATTGAAGAAGGAGACCTCTCCCTAGTCTCCTACCTAGGAACCAAATGTGCACAATTAAGTCTAGAGCAAAGAGATCATCCACTATATCTCATTAGGACACTAAATTAATGAAGATTTCTTTGTTTCACACAATGTGGAAAGTAAGAATATATTTTAAGAGTCCCACGATTATCCTTGTGATTTTGCCGTAACATCTAAGTGATATGATAAATATTCACGATGAAGATGGAAATCCTTCTAGATCCAACATCAAACAAGCTCTTGGTGGGTGACATGAGATCTTGCAAAGATCAAGCTTGTGACAACCGGATAGAAACAATGGGCGATTCATTCTTGAATCAACCTTGGTCCAGAAATGAATTGACGAATACTTTTGGAAAACTGCTTGATGTGCAAATCTTCTTTTCTAGCACATCGAATGTGTATTCATGGTTTCAAACATAAAAGTATCTCACGATTGAAAAATACTTTTGAAAACCGCTCGATGTGCAAATCTCTTCTTTTCTCTAGCACATCGAATGTGTACTCTTTGTCAAATACAAAAGTATTTCGATTGAAAATTGATCTTTCTCATAAAACCTTCGTCGTATTGCAAAACTCTTTCTTCTAAGCAATACGCGATTGTTTTTCAAATCAATTTTTCATCAATCTGAATCTCAATTTGTCGTTCACTCACTCCGTGTTGTCTTCTTTGAGACGCCCGGTTTGAGAACGGCTAGAACAATATGAAACCCTCGTCAAGGAGATTCTTCGAGTTATACCGATCACAGCAAGATTTGTAATCGATCAACGGGAACCGTGGGTCGTGTACCTCAATTCAACGAAAGTGATCAAAGACACTTTCGTGTGTTTTATTGCTAACTGTTGTTTGCAGTACATTTGGACGGTTGCACCGATCGATATTGAGATGTCAATTCATAGCCGCATGCTCACAAAGATCCACACTTAATTAAAGAAATCATGACAAGTGCTTATCTACATAACCCGGCTCGATATCTTCATACTAAGCTTCGCTTCCGCCGCAAATATCATGAACCAAAGAAAGCTTCCGCTACTCGATGAAAAGATGTCATGATCCAAAATGTGCGAGCATGTCGGTCCAAAAGTCACAACATCACATGAAGGCAACACAACAAAAGGATGATCCAGAGATTGTTGGAATTATACTATGCTACCACCGATAATCTCGTGGTTGACATCGCTAAAGAATATACTAGCAAAGGAAACTCATTCCCACCGCCAAGACAATATTACCACTGCTATTGGATAATTGTTTAGTATTCGATTATGATAAGTATAGAAAAGATTGTGTGTATATTCTATATTGTTAGGTTTATACTTATCTTGTAAAGGACACCTTGTGCTATAAAAGGAGATCCTAGGTCATAGCTTTGTGATACGCTTTACATACATACGTATTATTCACAAAGGCTTCAAGGTGTAACCCTAGTGATAAGCAAGATCAATCGTATTATTCATTAATAATATTGGAGCTTAAGTTTTGTGTTTAACTGTGTTTACTTACATTACATCATACAATTCGCCTCTAAGTATTACTAAGTAAATTACGCTGCTTATTAATATTATACCAAATATCATTGACACAAGTGTGTGTCCAGATCCATCAAGTAGTATCGAGCGAAGGATCCGATATATTGTTTTAGAAGATCCAAGAAATAAGCTTAACCTACTCACTCAATTCAATGGAGATGGAAACAACCAACAAACTCCTCTTCTACTCCAAGATTTCCTAAGCTCAAACTTAATGAGTTTGAGATGTGGAGGATCTTGATTGAGCAATACTTCTTCATACAGACTATGCTCTTTGGGAGATCATCCAAAATGGTGATTCTTTCAAGTCCGTGTTGAAGATGTGAAGGTTGGTGACACGAGATGTGGTGACAGTTTCGTGCTCGAATCTAGTGCCGAAAAGAACTAAGGAAGAATGATCTTAAGGCTAGAAGTTTGTCGATGACTCTTCCTAGAGACCGATCATAGCATTCACCAGCTCAAGACCGCTAAAGAACTGCTTGAAGAGATTTGCTCGGTGTTTGGTGGTAATGATGCTACAAAGAAGACTCAAAAGACATTGTTGAAGCAAAGTTATGAAAACTTTCTCCTTCAAGCAATGACTCACTTGATAGCATCTTCACCAAGCTTCGTAAGATTGTTACACAACCGATCGTGTTTGGCATTTAGGTAGAAAAGAAGACCTCAATTTAAAGTTTCTAAGAAGTTTGCCTTCGTAGTTTCAAACTAATGTTACCGTCTGGGAAAACAAAGCGATATTGAAAAATGAAGCTCAATGATCTTTACAACAACTTTAAACTCATTGAACATAGATCAAGAAGGTTTGGAAACTTAGTACAAGCTCAAGCACTTGGCTTTGATGTCAACCTCTGCTGACATTGATGATTCAAGATGACAAAGTGATGATGATATTGCCATCGTTGGTTCTACAGCCTAATCGGTAATGTTAGTGTTACCACCGCAGTTCAAAGAAGAAGATTGATGGTATTGAGATCCTACCTTTCATGCTTTTATCTCTACTCAAGTCAATGGCTCTATTTTAACTCATGAAGACATAGAGCAAATTGATGAAGATGACTGGAAGAGATGGACATAAAATGGCAAATAGCTTTTCTTAGCATGAGAGCTAGGAAATTCTACAAGAAGATCGCAAGCCTATTCACATCAATGGTAGTGAAACCGCAGTTTTGATAAGAAGAAAGTGGAGTGTTTTAACCGCCACAAGTTGGGACACTTTGCTAGAGAATGTAGAAGACCAAAGACCAAGGACAACAGTCTACTTGGTACAAGCAAAAGAAGGAACCAACTATGGAAGAACCAAAGGCAATGTTGGCAATTGATGGTGTGAGCTATGATTGAGTTTCATGGTCGATGATCAAGAGAAAGAACATTCAGATGTCGCTCTTGTTTCTACCGAATTTGCTCTCATGGCTTTCTCGACTGAGGTACAAAACTCGAAAGTTGTTCTAAAACATGTAGGCTGCTAGAGAAGTTGAAAGGCTTAATGATTTATATTCTAATGAAAGACAAGAGTTGTATAACGCTAATTATACCGTGTCAAATCTTGGGAGAGCTATAGTCGTATTAGAAAACAACTAGAGCACTATAAAGATAATGAGACAAAATATAATGATGATATGATTCTTCTTAGAAGAGAGGTAGAACATACGACATTTGTGAATGAAGCATACCAAAAGAGTTTGAAAAACTTAAAAGAAAATGAAAATGTCAATTTAACTTTAGACACATGTTATCATCGGGCCTAAGTCAATTGATAAAATTTGGAATGCTCAAATACAAAGTAAAGTTAAGTCCGTATGGGTTATAATACGCCTCCACCATTAAGAGGTGTTCCATCACCTGTGTATAGATTTAGCTCATACAGGCATAGAAGATTTTCGTGAACTTGAAAGAGAATATGGTCCTTTAAAGGACACTATGGTGAAATGTGAGGAAGAGGTTAAGCATGATAATGATGTTTTTGAGAGTGCTAGTGACTCATCCGTTGTAGATGAGAATGTTAAAAAGAATGTAGAGACTTCTATCCCGAAAGTTATTATCATGTTACAGAGGAACCTAGGAAACCAGCTTAATAAACCTAGATCACCGTAAGGTATGCCGATATGTGATTGGTGCAAAACCGTCAAGTTTTCTCACGCAAGCTAGTCACTGTGAATGACCAACCGTAAGGAACTTAAAGCAGCTCAAACACCAAATGCAATTTAGATCAGAGAATACAAGTGGATTCCCGGTCGTTAAGTCCCACGGAGGATGACCGTGTTTAACACAATCAGATGTCGAATAATCACCTAGGATAGTGATCAAGAAGGATTTTGAGTTATTTATACCTAAAGAAAAGTTTTGTAAATTACAGGGGCTTAAATGCAAATTAAAGGAAATTAAAAGATAAACTATCTTAAATAAACGCTATCACTAATTTTAAACCGATGTTTTGATTTTATGTTTTTATAAAATCGAATTAAAACTACGTAACGCATAAATAAAAACGTGAAACTTACACAATATTAATCCTAAAAATATGAAAATGATATTTTACAAACCTAATGATATAAGAAAATTTTAAGAAAAAGAAGATTATTTTATAACTATTTATCTAATTATTATTAATTAAAAACTATTTTTAACTATTAAATAATAACCTAAATTACAAGAAAATAGGAAATAAACCTAGAAAAATAAAATTAAGACTTGGAAAAATCTAAAATAACAAAAGAGAATTTTCAAAACTATTTTATATTTTTTCGATTATTTTTCTATTTTTATGAATTTTAAACTATTTAAAACTAATTAAATTACTAAAATTACAAATTAAACTATGAAAATCTGGAAAAATAATTTTTACTTTTATATTTATCTAAACCTAGGAAAATGAAAATTATTTTTTGAAGTTTTCCGAATTAATTGTATTAAAAGCTAATTAAAAATGCTTAAAAACTGCTTTTAATTAAGAAAATAGCAAACTGACTTGGAAAAATGTGAAAATTCAGGAAAACTCTAAAATAATATTAAGAATCTAGGAAAATAGAAAACAGGTGGTTGTATGCAAGAATATGAATCAGTAGCTACAAGTGCTTATTTATAAGACTGAATAAGCCAAAGGGTACCAAATGGGTACCAAACCAACACGAAGCTATATTAAGCTATTACTACTCTCAAACAACAAATTGCAACTAGCCTAGACCACTGAAATGCAAACTGCTTATGATTAAGATGATTTGAGTTAAATGCTAAAACAGGTTTTGAGTGCTACTTTGAGCTTAAGCACAAGCCACACAATAAGTCGGAAATGAAAACCAAATGTTGGAACTTGTACTAGACCGGATAACTACTTTCAAACCAAAATCGGACTAATAAAGCTCGAGGAGCTTGGGACAAGCCCTGAATAAGTCGAGAAAAACTCACTCGATCGAGTTTGGTGAGCAGGCAACCGAGCCTGTTTGACAAGCTCTTTTGAAGCTTTTAGAAAATTTCTAAAATTCTACAAAAATGACAATAAGGAAATAGACCAGTTGAAGTTTTAAAGTCCTAAGTTTCAATGAGATTGACCCAATAATGAAGCTATGAAAAATCACTTTAGGTTGGTTTAAAACTGACTTTTCAAGTATATTTGACTTTTGACAGATTTTGAAACTTGACTTTTATGAACTTTGATCCAATTTATTAGACTGATGTTGATGTATTAAGGTGAATTAAACCTACTGCAACCTATACTTATGATTTCCAAACATAAAACAAGATTTTGTTTTCACAAAATCACAATGAGTTTGTAGTTAAGACAGATTGCATGTAATTTTGACTATTGATGTTTGCAAGTGCAATTTTAAGACAGATAAGAGTGTAAATGAACTAAACAAGCTTAGAACTACAAGTTTTACCCCGAATCACCCTTAAGCGAAGAAATCCAAACACCCTTTTAACTAATCGATTTGAACTTAAAATTAAGCTAATCACCGAATTATCTAATTTTACCACTTAAACTAAGTTTAGTGAACCTAATTACTACTAATTAAACATATTTAAGCCATTTAATGATCACAGTTTAAATATGAGCACAATATGAAATCAGATAGAAATATGAAAATGAGATAACAAGCTCACAATTGTCTCAAATTGCTTTGTAGCTTAAACCAAAACCAAACCATTCTTAAGCTATTCAAATCCACCCCAAATTCATCTCGCAACACCCATAATCATTCCCAATCCTCGCTTAACCAAATGTTCTTCTCGGATTGACTTTTGTTGACCATCAACCCATTATGCTTGAAAATTAATTGCAAGCTTACAAAAGCTATAATAAGCTTATATAAGCTTGTTTGAGTGACAAAATAAGCTATTGGAAGCTTTGATATCGATTTTAAAATTGAAAATTGAAACAAGGACATGAAACATGAATTGTAAACTCAAACTTGAATTGATGCTTGATAACAATTTAAGTACAATGAAATACTTGAGTTTGATATAATTAAGCTTGAAATTACAACTTTAAAGCTACTTAAGACATTTTAAAGAAAATACGACATACTTAAAATTAAAAACTAAAAGACTCCTCTTCTCTCTATCTCCTCCTTCTTTATGCAAGAAGCTTCCACGTGTCCTTCTCGAGCAAATCCCACTAATAAACTTGGCAAATGGATGAGTTTTGAGTCATAATAGTTGTCCACGTGTTTTGGCGGGAAAACTGCTTTTTGACCATGTGCTCAAATAGCTAGTAGGGGGTGGCATTTATTGTGGAGGGTTTGTGATGATGAGGGTGGAGGTGAGTGAAAGGTGATGGGAGGGGCACGATAGTTGCAGTAACTAGTAGGGAGATAAACAGGAGGTGGCGGCAAAGCTGCTTGTTTGACTTTGTTTGACCTGGGGGTCCAAAAACAGGTATTGGCTGGGGGTCCAAAATGTATAAGTGACAGGGGGTCAAAAGGATTTTGACAAGGCTTGTAAGTTTATAAATACAAGGACTAAACTTGTAATTCTGATTTTTGAGGGACCAAACCTGCCATTTTCTCAAAACTATTTCAAGGGTCACTTTTGACAAGCTTTAATAGTACAAGGACTGTTTTTGACATTTTCAAATTTTTAAAGGACCATTTTTGCCAAATTTCAAAGTTCAGGGACTTAAGTTGTAATTTTGTAAATTTAAATCTCAAGGACCAATTTTGACAACTTTTGAATCCCTAGGGACTTAAAATGATATTTTTCTTTATTTGGTTTTACGTGGACTGCTTTTTTGACAACTTTTGAAACTTGGGGGACTAAAGCGCCAATTATGCAAACTTGATACGCTTTTTCACCGATTTTGATATTTTTGCATTTAAAACACATAAAACACTTATTTGTGATATTTTTATCATTTTGATGCATTTCGAGTGTTTTCGATGTTTTTCAGCTTAAATGGTACAAAATGATGAGTATTTAGACACTCATCAATCCCCACACTAAGATATTGCTAGTCCCTAGCAATGTTTTGAGAAAAATTAATGGATTTCATCTCTTTACCAAAAGCCATTACTTCGGAGTAGCCAAATGTTTCAGTTCAAGTAAGAACCTTGGTACACCGATAACCAAATGATTTGAGCAAATCATCGACTTCCAACGGATTTGATTTGTCTTTACGTAAGCCGCTTGCTTCGGACTAGCCAACTCTTAGATAAAATATCTTTGGTGAGCTGATTACCAATTATGGTTTTCAACCGCCTTTACCACAAGCCATAAACTTGCGGGCTAGCCAACTCTTCACTAATTAAAGATATGGTGAATAATACCATACAATTTTGGGCAAATTGCAAGCCGTCAACGGATTTGAGATATCTTTACCAAGAGCCGTTTGCTCTGGATTAGCCAATCCTTTTGTTTATTAGACAAGGATCGATAACCATAAGATGAGTAAGTGCAAAACACTTACTCCAAAAAAAAATTTTACAAAATGGGGAATTAGGCGGTGTAATTACATGATAAAATTCGTGAGAATTCCCCCCACACTTAGAAATGAATATTGCCCTCAATATTCAAAGTACCGTTATGCCGAAACATAGAACGAAAAGGAAAATACTAAGGCCATTATTTAGCATGATGATTTTTTTTTTTTTTTTTTTTTTGAATTGTAAACTCTTATATATATACAACATGTGGGCAACTCCCCACACTAGGGTGGAACACACGGTGAAAACCCATGTAGCATGCTCTTGTTTTTGATTCCCCAGTCGCTAGCTTGACTCGATCCCGCATTCATTGGTTCATGGGGAAAGTTTGTAGATCCGGACAACCATACGAGGAATGTCCTCTCCAAAATAATGCTTCAATCGATGACCATTCACTTTAAAGTTTGGACCATCGGGTTGAGATAACTCAATGGTTCCATATGGATAAACCTTAGTGATAGTAAATGGACCGGACCAACGGATTTAAGCTTTCCAGAAAATCTTCAATCTTGAATTGAAAAGAAGGACTCGATCACCAACGTTGAAAACGCGGTTCTTGATTTTAGAGTCATGAATCTTCTTTGTTTTTCTTTGTAGATCAAAGAGTTTCGTATGCTTGATCACGGAGTTCATTTAATTCATTCATTTGAACTTTCCGTGATCACCAACAATCGAATATCGGTTGGCATGTTTCAAGGCCCGTAAGCCTTGTGCTCAAGCTCAACCGGTAGATGACATGCCTTCCCGTATACAAGCTTGTATGGAGTACACCGATGGGTGTTTTATAAGTCGCACGGAAGGCCCAGTCGTCATCTAGCTTATCCGACCAAGAGGCACGGTTTTCACCAACCGCCCTCTCTAGAATTCTTTAATCCCGGTTGGAAACTTCCACTTGCCCACTTGTTTGGGGTGGTGCGCAGAGAGAGACGGTGAGTTACACCATACTTTTGCATGACTCTATCAACCGGTCATTGCAGAAATGCCTACCACGATCATCGATTATAGCTCGTGGAGTTCCAAACCTAGCAAAAGAGATTTCAAGAATTTCACAACAACTCGGGCATCGTTGGTAGGCAAAGCCTTAGCTTCAACCCATTTTGTCAAATAGTCAACGGCCACGAGTATGTACTTATTATCGAGAAGAAGGAAATGGCCCCATAAAGTCAATGCCCCGGATGTCAAAAATCTCACACTTGAATGGCGCTTTGGCATTTCATTTCTTTGTGAGATATTCCGTGACGTTGACAAGCGTCTGTGTTTTGACAAATTAAGTGGGCATCCTTATATATCGGCCAATAGAATCAAATCAAACACCTTTTGGCGGTGTAGTTTGGACTATGATGGCCCCTGGTCCAAGATGGCAAGCTTTGAGAATGTCAAGAGCTTCTTGTCCATAAACACACCGTCGGATGACTTGATCCGCATGATTTTGAATAAGTAGGGGTCATCCCAAGTAATGTTTAACATCCTTGAAGAATTTGTTCTTCCGTTGGGTCGACATCCCTTTCACTATGAAGTTACCACCGGTAATTTGCGGTCAACAAACCATGGGGTAGTAGAGTTTCACGAAAAGAAACCGCATTGAGTGTCTCGAGAGGAAATGTTTCATTTATTTCCTTTTTCTCGAAAACATCTTGGTGAGGGTTCTCTAATCGGGACAGATGATCGTGACGGGTTCTCGGCTCCTTTTTATCACGTATAATGATATCAAATTCTTGCGGAGGAGAACCCAACGGAGCAATCTCGGCTTTGCATCTTGTTTTGCAAAGAGATATTTAAGAGTCGAGTGATCCGTATACACTACACATTTGGTCAAGATAAGGTATGGCGAAATTTCTCAAACGCATACACCATGACTAATAGTTCTTTTCCGTAGTGGTGTAATGGGTTTGAGCTTGATCATAGTCTTACTTGCGTAGTGTATAAATTTGAAAATGCTTGGTTTTCGCTGCCCCAAGACCGCACCGATAGCAAAATCACTTGCATCGCACATGAGCTCAAAGGGTAAGTCCCAAATGGGCACTAGAATGGGTGCTTCCGTAGCTTTTTCTTTAGTGTTTCAAAAGCTTCGACGCACTCGTGAGAGAAGATAAAAGGAGCTTCTTTTTCAAGAAGATGGGTCATAGGCGAGCGATTTTGGAAAATCTTGTATGAATCTGCGATAAAACCCGGCATGACCTAGAAAACTCCTAATACCTTTGACGGTAGTAGGATGAGGCGTTTAGCAATAACATCAACTTTTGCTCTATCGACCTCAATCCCATTTTTGAAATCTTATGGCCAAGAACTATGCCTTCTTTGACCATAAGTGGCTCTTCTCCCAATTTAGACAAAGATTGGTGTCTTCACACCGCTTTTAGCATTTTGTCTAAATGGGAGAGACATGTCTGAAATGAGTCCCCAATGACCGAGAAGTCATCCATAAACACTTCCATTGTTTCCCGATCATGTCGTGGAATATGGCCATCATACATCGTTGGAACATGCGGGAGCATTACATAAGCCAAAAGGCATACGTTTGTAGGCAAAAGTTCCGTATGGGCGGTGAATGTGGTCTTCTCTTGATCCCGTGGATCAATGGGGATCTGAAAGTAACCCGAGAAACCATCAAGGAAACAATAGTACTCATTCCCTGCTAATCTCTCAAGCATTTGGTCCATGAAGGGTAGAGGAAAATGGTCTTTACGGGTGGCGTCATTTAACTTGCGATAGTCAATACACACACGCCATCCCATAACCAATCGATTTGGAATTAACTCGTTTTCTTCATTCATGACAACAGTTATGCCACCCTTTTTAGGAACACAATGAATTGGGCTAACCCAAGGACTATCTCGAGATTGGGTAAATCAATCATGCATCAAGAAGTTTGATAACCTCCTGCTTGATAACATCATGGATTTTTGGATTCACCCTTCTCGATGTTGAGCTGCCGGTTTGAAGTCATCTTCCATCAAGATTTTGTGAGTACAAAACTCGGGGTTGATACCCTTAATGTCGGAGAGTTTCAAGCAATTGCTTGCTTGTGTGACTTCAAGACCTTTATGAGAGCACTTTTTCATCTTTACTCAAATCTCGAGCAATAATGACAGCAATTTATCATCACCTTCCAAATGCATACTCGAGATGAGGCGGTAAGTCCTTAAGTTCGACTTGAAATTCTTCGGTTTTCTCAACCGACTTGACTTCCTTGTTATGAAGGTCGACGGGAGGGAGAGGAGGAGAAGTGTCCCGATTTAACAACTTCTCAAGAATAATAATATCTCCTCGGATTAATCTCATGGTGATTAATCTCTTCCGAATTGCATCACTAGTGTGAGGGTTGATGAATGATCATCTTTAAGCAATTTCTCAATGAGAAGTATGTCCCCTCGATGTCAATTGGAGCGTGATCAATTTCCCATGGAATGTAATCACTAGCCAAGTATGCTTCAATCTCTTCCAAGATGAAGTCGCTTCAAACAAGCGGAGTGAGAAGGAGTAGAATTGGCTATGATAGGTTGAGAAGATGTGGTGGGATCCCACTCGCATAATTATGAGAATAACCAAGAACTTATCGAGAGTACTCTTCGAAGCAACATCAATGATATCTATTCGGTTAACCGACTTAGAATCATAGTTTCATGAGTACCTCAAGTTTGATCAAGGTTAAGGTGATGACTTCATTACCAACACGTAATGTGATTTCTTGCTCAAATACATCAATGAGAGCACGGCCCGTTCTTAGGAATCCTCTTCCAACAATGAGAGGAACCCGTGGATCAAGATCGAAATCAACAACTACAAAGTCGGTGGAAAATGGAACTTTCCTACTTTGACAAATCGTCCTCTACAATTCCAAGAGGACGGATATTGTACGATCCGCAAGCTCGAGAGTCATGCATGTAGGAGTAAGGTCCGGAAGAGAGTTTCTTCCATCTTGAATGAGGCATCAGTTTATGCTTGCGCCAAGATCGGCTAAGGCAAAGCATTCAACCATTCCCGAAATACACAAGGTAAGAGGAACTTTCCAGGATCTCCAAGCTTCTCGGGAAGCTTCTTCAAGATAACTCGCAGAGCAGTTCTAGTTCGAGGAGTTTTAGCCATTTCAAACAGCTTTTCCTTGTTGCTTAACATGTGTTTGAGAGTTGATGCAAACTTGGGCATCAACATGATAGCATCCATAAAGCTTATGTCAAAATGTAACTCTTGGAAAATTTGAAAAAAATTTCCATTTGATGACCGGCTTTTTCGCGGAGCTTTTGCTCATGTAAACGTGATGGGTAAGGAATAGAAGTTTTGGATTTGGTATTTTCAATGGAGCTACGGAGGTTCAAAACAACTCTGGATTGGATTTGGGTTTCGGACAACCCGAGGATGGACATTCTTTGGTACTTCCGTTATTAGTAGGAAGTTCCTTGTCCTTTGTCGCCTCAGTTCACTTTCCACTACCTTCGGAGAGAAGAAGAAGAGGTAGTAGGAATAGCGGGTCCATCATATGAAGTACCACTGGTTGTGATCGCCTTTGCATCGCCCTCGGATTAGCGATCGTGTTGCTAGGTAAAGTACACGAGCCGGGTCGATCATTTAAAGACTTCTTTAATTCATGATCCGACCGACCAACAACCTGTTTGTCTCCTCTTGAGTCTTCATGAATTGCTTTAAAAGCTCATCGGATGTTGATACAGGAGGAGGTGGAGGGATAATTTGAGGTCGTATGTTCCGATTATAGCCGAATTCCTTGATTAGGATTCATATTTCACAAATTGATTCCCCGATTGAAAGTGTTTTGATTAAGATTTCCTTGATGTTGGAAACCTTGATTGGGTCCGAATAGAAATTACCTTGGTTTTGATAACCTTGGTTCATTCTTGGTTGGTTCGATTCGGTTAGGATTCGTTAAAACCGGTGGTGCACGATAAGTGTTATACGGTAGTTTAGTTCATTTTGAGGACGGTATTGATTACCTCCTTGATTTGAAGTACCGGCTATAGCATTAGCTTCAAACGGACTACCATCGGTGGCGATGACATTGTAGTATGCATGAGGACCACCACAAGTAACACAAACTTCAACTTTCTTCACTTCACCATATGATGGTGCTTGTGTGAAGTGACTTTCTTTTCGTTAGCAAGAACCAAAGCTCGAACAATATCCGTGAGTTTGTCAATCTTAGCATCGGTGCTAGATGTACTCACGGAGATAAAGTAGAAGGTCCAAGATTAGACCGAGTCGATATGTCTTTGTGCGGAAAGGACGGACCTGGGACTTGTTTTCAATGATTTGCAAGGCTTCTTTAGTGGTCTTGCTCAAGAAATTACCTCCCGCGGAGGCATTCAAAGAGTCTTGATTAGTCTGGTTCAGACCAATGTAGAAAGTATCCATTTGCATTATGTGACAATTCGTATTTTCAGGTCATTCTCAAAACATTACTCATGTTTCATTATTTATCATTTATCGTGAACTAGGTTTACGAGCATCAAATTCACGTAACCGTAATGGTTTAGCTGTGAATTCATGATCATATCATCGAGGTCATTTCATATAGACTAAGTTTAGTCTACATTTCATTATCATCATTATCATCATATTAGTTCATGCATGGTTTTTCATTTTACATTAAACGTATAATTTTTATATTAAATAAACGTTATCGCGTAATTAATTATTTTGACAATTGATCCATTACTTCCAAAAAAATTATTCCAATATATTTTATACTCATATTAAGTTTATAAAATAATATTATGAGTTTACCTAGTGTTTTAAATTTATTTTGTAACTAAATTGTTGTATTTATATAATTACGACGTTTTTCTTAAATTCGACACGATTATTATTATATCACTCAAATTTTGCAAGGAATGTATTTTTATAATTTTTATGACCTAAAAATATTTTAACTTGACCCGTGAAAATTTATTTTATTCAACGCTACCCTAAATATTTACAAATGCTACAACTTACCACTTAACTCATTTAAATTTTACAAAATCTTACAATACTTACACTTATACAAATAAAAAAAAAAAAAACATAAATAAAATATGATTCACACCCTTGTCGACACAAGGGTGAATCATCAAGAGATTTGCAAAATATCTCATACAAGTAGTAAAAATTATTTTTCATTTCATTCCTTTCATTTGCAAAAGCTAGACCAATTGCATTTCTTCTTCTCTCAAAATATACGGCAGCCAAGGGACCCAAAAGGAAGGATTATCCAAGTTTACAAGTCATTTATTTAAACACTAGTATCATTTGTTGCAAGGTTTTGTAATATAAACCTCAAGTGATTAGGAAAACCTTTTGTCCATTAAACCTCATCATATCACTAGTAAGCATTCATAGTCATATTTTTATTTCATATTCATTTTGTGGTCATATCATTTTATTGGTGAAACATGCAAGTCTCATGATATTTATACCATTTTTAAGGTTTTAAAGTTTTATGTGCTATATATATATAATCCATCTTATAATTACTCCTTGTTATATTTTAGTTTTGGTGATGTCTAGGAACCCATGACACCCTAAGAAGGTGTATGGTAGGATTAGAATAGCTTCGAGTTGTTTTGAATGGGTTAGAATAGGTTTGGCGAGAAAACTCATTTTGACACGTTTTGAAAAGGGTCTGTCCTTAAAATTTAATTCGGAAAATCCGACGGTGAACAAAATATTTGGCCTAGATATTTAGAAAATATACTTTAAAACGAAACCGTGGCCGCTTGAGCGGATTAAACGGAGCTATAACGAAGAAGTTATGAATTTTTCAATTTGGCGACGAAAAATATAAAATCGAAAATTTCAGCAAACTATATTTGTTTTATACGAGTCAAAATGAAGCTTGGACGTTGTAAATTATGTCGATTTGTTAAAAATGTGTTAGTATACTTGTTACGGGTTAAGGATCTTTAAACGTAGAAAAGCGGATTTGTAACGACTAAATTACACTTGTTTACAAAAGTTGCCGTAACTATTATCATATAAGAAAATATAACTTGATTTCTAATAAACAAGTTTTGCGGCAAAAACCGATTACCAAGTAAAAAGGTCGTTTTTAACATTGAATTAGAACTTTTTATGAAGAGAAGTCTTCTAGTAAAAGTGAAATCGCCAAGTATACTTTCCAAAATGTCCAATTGTTTGATTAGCGGAGTTGTAATGAATTAATTACGGTCGCTCAAACTTTGCCGAAAAACCATCCTTAAACTATATTTTGGACTAAAAGTACCATATTTAACTTCTATTATCTTTATGTTCGAGACCTCTAGGATGAAAACTTATGTACTAAAACTTTGAGATTATCATACGAGCTTCCCAAAACCGTTGAGTTCGTTTCCTAACGCTCGGCGTGCACCATTTTACGACTAGCTTTTAGAGGCCGCTTTTGTCATTTTCATGAAAATTTCAATAACATTATTTTGACGAAAAGTAAAATTTTCACAATAAATTACTAAATGATTATCGTCGGATATCATTTCAATGCAAATACATGTGTAGTAAGTTAAAAATGGTCAAGACGTTAAAAGATTATATTTTGACGAGAAGTATTGTTTTCAAAAATTCATGAGTGGTATAAATATCATCCGAATCGCATGCATAACATTACATCATGACTTATTACATATCATATCATTCATAATAAGTCGGTTTAGAGATCACGCTACATTTCGTGTACTCACTTTTGTCATCACTTCAATTCATCAAGTGAGTTTTCATAGCCCCGTTGTATACATTTAATACTTGTTTTCAAACTTACGGGAGAATACATTGCACATCATTTTATTACGATACCAAGTATATCAAATTCATTACATTGCTTAAGTTACCTCATGCCAATTGAATGTCCCATTATATTACATGAACCGTTAATTTCATAGAAGCGAGGTGAGTGGATAGATCTATCGAGGGTGACTCCTCCATCCGGGTTGGTGGATCCCAACTAGTCATACTGGATGCATATCATTTAATAACATTAATTGAGTTGTTTGGCAAACTCTCTGTTGGGGCGAACATCATGGTCGATCTAGTTTTGGTGTCATGGACTTATAGCAATTGTAACATTTTTGTGACGACATTGTCATACATTATCTATACTTGTGTAGTCGTATAATTCATTTTCATAAACCTATGATTTCTCACCAACATTATTGTTGACCGTTTTAGCAATGTATTTCGTGTAACTAGACATACTCATCATGGCATGGTTAAGGAACCCTTTTAAAGTCGCGGCGTCGACTTATATCATTGTATATTATGGCATTTTCTTTCAAAACATCGTTTGGACTTGTAATATACTTATGTTTTCCGCAAACTTTATCAACTTTTGGGACCTATCTTGTAACTTTGGATGTTTTATATAAATGTCAAACGATGTGTTTTTAAACGACACTTTAGGTCGTTCAATATAACTGTGATGATGATGCTATGACAGTCAATCCCCAAGGAATTCCAATCCGCTGCAAAACAGATAATTTGGGGGTGTGACACATTAACTTGGAAAAACCATGATGCGGACACTTGCGGAGCAATTCTTTGTAATGATCCCACGCCTCCCCGAATGATTCATCAAATCTTTGAGAGAATTTCATTATCTCATTCTTAAGACTTGTAGTTCGGGATGGAGGATAGAATTCGTTAACAAACTTTGTGACAAGATCTTCCCATGTCTCAATGGAACGAGGGGTTGTTTCTCAAGCCAATTCCGGCTTGTCCTCTAGAGAAAATGGGAACGAAGAAGCTTAATTGCTTCATGTGGGACATTCTTGTACTTGATGGTAGATGCAATCTTGTTAAACCATCGAATGTGTGCGAGGATCATCCCGCTCAAAACCATAGAATTGGCTTTGGGTTGCAGTTAAGTAACCTGCTTTGAGCTCAAAAGTATCGCCCACGATGGTCGGGACAACAATAGCATCTCCGTAACCTCGATGGGTGCTTGGAAGCTCATTCATCGGCTTCTCTTACGCCATTACGGCGGTGGTGGTGGTGGTAAGCGTTCCTCACCACGGTGAAGGAGCGAACGCCCCTACGTCTCGAGGAATCTTTCCAAGTTCGAAAGTGGACTTGTAGAACGGAAGAACGAGTGCGCATGCACTAAGTATAAAATCGGTTTCAAAACAAATGCGAGGCAAAACGACAAGTGAACTTAACCAATAATCACAAATGAAATGGCTTCTTTGAAAAGGTACACCAAATCACAAGGACACAAAGGCAAGTTTTAAATCGATGTTTGGGAACTTATTATGGTCACACCCCGTTAGTAGGTGTCTTGCCTTGATTTGCGGTGGTTGATTTTTATGTATATATTAAATACCACCGAAAAGACGTAGGTATAGATTTGTCTTGATGGGTTTAAAACTTTTGGACAATATTTTTGGTATCGTCTCGTTTAACCAAATCGTATTTATTTAAGAATCACCTTAAAAGAAACACAAGCTAGAAAACGTTACGATTGTTTTGTTGTTTTATATTTTGTTTGATGTTTTTAACACTTTAGGAAAAGTGTTAATGAACTTTTGATTTTGTTATACCTTTACAAAAACTGTTTTACAAAAGATGGTATATGTGCAAGTGCAGGTCTCGAAAATGCTTAGGACACGCTTCTGACCTCCCGGCGTGGCCTAAAATTTGATTGGTGCAAAACCGTCAAGTTTTCACGCAAGCTAGTCACTTGTGAATGACCAACCGTAAGGAACTTAAAATAGTTCAAACACCAAATGCAATTTAGATTAGAGAATACAGTGGATTCCGGGTCGTTAAGTCCCACGGAGGATGACCGGTGTTTAACACAATCGGATGTCGAATAATCACTAAGGATAGTGATCAAGAAGGATTTTGAGTTATTTATACCTAAAGAAAAGTTTTGTAAATTACAGGGCTTAAATGCAAATTAAAGGAAATTAAAAGATAAACTATCTTAAATAAACGCTATCACTAATTTTAAACTCGATGTTTTGATTTTATGTTTTTATAAAGCGAATTAAAACTACGTAACGTCTAAATAAAACGTGAAACTTACACAATATTAATCCTAAAAATATGAAAATGATATTTTTACAAACCTAATGATATAAGAAAATTTTAAGAAAAAGAAAATTATTTTTATAACTATTTATCTAATTATTATTAATTAAAACTATTTTAACTATTAAATAATAACCTAAATTACAAGAAAATAGAAATAAACCTAGAAAAATAAAATTAAGACTTGGAAAATATAAAATAACAAAGAGAATTTTCAAAACTATTTTTATATTTTTCGATTATTTTCTATTTTTATGAATTTTAAACTATTTAAAACTAATTAAATTACTAAAAATTACAAATTAAACTATGAAAATTTGGAAAAATAATTTTTTACTTTTTATATTTATCTAAACCTAGAAAAATGAAAATTATTTTTTTGAAGTTTTTCTGAATTAATTGTATTAAAAGCTAATTAAAAATGCTTAAAAACTGTTTTTAATTAAGAAAAATAGCAAACTGACTTGGAAAAATGTGAAAAATTCAGGAAAACTCTAAAATAATATTAAGAATCTAGGAAAAATAGAAAAACAGGTGGTTGTATGCAAGAATATGAAACTGCAGTTACAAGTGCTTATTTATAAGCACTTGAATAAGCCAAAGGGTACCAAATGGGTACCAAACCAACACAGAAGCTATATTAAGCTATTACTACTCTCAAACAACAAATTGCAACTAGCCTAGACCTTTGAAATGCAAAGCGCTTATGATTAAGATGATTTGAGTTAAATGCTAAAACAGTTTTGAGTGCTACTTTGAGCTTAAGCACAAGCCACACAATAAGTCGGAAATGAAAACCAAATGTTGGAACTTGTACTAGACCTGGCTAACTACTTTCAAACCAAAATCGGACCAATAAAAGCTCGAGGAGCTTGGAACAAGCCCCGCAATAAGTCGAGAAAACTCACTCGATCGAGTTTGGTGAGCAGGGCAACCGAGCCTGCTTTGACAAGCTCTTTGAAGCTTTTAGAAAATTTCTAAAATTCTACAAAAATGACAATAAGGAAATAGACCAGTTGAAGTTTTAAAGTCCTAAGTTTCAATGAGATTGACCCAATAATGAAGCTATGAAAAATCACTTTAGGTTGGTTTAAAACTGACTTTTCAAGTATATTTGACTTTTGACTGATTTTGAAACTTGACTTTATGAACTTTGATCCAATTTATTAGACTGATGTTGATGTATTAAGGTGAATTAAACCTCACGCAACCTATACTTATGATTTCCAAACACAAAACAAGATTTTGTTTCACAAAATCACAACAGTTTAGAAGTTAAGACAGTTGCATGTAATTTTGACTATTGATGTTTGCAAGTGCAATTTTAAGACAGATAAGAGTGTAAATGAACTAAACAAGCTTAGAACTACAAGTTTTACCCACTGAATCGGCCTTAAGCAGTAAATCCAAACACCCTTTTAACTAACTGATTTGAACTTAAAATTAAGCTAATCACTGAATTATCTAATTTTACCACTTAAACTAAGTTTAGTGAACCTAATTACTACTAATTAAACATATTTAAGCCATTTAATGATCACAGGTTTAAATATGAGCACAATATGAAAACTGTATAGAAATATGAAAATGAGATAACAAGCTCACAATTGTCCAGCCTGTTTTGTAGCTTAAACCAAAAACCAAACTATTCTTAAGCTATTCAAATCCACCCCAAATTCATCTCTGCAACACCCATAATCATTCCCAATCCTGCTTAACCAAATGTTCTTCTCAGTTGACTTTTGTTGACCATCAACCCATTATGCTTGAAAATTAATTGCAAGCTTACAAAAAGCTATAGTAAGCTTATATAAGCTTGTTTGAGTGAGAAAATAAGCTATTGGAAGCTTTGATATCAGATTTTAAAATTGAAAATTGAAACAGTGGACATGAAACATGAATTGTAAACTCAAACTTGAATTGATGCTTGATAACAGTTGAAGTACAATGAAATACTTGAGTTTGATATAATTAAGCTTGAAATTACAACTTTAAAGCTACTTAAGACATTTTAAAGAAAATACGACATACTTAAAATTAAAAAACTAAAAAGACTCCTCTTTCTCTCTATATCCTCCTTCTTTTATGCACCAAGAAGCTTCCACGTGTCCTTCTGAGCAAATCCCACTAATAAACTTGGCAAATGGATGAGTTTTGAGTCATAATAGTTGTCCACGTGTTTTGGCGGGAAAACCTGTTTTTGACCACAGGCTCTGAAATAGCTAGTAGGGGGGGTGGCATTTATTGTGGAGGGTTTGTGATGATGAGGGGTGGAGGGTAAGGTGAAAAGGTGATGGGAGGGGGCCTGATAGTTGCAGGCAACTAGTGGGGGAGATAAACAGGAGGTGGCGGCAAAGCTGCTTGTTTGACTTTGTTTGACCTGGGGGTCCAAAAATAGGTATTGGCTGGGGGTCCAAAATGTATAAGTGACAGGGGGTCAAAAGGATTTTGACAAGGCTTGTAAGTTTATAATGACCTTTAATAGATTTAACTATATTGATACACGAGGCAGATCCAAGTCAATCATGGCTTGGGTCCCCAAAAGAAACTAACTCTTTCTTTTATGCGGGAACATCCAAGGACAAAAGATCGATCAAGGATATACAGATAGTGGATGTTCAAGGCACATGGTGGCAACAAGTCCTATCTCTCGATTTTGAACATTATGATGGACAAGATGTCGATTTTGGAGGTGGAGTTAATGGAAAAGTTCTTTGGTAAAGGAGTGATCAAAGCGGTAACTTGGACTTTGAACTGTGTACTATGTAAAAGAGCTTAAGTACAATCTTTTAGTGTGTCACAAATGTGTGACAAGATGAAAATGTTCTTTTCACCAAAGATATGTGCTTTGTTCTCTCTAAGGATTTTAAGATGCCCGATGAAAGTCGATTCTTCTTAAAATTCCTAGAAAAGGCAATCTCTATAGCTTTGATATGAACAACATTGTTGCTAAAGATGATTATGCTTGCTTGGTTGCAAAGGCCACAAGTGGATGAATCCATGTTATGGCATAGAAGACTTGGTCATGTTAACTTCAAAACCATTAATAAGATTGTCAAAGATGGTTTGGTGAGAGGTTACCTCGTAAAAGATTTGAAAATGATCAAACTCTGTGTGGCTTGTCTTAAAGGCAAACAACACGAGCTTCTTGCAGTCAAAGTTGGTTAACTCTATTGCTCACCCACTTCAAATGTTACATATGGACTTGTTTGGTCCTACATCCGTGAGCGACTTGAATCTTAAGAAATATTGTCTTGTTGTAACCGATGATTTCAAAGAAGTTTACATGGGTTTTCTTTCTTAATTCAAAGGATGAAACAACGGCATCCTTAAGACCTTTATCATCAAGTAGAAAACCAATATGATTTGAAAGTGAAAATCATCGGTGTGACAATGGGATGTAATTTAAGAATAGAGTTATGGATGATTTTTGCAGAGATAAAGGTATTAAAAGAGAATTTAGTGTTGCTAGAACTCCTCAACAAAATGGTGTTCTTGAGAGAGAAAGCAGGACACTTATAGAGGATGCTAGAACCATGTTGGCGATTCAAAATTGCCAATCACTTTTGGGTGAAGTAGTTAACATCTTGCATGTTATGTGCAAAACAGGGGTTTTGGTGGTAAAAAAAATCAAGACACCTTATGAGTCGTTTAGAGGAAGACCTCCTATTTTAGACTTCATGAGACCATTTGGATGTCATGTTACTATTCTCAATACCATAGATTATCCGGGCAAATTTGAAGAAAAAGTCGATGAAGGGTATTTTGTTGGGTATTCCATGGTCGATAAATCTTCGAGTATTCAACTTAAGAACCCAAAAGATTGAAGAGAATTTGCATGTTGAGTTCTGGAAAACAAAGTGAATGTCAAAGGAACCGGTCTAGAAAGGTCGTTTGATTTTGATACTCTAACCAATACTATGAACTATGTGCCTATCTCTACCGGTACATCTTCTTTTGATTTTGCAGGTTCAGAAGAGTTTCTTGATGATGATGAACCCAGCAAGGATCAAGTTATGCAGATACTGGTGATATTTCAAAGACTGGAGATGCTCATCCTTCTAATGATTCTGGAAAGGAAAGAGGTAGCAACTTGAATGCTGAAAATTCTGAAAGCAGTGGAAATTCAGGTTCCACTGCTAGGCCAAATGTTTCCACTACAACACCAGAAGTGGAAGTTGTTACTCCAGTTACAGAGGAAGCTCAAGCCAATGATGTTGAAATCTCGAATATGCCAAGTGAGATTGTAGTTCCTCCTCATACTAAAATTCATAAACCACATCCTCTTGAAAATGTGATTGGGGTTGTCAATTCACCTGTAAAGACTAGGAGACAAACAAAATTTTCTGATATTCATGGATTTATTAGTGAAATCTATGAATCTAAGCATTATAAAGGCAAGAATGAATGTCTCTTCATGTGTTTTCTGTCACAAATGGAGCCAAAGAATGTATACAAGGCACTTGAAGATGAAAGTTGGATGGAAGCAATGCAAGAAGAGTTGCTCCAATTCAAGCTTCAAAAGGTTTAGGTGCTCTGTGATTTGCCTTCTGGCAAGAAGGTAATAGGTACTAAGTGGGTGTTCAGAAACAAGAAAGATGAAAGAGGAATTGTTATCGTGAACAAGGCTAGGCTTGTGGCTCAAGGATACACTTAGGAGGAGGGTATTGACTATGAAGAAGTATTTGCCCCGTTACAATTGAAGCAATCATTTGTTTTAGCCTATGCATCCTTTATGGGCTTTAAAGTCTATCAAATGGATGTAAAGAGTGCTTTTCTATATGGGCAGATTGATGAGGAGGTATATGTTTCACAACCTCCAGACTTTGAAGACCCTGAATATCCCAATAAAGTATACAAGGTAGTTAAAGCTTTGTATGGCTTGCATCAGGCACCAAGGAAATGGTATGAAACCTTAACTACTTATCTTCTTGATAATGGGTTTCATAGAGGCAGAGTGGATCAAACTTTGTTCATCAAGAAAGACAAGAATGATATCCTGTTGGTTCAAGTATATGTTGATGATATCATTTTTGGATCTACAAAGACAGAGATGTGCAAAGAATTTGAGAAGCTAATGAAGGAAGAATTCAAGATGAGTTCTATGGGTGAACTCACATTCTTCTGGGACTTCAAGTACAACAAAGGCGGATGGTATTTTCATCAACCAAGATAAATATGTGGTGAGATACTAAGGAAGTTCAAGTTCATCGATGCAAAGTCATCCAAAGACCCTATGAGACAAGACTACACATCAACTCTTGAAGGAAAATAGTGGTGAAGCGGTTGATGTGCACATGTACAGTCTATGATTGGTTCTTTAATGTATCTTACATCATCTAGACCAGATATTATGTTTGCGGTGTGTGCATGCGCAAGGTTTCAAGTCACTCCCAAGCTCTCTTACTTGTTGTTGTGAAGAAGATTTTCGATATCTTAAAGCATTTCCCACTGGGATTATGGTACCCTAGAGAATCTGCTCTAGATTTAGTTACTTTCTCAGATAGTGATTATCTTGGAGCTAGTTTGGATAGAAAATCTACAATGGTGGTTGTCAATTTCTTGGCAACAGATTAGTGTCATGGCGGTGCAAGAAACAAACAATGGTGGCTAATTCATCAACCGAGGTAGAGTATGTGGTCGATGCAAGTTGTCGTGCTCAAGTTCTATGGCAGAATCAACTTTTGGACTATGGGTACAATTTTATGAATACCATCATCCATATTGACAATAGCATTACCATTTGCATTATTAAGAATCTGTTCAACACACAAAGACTAAACATATTGAAATTAGACACCATTTCATAAGAGATTGCTATGAAAAGGGACTAATTTAAGTTGTCAAGATCCATACCGATGACAACTATCTTTGATTTATTAACAAAAGGACTTGATGTGGGAAGATTTCAAGACTTGGTAACAAGTATTGGAATGCTAAATCCATAAACTTTTGTCTAATGTTCTTTGGTGTTCAGGGGAGGCTTTTGGGTACTGAAATTGTTGTATGAGTTTGTATATGTTTGCTTGTATTTCTATTTAAATTTTTATGCAGAAAAGATGGGAGTTGAACTTAAAAGGTGTATAACTGAGATACACAACAAATGGTTATTGATTCACCATGTCTAATCCACATAAGAATCAACTAGTCCAGAGCAAACGGCTACTGGTAAAGACTTGACAAATCCGTTTATGGTTGATAGTTTACCAAAAACTATATGGTTATCAACTCACCATATTCTTTATGATTAAGAGTTGGCTAGTCCATAGCAAACGGCTCATGGTAAAGACATATCAAATCCGTTGATAGCTGGTAGTTTGCTAAAAACTATGATAAGAGCAGACCATTTTTAATATGTTTTTATTTTACCACTGCTCTTTGAAATTTTTGTGAAAAATTCCCACTGCTAGTTCACAGTTTCCACTGACAGTGTTATTTTTACCACTGCTGTTCTAGCCGTTACAACTGATTGTGTCGGTAAATAATTTTTACTAGCCGTTGAAAGAAAACACTTTCCATATATATAGGGTAAGTTTTTAAAAGATTATCTACTTTCTTAATTATACTTTATCCTCTAAAGATAAATATTTTCTAAAGATAGTCTTTCTTGCGCAATAATCTTAAACCCTACCTCTATATATCTTTCTCTCTCAATTGGCTAGTTATTCTTTCAATTCCTGCTGACACAATACTATTGTTCTACAAAAGTTTCTATGGCACCATTAAAATTTGCAAATGAGCACAACCAAGTGGCCTACCTACAAAAGTTAAACGAAAAGAGTGGCCATGTTTTTCACCAGATTGTGGACTTTCTTAATACTACCCATATAAGGTATGCTTTACTTTTAAATCCCACAATCTATATCTCTCAAATCAAGCAGTTTTGGACTTCGTCATCCATAACACTTGAGAATAGAGATACACATGAAGCGATGGATGCTCTTAGAGCCACTCGGACGATGTAACTATTGATGTTCTTGAGGCATCCTTGAGGAGGATTCTCCAATGGGATGATCTCAATGGTATCATCACTTTACCCATGCCCGAAATTCATATACATCTTTCTTCTATGGGGTATGATACCACCGATAAAAGGATACTTTCAAAAGAGTGGTTTTGTCCCCAATGGAGATTTTTGATACATACTCTTTTGCATTGCCTAAGTCCTAAGAAAACCTCTTATGAACAATTTAGTTCAACAATGGCTTACCCTTTGGTTTGTCTAGCTTTAGATAGGACTTTTAATTGGTCAAATTATATTTTTACAAGTATGACAGCAATGTAAAGAGTAAAATAAAATTTTGATGTATCCAAGGTTTGTGCAAGCGGTGCTAAATGAGTTTCAAGCGCAACCCCATACTAATGTTTATAAAATCGGTTGTCTCAAGCCTAAAGTTTTCAAAACATGAACAAAGATGGCAACATGATTTTTACACTCTCTTTCCTCAAATGCTTGCTAAGATTTCACTGAACAAAACACACCAATAATTAATGTTCCAAACATTGATTATACTCCACCGATTTCTCACACTTATGAGAGAAGGTCTAAACAGCCAACTCCTCTCATGACAACACAGCATGTTTCTGAACCTTTTGGTCTAGGAACAAACAGTGGAGGTTCTAGACTTCAACCTAGTCCAACTAGGGAGGACTCTGAGCCTTTGCCCCATGATTCACCTCTCCCAACATGTCACACAGTTGGAAGTGATGAGGGCAGTGGGCAACAATTAGAATTGATGGTTTTGTGTACAAAGTTAGCAAAACAGGTCAAATCTCTGGAACAAGACTTGGCACACCTTAAGGAGCAACATGCCAAGGATATTACATCTTTGAAGGAAGAGATTCAGACCTTGAAGGAAGAGTTGCGGGGTTCAAGCAAAGAAGAAGCGCAAATAGTGTGCTTTCATCTCCATCTTCACCTCATGATGGTGATTCATTGCTTTGATCAAGATTTGGGAAATTCTCCCAAGCAGAGAGGAAAGCAGATCTTTGAAACTCGGGGAAGAAAATTGATTTTAAAGATGAAGGTGTTTCTAGTAAAGGTGCAGAGGAAGGCGATATTCAAGAAAAGCAAAATGTTTTCGATCAAGAATCGATTTTACCATCGATCCAATTTCCACCGCAGAGCCAAGTATTCCCACTGTTGAACATGATGTTGCCACCGCAAGTGAAGAAATTGAAAAACAGAAGAAGGACAAAGGTAAAGCTGTTATGCAAAGCAAGGAGCAAACAAGAAGAAAAGTTTCAAAGAAAGAACAAGTTCAGATTGCTCTTGATGAAGAAGTTGCTAAAAAGATTACTGAAGAACAGGTTGATGAAAAGGAAAAGCTTGAGGTATTGGAGATTGCAAGCTTTATAGAGGCTAGAAGGCTGGACAGGATGGAAGATCCACTTTCCACTATTCAACCTACAATATTGAAAGAAAAGACTCCAGAGTTCAGCTATGTACCTACTGAAGAAGATATTGAATTCTTGATTGCAAAAGATCCAGTAATCAAGAAGAAAGCAATTGACCTACTTGCTGATAAGTCTTTAACTAAAGAACAAAGAACAGCTCAGTTAAAAGATTTTATTCAGATGAAGAATAATCAAGCACTTCAAGATGTGGTTAGTGCAGTCAGTAAAGGTCAAAAGAAAGCAAGACAACCAACCAAGGCACAAATTCTCTCATACATGAAGACTTATTGTTGTCATGTTGGTGGTTAGAAAAAGCATCAATTCAAAGGAATGCCTGATGATCAAGTTGAAAGAGATTACTACATAGCAAAAAGGCAAGACAATGATTTTGTTCCTACGTAATCTAAAGAAGAAGCAAGAAGATTTCTGGATTGAAGAAAGGCCAAAGAAAGTGATTCTCGATCGTTAAGAAGACAAAGGTTCTTTGAAGAACAAGAAGTTCCTCTTGAGAAGTTCATTGAAGAACAACTGATCGGAATGATTATGATAGTAGAAGAAGATTTTTATCCGTAAGCACTCGCAAGTCGGACATCCTATCATTGATTGGGAGGTTTACACTGCTAGCAATTTTGCTCCAACATGGAAGATCACAAGGCTAGGTGGTGCAACTTCCTCATTCATTCTATTTGAAGATCTCATCAAAGCTTTGGACATAGATGATCTTGACAAATTATGGAAATTAGTTCAAGAAAGGTTTGATGCTGAAGATCTCAAAGATACAAAGGAGATGCAGTTATGGATTAATCTTAGAAGGCTCTATGAACCAGATGTTAATGATGATTTCTGGAAATTCTCATGTTCATGTCCCAGTACTAAATGGTTTTACTATGATTCATGTGAAGTTCACCATGTTTCTGACAAATGGAGTAGATGCATTCATGCTTCGAGAAAGAATATCCACTCAGAAATGGAACTCTCACGGTGATGCTATGTACAACAATAAGAGTTCATGAAGACAATGAGAAGGTCGAGCATTGTTACATAGGCTTCAAGATCAATGTTCGAGCTATTCGAAGTTAAGGAAGAAGTGAAGTGTTTGGTTGAATTCCCCAAATCCTTGAAGATAATGAAGATTGAAGAAACTTATTGATTTGCAGAGAAATCATAAGTTTAGGGAGGATTGTTTGGAATTATACTAACATTTACCATCGATAGTCTCGTGGTTGACAACTGCTAAAGAATATACTAGCGTGGAAACTCATTCCCACCGCCAAGACAATATTACCATCGCTATTGGATAATTGTTTAGTATTCGTATTATGATAAGTATAGAAAAGATTGTGTGTATATTCTATATTGTTAGGCTTATACTTATCTTGTAAAGGACTTCTTGTGCTATAAAAGGAGACCTAGGTCATAGCTTTGTGATACGTTTTTACATACATACGTATTATTCACAAAGGCTTCAAGGTGTAACCCTAGTGATAAGCAAGATCACTCGTATTATTCATTAATAATATTGGAGCTTAAGTTTTGTGTTTAATCTGTGTTTACTTACATTACATCATACAATTCGTCTTCTAAGTATTACTAATTAAATTCCGCATGCTTATTAATATTATACAAAATATCATTGACACAAGGTGTGTGTCCAGATCCATCAGAGATTTACTGTGGCTGATGATCTCAATGAAAGCTTGAAGATCATCATGATGTGGATCAGTTCAAAGACCTCCACCGAAAGTACAAAACTATGCGGACTTTGAAGAATCGCTACTAAAGCACAAAGATTGCGGAATTGAAGAATTAAAGTCTACGAGCTCAAGGCGAAGATAAAATAGAATGCTAGGATTCAAAATGTAAAACATGGGGTGACCTCCCTTAGGGAGATTTTATGAATTAGAAATTCCATAGTGAAGAGTCGGTCACCCCAAATATAATCTAGCATAATTTAGCTCGTAGACATATCGCTATTTACTTGTTTAGTAGCTTAGTTATTAGTTTAGAGTAACACCGTGGAGGAAGGACGGGTCTTTACTCACTGTATGCCTGATCCACAGCCCGACAGGAGGGCGTTTAGTCTGTAACTATAAATACCCCTTCCATCCTTGGAAGGGGTGGAACTTCTTGATCTAACCTTTATTCTTTTTTGTTAAACCTCTCTCTAGAATTCCCTCTCATCTCTTTCACTCTCTAAACATGGCATACTTGTATAATCATCTCCCTAGACCACCCGAATCATCAAACAACATAAAATATATGATCCTACAAAACTAATTAGAGATATTATTATAGTATAATCTTTCCCTTATTTGATATGAAACTTCTAAACTAATTAGAGATATTATTATAGTATAATCTTTCCTTTAGCCTAGCTTAATAAAAGGAAAAAAAAGAAAAAAAAGAACCCAATTAGTGTCGAAATTATTGACACACCGAGACTTTACATTGTTATTAACAAAACATAATGACTAAGAGGGTGTTTTTTTCTCTTAGAGCATGTACAATCATAACGGCATAACGCCGTTTTGATGCTAATAACGCCGTTATTGGCGTTACTCGTTGGAGGGTTTGTGAAATAGCGCCGTTAGTCCCCGCACGTTGGGTTAGTAACGTTATTTGGTTTTTTCTTTTCTTTTTCATTTATGCCCTAAATGAGGGGTCGTTTGTAAATTGTTGGGAATGTTATTGATGTTATTGGGATGTTATTGTTGTGGGTGTTTTTGGGATGTTAAGGTGAAATGTTAAAGCTAATGTATGTTGGCGTGGGACGGTGTTATTGATGTTATGGTGTTACGGTTGGGAATGCTCTTAATTTAATATTATTACTTTTAGGTGGGGCTCATAAAAATTTCTTATTTGGTCTATATCCACAAAGCTTAAATTATCATTTACTTCCAATTAAGAGGCTTATATAAAAGTAGGACTCACATGAAACCTTAGCTAAGGAAAAAAGAAACACAACACGAATCTAAATTCATACTAAAACAAACAAAATTTGGTATCGACATTATAGTGAGACAAGAATTAGTGTCACAACTCTTATAATTGTTTGTCGTAATAGTTTAGTCATTGAACTATAAACATTAAAATAAAAAACTAAGATAAAAGACATATACAAAAACCTTTAGATGTGACAACATTACATCACATAATTTAACCATGACGCAAATAATTAGGAGGCAAATTGTTTTGATTCTTTTTAATACAAACTACCGACAATTCAATTGATAAAACATATTATAATTAATAAACCATTCTCGGATGCCACTTGTTGATTAATTTATCCCAAGAAACATATAATCATATTATTAACGATCAAACAATATTAAGCATAACATTAAAACTTACTTGATATGAGAGATGAGATCATCCAAAATAAAGAATGCCAATAGGGATGAAGATCTTCTACTTAATCCTCTCTCCTTAGTGATGGATCGTAATGTTTGTGTGTTTATTATGAGGTGAATAATCATATTATCGACTCCTAATTAGGTTGTGATTATGAAATCATTATCATAATACATTACATAGACATTATCTCATAAGGAAACTGGATCTCCCATTAAGATACAATATCATACGAAGTTTCATTATAGTAACTAAATATAATTTAATTACACCTAAATAAATCAACAATATTATAATGTACAATATAATATGCAATAAATAAAATAAGCCACAATATCCAATATAATAATAGGATATATTCTAATGGATTCATACGAGTATAAGATCCTTCTAAAATCTATATCAAAAGTTTAAACACTAATATGTTGATTTGGTATTACGATGAGAATAAGTATCCTATGTCTAACTGTAATTGCACGCAAAACACAATTACTGCGAGGGCTTACGGTGATGAAGCCTTTCGATGGATAAACAATTATGTTTTTGTTCACACAATTAACATATTCATGAAATATCATGACGATATATTATTCTAGAAAATTTACGATAAACTATGTGGCAATATTATCCCATTACATATGGGAAATATAGGGGCGCAACTTGCCAAATATTCATCGATGTTTTAACATAACTTAATAGCGGTAAAGCATTGCCTACATGATTTACTATGGTTCTTACTTATTCGCTACTCATTAGAAATCGTAGTTCATTTAAGTGGCACCTAGATGTGTAGAGTGATTTGACTTGTGAGTTCTATCCGATGATACATAGAAAACATTTATCCTCGAGTACTTAAATCATGTCGGATTGTATTACAACCTTCGTGAATTTACTATGAAGTTATGTATTTAATCCTGAATTCTTGTGGTTCGATTTCTATGGGAGTTTGGTCACTCCCAATTCATAATGACATTGAGTTTTTGTTGGATCGACCTTAACATCTTCACTATTAATGACATGTCCGAGAATTTGAACCTTCGTAGTCGAATTCACATTTGAGAACTTAGCATGAAGCTTTTCTTATCTCAACATACGAAAACTTGGCGCAGTTGAATTCATGGTTCTTGGTGACTTAGGATAAATCACAATGACATAAGGGTGCACAAAAGTCGACTTATCTAGCGAACCAATTCATCGAGTCCATAAAAGTTGATGGAGCATTCGTTAAGCCAAATGGTATAACAAAAATTCATCTTGCTCACATTGGTCCGAAAAATGTGTTTGGGGTATCTCATTTCCGGATCTATAGCGGGAATGTCACGATCTTAGACCTATCTTAGAAAAGAAAACTCTAGCCTCAAGTTGATCAATTAAATCATCGATCACGGTAGAGGTATCAATTCGACGGTGACATATTAGATTCTCAGAATCGATATACCTTTAAATACCGGGATCTTTGTTCTTAACAAGAAGAACTGGAGCTTCGAGCGGGAACTCTTGGGCAAGTAAAGCCTTTGTCTAATAGTTCTTGTAATTATCTCATATATTCTTGCAATTCATATAGAGCAAGTAAGTAGGAGTTTAATAATAGTGGTACTCCAAGAAAAAATCTCCATGAAATTCTATTTTTTGTCGTAAGATTACTTGGGAATTCTTACGAAAATATGCCGGAAATTCCGAATAGTTGGAATCTTTGTTGAGATCCGGGGTAACTTTCCGAGAATCAATGACATGAACTAAATAGACTTAATAGTCATGAGCGGTATTACTTGGCTCTAATATTCGTACTCAAAGTCGGGTTGGCTTTCTTATGCTCGTCATAAATGAACTTTCCTCCCCACTTGATGTTTAACCCATATTAATTTATTCGGCATGAATAACAACTTATTATTATTGAGTTATTACGTACAAATGACAATGCCAATTTTCCTATAGACATAGGAAATTCGAATCAAATAAGAACTTTTCATCATGAATTCCATTTTACCCTCTTAATTATAGAGGTCATATATTAAATCTTATCGTCTATTGCCTTTTTCAGTCGAGGAGGCCTATATTGACTTATCGAATGATAGCTTTATTGGATGACTTAGTTATAGTTGACCAAATCGCATAAGAATCATCCGAACTAACGGCGGTATTATATTCATGAAGGAGGTACCTCTCATAATATCGTGTGTCTCTATAAATTTCTTGACTAATGTTGGAAGGCACGATCCAAGGTATTAATATCAAGCTATGGGATATGAGCATCTTCACGCTCAACTGTTATAACATGTATTGGAAGTAATTTTCAATATTACATTTTATACATACTCACCTCGAAAATGCTTGAATACTAGAACAAGCTCCGTAAGACATCCTCGGATAATCCTTATAAACTAAGAACATATAATTTACATGGAGCTTATAAGGAACATACTTAGCTTATCCATAATAAGCATTAAAAGATAAATAAGCCATAAGGGGTGTTTGGTTCGTGGCTTATATGACCACACCAACATATTTTCGAAAATCAACACCACAAATTGGTATTATGGTACCTTAACAAGGTACCCATCATATCTCTAATCAATAACATGAATTCTTGGTGATTTTAAAAATCACCTCTTTACATAATCATGTAAGATTCAATGAAAACCCCACAAATAGCATAAAGATTCAATCTTTAAGAATTAGCTACTAAAGAATAGCTCTAAAACATAAATTTAAGAACATGAGAGTCATTCTTACCTCAAATGAGTTTGTGTTAAATCTAGTTTATGCGTTCGTGAGGTTACATATGGTGATTCCTAGTTTAACCTTTCTTGAATTCAATCTAGAATCAAAACCTAGCTTCTTGATGGATGGTGTGCGTGAAACGTGAGTTTTGAGAGGGAAGGAGAAGAATATCAAATGTTTTAAGTTTCCATATTATGATAAATGTTATATGAAATTTTGTATAAGTTTCAAATTTTAACAATTTAAGCACCTGGTGGTAGGACTATTGCATAGAAGGTCCTTGTCCCTTTATAACTAATTTCATATGAGGTCTTTTAGACTAACAAAGATTTACAAGGATAACGTAAGTTAACCAGGAAGATTTTAAATTATAAATAAACCAATACTATAAAAGTTGGCGTGTTACATGATACCTCTAAATCAAGATAGTCTTCATTTGCAGCATTTATATTGCAGATTTTACAAAGAGCATGTTTTCACCACGTGCATATTACTTCTTGATTAAAACATAAATTGTAGGTCGACTTCAAAGCGCATTTTCTCTTAGAAAATATGCAAGAAAACTCTATCATGGTGCACTAAATTAAGCGAGGAAGAACTTGGATTCATTATCGACAACTCTTCCTTGCTAAAGTCGCTAAAAATCTATGGATGTGCCAAAGTAAGTATGTTACATATGATGCATTCTTTTATCGACAATCTAAGCCTATTTGGGTCTTGCTTGATTTCAAACAGTCAAATCAGAAATCAAGGGAATAGGTCAAATGGGTTGCATTTGAAAGTTGCCCAAAATTTATTTATATTCATACAAACTCCTAAATTGTTTTCGTTTAAGTGATGAAGATTATTGTTGGTCAAATTGGTTGCATTTAAACTTTGCCCAAAATTTATTTATATTCATGCAGACGCCTAAATTGTTTATATTTAAGCGATTAAGATTATTGTTGTATTATAATTGTTTTAGTAATTCTAATTAACGTATTTTTTAAAATGGGTAAAAGTGTTTGCGGTTTAAACACAGGTTGGCATTACAAAATTGATAACGCCTAAAATGAACATGTTTTTAGTAGCGTTATTGTTGGTTTTGTGCATGATAATCGGCTATATTTACTCATAACTGTTGCAAAAGTGCAAAAGATGCGTATTGTGTGTGTATATGTAGCCAGGTATCACGAATGATGAAGAAATGAAGTTTTATGCACATTTGGAAGATTCTCGAGGAAGGAAGTCGAGCAAGGAAGCTTTTGGATTCAATGATTGGGAAGCACAATGATTTCTAAGTATCTCTGACAAGGAAAGATCAAGTTTTGCCTTGGAAATCATCGTGAGAGCAAAGAATGAAGCGTATAAACAAGAAAGTCAACAAAAGTCAAATCGGCAACACCCACCGTTCGGTCGTGACCGTAACCGGATCCGGTGGGCATTTGGTCAAATCGCAACCGATCCGGTTGCCATCGCAACCGATCCGGTTGCATGAGCTGCTGATTACACAAAGTTGCATTTATTGTTGCCTTAACTCCCATAATCATTGGAGGCCGATCATTTCTTGATATTAACTTGTTGGGAACGTTTTGGTCGATTGAGCAAGCATATTTGGCTATATAATGAACCTAGTCCTAGTTTACTAGGTGTGACACAACCAAAAGTGTATTAGTTTACATCAAAACTAATACCAACCATATTATTCAGCCCAAAAGCTTAGTTCTTCTTGAAAACGTCCGGGAGCAAGGAGGAACAATTCTCATCCATAGTTTTGGTAATTTGGAGTTATACGGTGAATCTAGGTGATTGGGCGCGTGGTTGCTACAATCCACTAATTCTAATTCTTGTAATCGCAAAAGTTTAGGTATTCTATGAACTTTGTTATGGATTTCTATTCTCTTGAATTATTGGAATTACTTTGTTATGATTTGTGTTTAGTTATTATTATCATGGAGTAGTTTTGGGATATACTTGTGTGTTGGGATGTAGTTAATCATACTAGTGTTCTCATATGTGATGCATGTATATATGATCTTGTTTAAATAAGTTTGTTGGAAAAATACTAGTCTTGGTTTGATTTGTTGATAAAACATGTTTTAAGAAAAAGGACCGAAAGGATTTCTCTTGTGTTTTATTCCAAAAAGTTGAGTGACAAACTAGTATGGGGATATGGTGATTGACAACCACCATGTTTGCTTATTAAAACAAGACTAGGAACATTTTCATCACGAAAGGGTCGAAAGATTCGTAAGAACAAGTTTAATAAGAACATGTTGCAAACAAATGGAATTTCTAAAGGATAATCATTAGGATAAGGACCGAAAGGATTACCTATATGTTTTTGTTCTTAGAATGATTTTTACAAACATATACCATGGTTGGGGATCATTTGCTTATGATTTGTGCATCACATCAAGAGTTTACACCAAACCTTCATGAACACTATTTATGATTGACTATAGACTACACACAAGTATATATATTTCTTATTATTGAATTTCACTATAAACATCACTATTTGAGGAAGCCTTGACAAGCTTTCTTGTTGGAATCTTTTCATCAAAACAGTTTCAAACACAAAATCCCTTGGGACGATCTCGACTTACCAAACTTTGCTATCACGGACGAGTATACTTGCTCGTATGTGTTAATAGAATTAGACGGTTAAATCGTGTTTATAAATTTTTAAAACTTGCACTACACGTAACACATCAAGTTTTTGCCGCACTTGCGGGATTTTCTTTGATTTTTCGTAAAATTGGTAGTATTGGAATTGAATTTGTTGAAAAAAAAAAAAAAGTTTTGGTTAAAAGCTAACCGATTCGGTTGCTCTGCAACCGAATCCGGTTAGAGCTACGGAGTGAATTTTTATTTTTGATTTCATGGTTCTAGTTTACTTAGTGATTTGTGTTATAGTTCCTAGAGTAATTCTTGTCATTTTAGATTTTATTTACAGATTATGTCTTGTAGTTTAATGATTTCTTAGATTTATTTATATTTTCTTTATATTTGTTATTATTAGTTAATTAGTTTTAGATTAATTTCGTTTTAATATTAATGATTAGATAGTAATTTTTCGGTTATATGGTTTAATTATCTTTATGGTAGATTTTAATTGGTAGTTAATATAGTTTTTAGTTTAATGGTTTAATTATTAAGTTATTAATTATTGGTTTATGAAGAGTCTTAATTAATTTAGAGTTTAGTACACTTAATGATTTCTTAATTCCAATTAATATTCAGTTTAAAAAAAAATTGTGTCGATCTAACCGATCGGTTGCAACCCGCAACCGGATCCGGTTGCATCACTTGGTCTAGTTATTACCACCAACCGATTCGGTTGGTGAGCCAACTGATCCGGTTGGAGCTCTCGGTAAATTTTTTTATTTTTTAGATTTTGAGTTTTAACTTATGTTTTTAGTTTTGTTAAGTATCTTAACTTGATTAGTTTATGTTTCTATAGTTTGTTCTTGTTTTTACTAACTCTAACGCTAATGATTCGGATTTTGTTTTGTTTTGTTTTGTCAAGTTTAGCTAGTTAGTATGGATAGTTTGAGTGGAATCTCGGAATACCTTCGTACTTTGGATGAAATGTTCAAGGATCCGGAAGTTCACTGGAAAAGATTGGAGGTATCTTGGAAGAGAGCAAGAAAGATTTGGGGATTGATACGGCTAATATGGAGGAAACGGGTGAAAACAAGGTTCAACTTCCCAAGAAGGGAAGAGTTGTAGTATTCACACAAGCACCTTTAACGGTGTATGATTCGCCACTAATGAGGTTTGGTACGCCTTGTAGTGTGGAAGGAGTAAGTGCTTGGGACGCGCAACTTAATATGGCTTATGGAGAAAACTACATTTTGGAGAAGGTTCTTGACGAAATTGGTCATGTACGTTTGGACTATGAAGCATATGGAAGAAGGATGGTTAAAAATCTTAAGGTCAATATTCATGGACACATTTTTGAAACGGATTTTGTTGTGTTAGAAGAAGGGAATGCGGACGAACCTAATGTATGTTTTGGTCGAGACTTTCTTGTCACGACCAAGTGTCAAGTTGATTTTGCAATGGGAGAAATGAGGATTAATATAACTGATTTGGAAGAAGGAAAAGGAGTGACCGAGATGCTAGTGGAAGTTTGTGCCAACATGGAAGAGAAAGAGGTGGAAGTAGTTAAAATGGGGAAAGCAAATCGGAAGAAAACTTCATCAAACAAACTAACCCCAACCACAACCACCAACAAAAATGATTACACACCATCATCACCTACCACTACAAATACTTTCAAACCTTTAACCGACAAACAAAAAGAAGCTATTTTAGAAAACCTAGAACAAAAGTTTCTTGAGCTTAATGAGAAGAAACCGGTGATAGAGGTACTTCAAGATTATGTGCTCTACCATAAGAAGTTGGATGCGGTGATGCTAGCAAGGGCTAGGTTGGAAGATAAGAATCTCACGGAGGAGGAGCGAGATAGAATTTTGTTTAGAGGCATGCCACGGAAGGAGAAGGATCCGGGTAATTTTGTGTTGCCAATAAAAGTGAATGGGACTACACCAGTTTATGCTTTAGCCGATACGGGGTCAAGTGTTAATGTGATGCCCTATCCATTGTTTATGACTTTAGGTCTAAGTAATCCGCAACCAAATCATTAAGGCTTACTATGGCGGATAATTCTCAAGCGAAAGCAATGGGAGAGGTGAAGAATGTGAGAGTGCAAATTGGGTATCAACCGTATTTGGACGATTTTCTTGTCCTAGATATTCCGGTGGACAAGAGTTTACCACTACTATTGGGAGACCATTCCTACGAACTTGTGGTGCAATTATAGACATGGGAAGAGGCACAATGACTATTGATGATGGGATTTCAAGGCAAACATACTATCCGAAACCAAGAGGACCAACTTTGGAATTTATGGAGGAGTTAGAAGTGATGGAAGCAGATGAGGATTTGACTTGTTTTGAAGTGGGACGTGATACCCAAGGAAACCCAATGTATGGACCATTAGCTCCGCCTTATTTTGATATAGAGGACGAAATGGAACGTGCATTAGCGGTGGAAGCTTTCTATAACCCATTCAAAAACATACTAGTCTACAAGAAGTTGACCGACTTTTTAGGTTCTTTACCGGTGCAACTTAAGAATTTGGAATGGAGACCCGAGGGGTCGGGCACTTACAAGAGACAAACGGAGATGGAGAATGGCATGTTAAGTTCGATATACTATGTCCGGACGGAAGAAGATTCATGAGGAAGTTCAAAACTTTTGAAACATACCGTGAGTTGACCGGAAAATTTCAAAGTGAGGACATCCTAAGACAAGAGTATTTCGAGGAATTCTAAGAAGAAGACAAGGGACCATAATAAACAAGCAATTATTTGCTTGAATTTCATGAACTATTTCTTTTTGATTTTATGCATTTAGGATTTTTTGTTTCTCATTTCAGTTTTACATTTTTATTTTTATGATTGAGGTTATTTGGTTAATGCATTATGACTATGAGTTTTTAGTTGTAGTTTTGGTTTAGTTCATAAGTATGATGATTTGAGTTTTTAAGATTGGATGATTGTTGAAATTTCCAAATGGTGGATGAATGTTGTGTGCATCTTTAATGAGATTTTGAGTAAAAATTGTTGCTTGGAAGGTAAATGCCTAAGTAACATGAAAAAAAAATGCAAAATTTGGCAAAATGCATACCGAAAGCGGTTGTGTCCATGGTGAACCGGTTGCATACAAGTATATATACCAAAATTCACTTTTCGTAAAAAAAACACACACACACTAATTCTCCAGCTGGGTTTTGCAAAATTCGTCCAAGAGAAGCTAATTGAAGATTGTTTAAGTTGTAGGAGAACATCATGGCACCCAAACAAGTAAGCATCTACATTCAATTAACTCAATTGAGGTTTAATTAGAGCATTTGATTCGAATTGCATATTAGGTCACTAATTTGGGGGTTTTTGTTATAATTCAAATTAAGTTGTAATATTTTTGGATTAAGTGGGTAATTGATATAGGAATGCATTGCAAAAAGAATTGTATTGATTGATTCAACATAGAATGAATATTAGATGATTGAATTTTCGGATTTAATTAGGTTGTGCTAGTGAATCAAGATAAGTTGCAAGTGGTGATTCCTCATGGTAATGATGTTTTTTTTATGAGTAATAGATGCCACATTATTGATTAGAACTAATGATTGAAGAATATAGGTTTTATTAAGTTGAGTTCTAAGATGATGAATGTGTGATGATTTGAGGTTTGAAAAGCGAATTTAGAGTAATTCAAGGATGTAGAAATCATTGAGGATGTTAGAATGCAATCTAGGAGTGGATTGGACTTAGAAAATTCGAGTGAGTAATGGTTTAAAAGGCAAAAGCCTTATGCAGATTGTATAACCGATCCGGTTGCGCAGCGCAACCGACCGGTTGGATTTGGCAAAAGGAGTAACCGATTCGGTTTCTCTGCAACCGAATCCGGTTCGAGTTTCGTGTTGAAAATTTTGAAATTTTGAAGTGGACCTTAGAGGGTTCCATGAACCTTCCCGTTTGTTCTAACACTCTTATATTGTCTTATATTTATGATTTCTCTGAGAGAATTGTTGTAGGTAGCTCAAGCTCGAGGCCAGTTCCAACGAACCCGATTGTTACGAAGTTTTGTCAAAGGAACGAGAGGAAGAAAGTCAAGTATAGCTTGAAGACGGAAGCAAATGCCAACTTAAAGTTCAAAGATCTCACCGACGGGGAGAAGCATGCTTTCCGAGAAAGGTTATCGAAATTGCAAAATAGGACATGTTTGGTTCCGAGGGTGATTGATTGGGATTTGTTTGCGGAGTGTGATTGTGAAGATGAGTTGAGAAGAATGATGCGGACATCTTATGTGTATCCAGCGGATGGGGATTCGTTCGATGATTTGTCATGGGAAAGAGCATTTAGCATCGATGAAGAGGTCTATCGAGAATGGTGTATGGAGTTCTTTTCAACCATGTATTTTGAAAGAAAGGTGAATGTTCGAAACTTGATGGAGGAAGTTTGTGTTTGGTTTAGGCTTTGTGGAAGGGATCATGCTTACACTTTTTGCCGGCTTTTGGCGTGGCTCTTGGTTTGTATGAGCCACATGAGGTTAATCATCGGTTATTTGAAGCTCACTTTTCGAGGCTTGGAGGTTTGAAAAGACTTTCCTAGTATACCCACCTATTGGAATCGAGTGGGAGATCCTTCTTACACTAGGAGGAATGCCGCGACCATCGTGAATCCATTAATGAGGATACTTCACAAATTGATAGTGTTGGCCGTTTAATAGGTATGGAAGCAGGGACAAATGTCAGAAACCAGACTTATGGGTTATGATGTTATTGGAGGAAACTAAGGACGGTAATGCGATTTGGCAGATAGCCGAGTATTTGTCTAGGAGGGCCCCGGGAATCATGAGCAATAGCAACATTTGTGGAGGACATTTTGTGACAAGGTTGGCGAAGAATCTTGGGTATTATGTTGATGAGGAATTGGATAAGTGTGGAGAGCCAAAGTATAGTGAGATGTGGAGTGCAAAAGGTTTTGGGAATGCTTTGAATAGGAAATCGAAAACCTTGGGGTTATGGGTTGAACAACAACAACAACAACAACAAACCACCACAGCAGGAGGAAAGTATACCAATGGGGAACGTGCAAGCGGGTACGTCCAGTAGTTTTGATTCAGGTTGGGGAGAGTGGAACCAACATTTAGATGAGATTCAATGTAGGGATGTGTGGAGAGACTCGATGATGTTGAGAAACAACTACATCAATGATTATTCAATGCCTATCTTTCAACACATGGCTCGTGAAGCCAATTACGAGTTGCCACCCTACAATCCACCCAATGTTCCACCATATCCTTTCCCTACACTTCTTATCCTGGACCCTATCCGTATCCATATCCGGTACGCACCATTTCCTGATCCAGTGCCCGCATATGGTCGATTACCTGAGGTTGGTGGAGCAAGCTATGATGTTGGAGGATCGTCATCAGGAGTTGGAGGAAAGAAGAAGAAGAGGAGAGTTCGTTCGGAGATTGTGGACGAAAACTATGTAACCGAAAGTGATGATGATGATGAGTATGATGATGAAGAAGGGGACGAGATGAGCGAGGACGACGAGTGATCGTGGATCATTCGTGATTTGTGGTTTCAAAGACAATGGTTATGATGTGTTAAACAATATTATTTCTATCTCTTTAACTATTTCTTTAGGATGATTAACATATTTTGCTTGGTTTTATCTTGTTTTTAGTAGCATTTGCATTTGGATTGTTTTGTTTTGTTTTGTGTATTGTGTGTTGCAGTTTTTGTTTGCAGGATGGATGTGTCGGAAGCTTATTGATGGTCAAATATTTGGAGTTGGATAACTCACATGCTTTCTTATGACCCAATATCGTGTTGCATATTCTATCCGTGGTATCTTTTAACTATTTCTTTTCCCATTTTCTTTACTTTGAAGTTCATTTTATTACATTGAGGACAATGCAAAACTTAAGTATGGGGAGGGAAGAAAATAGGAAAATGATACGCATTTTAATTTTAGATAACTTTTGGATGCAAGTAATTAGAAGGAATTAGCCTTGATGGTCTAGTTGTTTTCACGCATTATTGATAAATATTAAAAAATAACTTGGGAATTTCAATGGTAAAATGAGGTTTTGAAAATTTTGGATTTGAACCAAATTACGGAAGTAATTCATTTTGGATTCGATAGCATTTTCTAGCACGCATTATAGCCTTTTTCCACGCAATTGTGAGGTTTCTTTTTGTATAAAACACATCTTTTGTTTTATATTTGCTATGAGTGTGCCGGTGATTATGTCGATTCTAGAACTTGTACTAGTTATGCATTACGGTTAAAATCACTCTCGAGTGATATAAATATGTTCAAGTGATAAGAGGCATCGTAGGATTTAACCCAAATGGCCTTCCGTTTACATCTAATGATATATTAGCTAGCCACATCGGTTAGTTAACCACCTTTATATGGACCCATTTGTTAGTGCTCATCTTTAGCACTAGATACCCTTAGTTACACCCTTTGAGCCAATCTTTTCATTTGTTAAAATCCAGAAAAATACAAAAAGATTTTACACTTTAAACTTTAGCCAACCCTTGTCATGTCTATTGGTTTGTTGCTAGTCGTTTGGAATGTTAGATTGTTTTTGATGATTATGAAGAAGCTACACTTTGTTTATAGTGTGTACCATTCTCCATCATAGATGAAAGAGACGTCTTTCTCGATTTTTTTGTGGTGTATGCTTACACTAAGTGTGGGGGAATTTTGTTATGAAAAAAAATGGTTATAGCCAATGAGCTATATGAAGGATATTGATTAGCCAATGAGCTAAATTGAGTTATACATATTTGCGGAGATCGATATTTGAAGAGGTGAAATAATCATTTACGGGATTGTGGTTTGTATGATGGCTAGCAACATGGAGGTTTAGACTTGACTTTATTTTCTTTTAACACCAATTTCATAAACCATCCCATGCCTTATCCATACCCTTTATGAACCCTTAGCCTTAACGATATAACCCGAATAAAAGCCCTCTTTGATGAATTTATTTTCTTTGTTTTGATACTTGTACAAGCTTATGGTAAAAGCATTGATCATGACTAGGCATTGAGTGATTTACATATACCCACCAATATATGAGTGTTGAGTGAATTCTTAAAATCATTCGTGAGGTGTTCTAGTTATGTTATCTAAAGTGTTTGGTTCATTTTTAAAAGTTTTCACATATTAAAAGCAAACCAATGATTATCTCTTTTGGGATGATTGTTACATTTTGGAACCATGGTGTCAAGACCATTGAAATCAATCTTTGCAAATGTTAGACCTACTCGAGGGCGAGTAGAACTTAAGTGTGGGGGAATTTGATAACGCCTAAAATGAACATGTTTTTAGTAGCGTTATTATTGGTTTTGTGCATGATAATCGGCTATATTTACTCATAACTGTTGCAAAAGTGCAAAAGATGCGTATTGTGTGTGTATATGTAGCCAGGTATCACGAATGATGAAGAAATGAAGTTTTATGCACATTTGGAAGATTCTCGAGGAAGGAAGTCGAGCAAGGAAGCTTTTGGATTCAATGATTGGGAAGCACAATGATTTCTAAGTATCTACAGCAAGGAAAGATCAAGTTTTGCCTTGGAAATCATCAACGAGAGCAAAGAATGAAGCGTATAAACAAGAAAGTCAACAAAAGTCAAATCAGCAACACCCAGCCGTTCGGTCGTGACCCGTAACCGGATCCGGCTGGGCAATTGGTCAAATCGCAACCGATCCGGTTGCCATCGCAACCGATCCGGTTGCATGAGCTGCAGTTACACAAAGTTGCATTTATTGTTGCCTTAACTCCCCATAATCATTGGAGGCCGATCATTTCTTGATATTAACTTGTTGGGAACGTTTTTGGTCAGTTGAGCAAGCATATTTGGCTATATAATGAACCTAGTCCTAGTTTACTAGGTGTGACACAACCAAAAGTGTATTAGTTTACATCAAAACTAATACCAACCATATTATTCAGCCCAAAAGCTTAGTTCTTACTGAAAAACGTCCAGGAGCAAGGAGGGAACAATTCTCATCCATAGTTTTGGTAATTTGGAGTTATACGGTGAATCTAGGTGATTGGAGGTGCGTGGTTGCTACAATCCACGAATTCTAATTCTTGTAATCGCAAAAGTTTAGGTATTCTATGAACTTTGTTATGGATTTCTATTCTCTTGAATTATTGGAATTACTTTGTTATGATTTGTGTTTAGTTATTATTATCATGGAGTAGTTTTGGGATATACTTGTGTGTTGGGATGTAGTTAATCATACTAGTGTTCTCATATGTGATGCATGTATATATGATCTTGTTTAAATAAGTTTGTTGGAAAAATACTAGTCTTGGTTTGATTTGTTGATAAAACATGTTTTAAGAAAAAGGACCGAAAGGATTTCTCTTGTGTTTTATTCCAAAAAGTTGAGTGACAAACTAGTATGGGGATATGGTGATTGACAACCACCATGTTTGCTTATTAAAACAAGACTAGGAACATTTTCATCACGAAAGGGTCGAAAGATTCGTAAGAACAAGTTTAATAAGAACATGTTGCAAACAAATGGAATTTCTAAAGGATAATCATTAGGATAAGGACCGAAAGGATTACCTATATGTTTTTGTTCTTAGAATGATTTTTACAAACATATACCATGGTTGGGGATCATTTGCTTATGATTTGTGCATCACATCAAGAGTTTACACCAAACCTTCATGAACACTATTTATGATTGACTATAGACTACACACAAGTATATATATTTCTTATTATTGAATTTCACTATAAACATCACTATTTGAGGAAGCCTTGACAAGCTTTCTTGTTGGAATCTTTTCATCAAAACAATTTCAAACACAAAATCCCTTGGGACGATCTCGACTTACCAAACTTTGCTATCACGGATGAGTATACTTGCTCGTATGTGATAATAGAATTAGACGGTTAAATCGTGTTTATAAATTTTTAAAACTTGCACCACGGTAACACATCATTTTCATGGAAAAATAAATTGTTAGAATTGTATCATTTCCTTTTAATCTTTTCTTGATCTTTTTCAACCAAATTCATGATTTTGTTTTGTTTTATTGGACGTGGTAATTTTGACCCTTATATTTACGAATGGTTGGATTTAGTTAGGAATTGTTAGGACCACAAAAAGAAATGAATGCTTCACATCATCATAATACTCTAACAAGCTCTAACAAAAGAAATCTAGAAACGTTGTTCCGACTTACATACAATTAGTGAAGAAGAAAACATTTATTGTGTGTTAGTTGGAGAAAAAATTCTCTTGTTTTCTATCTCTAGTTTCATAAAAACACTTGAAAATATAAAACGCGTTTAGTTGATGTTTGTATTTTATTTTGAAGAAGGGAATGATGGTTTGTGGGTTCTAAAGGAAAATAAGGAAAATAACTAAAATTTGTTTTGTAGTTTTCTTTGTTAAGTAAAGAAATAGGGGATTTTGGGTTTTGCAAAACATTTTGTCGGAAAACGTTGATTTGAACGCGATCTCTGTTTTCCTTATTTTTCAAAATAAATTTTGTAGAAAACAAGGGTGTTTTCCTCAAACTAAATGCGCCCTTAACGTTTTCATAAAATTCATATTCAAATAGAAATTTCAAGACTTTGATTTGTAGATTAATTTGTTTCATGTTATGCTGAGCAGGAGTTGTTCGCTGGAGGGTATTGCTACATAATAACAATTGGATTAGGAAATAGTAAGATGCTTGAAAAAGCAAATTACAAACGTGGATTAAGAAAGTGTTACATGTATTCCTAAACCACTCTATTCAATTTAGAAAACTTTTCTACCCATACTAGAAAACCAAATCATTGAGGAAAGCATGATGTCATACTAGAATACCAAGTGTTACATGTATTCCTAAACCATTCTATCCAATTTAGAAAGCTTTTGTACTCATACTAGAAAACCAAGTGATTGACGAAAGCATGATGTCATTTAGAAAAAGTAACGAGATATAACGGTAATCATAAAGTGTAAAACAAATATACAATTCTAAAAATTTAAATCTAAATGCTTCAAAACACGTCAAATATTCTTTGTCAAACACGCTCAAATACGGTGAAATTGGTCAAATGAGTCATAACCTTTCTGATGAAATTGGTCAAAAAGTTTTAAGCCATAATAACTAGATACCAAACACTCCCTATAACTTTAGTTCCCATTCCCCTTAAACACAACCCGTATACCAAATACACTAGTTTCTTTCATAATTCGTTACCCAAACTTCAATCACAATTACCATCAATTAAGTTTCTTCATATTCCCCACCAATTTTGTAACAATGGATACTCTGGCACCGTCAATAGCAACAACATCACATCCACCAAAAATATAATGAAACTTCCACCTTTGTTGCAACCTCGATACCTTAATTATCCATTTTTATTAAGGTACATAATAAAAAATAATGATAAGTGTATACTATGTTTCTATTGTAATTGATTCATCACAAGGTCTTATTTAGTGTAATATTATTAGAGTCACACAGATTAACAGTTAGTTACATATGTATTCTTTTAGTGTTCCTCCCTTATGTTCACATTTCTTGGTCGACATCTTATCATATTACATGTGTTACTTGTGCAAAGTAGTCAATAAAGAGTATTGGTTGGTGCTGTTTTGTTTTAGTCAATGAGTCAATGACAACATTAATATTTGTGTGGTTTTGTTTTAGTCAATGAACCCACTTCACTTTCTTCCCCCCAATTCACTTTCCTCTCTGCTTTGCCTAACCCTCTTTTCGATTTGCAATTTCACTTTATTCCTTTCTTAAATTCAGCAGCTTGTTAAATTTTCAGTCTTTATTTATTTCATACTTGATCAACGTAATTAAACATCATCATGTCTTCTTCATCTTCTGAACAAGACCCATCCCTCATGTCTTGGGAGGATTTTTATAGAAGCTTAGAAATAGATTATGAAGAGATAGCATCAGCTACCAACAACTTTGCTGATGAAAACTTCATTGCACAAGGTACTTTTTATAAGGTTTACAAAGGACAACTCTCACATTCTGGAGAGCTGATCAATATTGTTGCACGACAATTTCTGCAATATAGTGTTGGGAACAACGAGGTGGTGATGTCTAGATATCTCAAGCATAAAAATATAGTTTCGGTTTTTAAGGTTGTTAGATCACCTGATAATCCATGTGTCATAAACAAGCATGAGGCGAACGGAAGTCTGGAGAAACATCTAAGTGGGTCAACCCTCACTTGGATCCAAAGATTGCATATATGTGTTTGTATTGCGGATGCATTGCGTCACATTCATAATCTTGAAGACGATGAGAGTGTCATACATGGTAACATCAAGAGCTCGCATATATTACTAGATCACAACTGGGAACCAAAATTAAAGGGTTTTGGATTTGCCGTCAAAGTTAAAAAGCATCATCTTTATCTTACTAGTAAATACAATGGCTCATTAGAGTATATGGACCCTGAATATGAAAAGACAGGAGGTTTGACACATAAGTCAGATGTCTTTTCTTTTGGAGTTGTGTTATTCGAAGTCCTGTTTGGAAGAAAAGCATCATCTGCTAATCCAGTTCGAGACGATGGAGATGGTTGGTATTTTGCTCGATTGGCGAGATCACATTATGAAGAGAGAACACTGGATGATGTGATCAATCTAGATCTACGAAAACAGATGAACTTGTCATCATTAGAAATCTTCTCAGAAATATCATATTGTTGCTTAAAGAAGGTGCGAGCACTACGTCCAGATATGGATCTGGTTTTTAAAAGGCTTACAATAGCATTGGAACTTCAAGAGAAATATCAAAGTACTGGAAGATCAACCAACCACTTGAAGGTAATTATTTTAGGTTCCATATATATCTAGACTTTGGTTCCATTGAGAAGATTTTGAGATTGAGAAGGTTGAGAAACAATTTGGACCATAGAAATCAATTAGTCTTAACTAATCATAAAAGTCATTGAATTGAATAAAAAGGGTAAAATAGTAATTGAATCACTAAATAAATGATTGAAGACTAAAAACTCTCACAATTATTGCTTCTTTAATTCCGAATTTGATGCCATAATAAATTTTCCTATACGTTCTTTTCCCATCTTATTTTTCACGTATGCATGTTTTGCTTGTTTTGTGAATCATTCATTTTTTTTACATATTACTATTACTATTTATTAATAAAAATACAAATATATTATGACGATTAAAGATAAATATCAGATATCCTATTATCACAATTGAATAAATTCCTTGTGAAACACAAGATTCACGTTTTTAAATGTAATATGTATTTCGCGCAATTTTGAGTTCTTAATCATAAAACATAGTATCTTTATAAATATGAATCTTTAAAAAGCTAGTAAGTTCATACTGAATCATTGTCGATATGTAAATCATACATCATTTATTTAGATTTACGAATCAATCGAATGTGTGAATCATACATCATTTATTTAGGTTTATGAATCAATCGAATTTGTGAATCAATAATGAGTCAATGGTGTTTTTTTTAATCTTTACTGGTTGACATAATAATGATTCACTAATAAACCATATTTGATACTAAAAAAAGTTTACTTAAAATATGAATCATCACATAAATAAACAATAGGAAGGTTGGTGACTCGTCAAAATATATTAAGCATGTACATATTTGTGATAATAAAAAAGGGTGACAACTAATAAGGATTAATCACCAATTTTAAGTGATGATTCATATTCTTGTAATAATGAATCAATTGTTTTATATGATACGTAGTACTAAAAAAGAGTACATATTCGTGTGAATGCATTTGACGGTAACGAAAACTACGTAAACTAAGTAAAAAAATGAATGAATTAGTAATTTTTGAATTTTTATTTAGAGAAGAGGACATGTAGCACATATGCATTAAATTAGAGTTAATGATAGTGAAATATAGAATTTTAAATGTCTATCATACCTTTGTATTAGCTTAATGAGATGAATGGTCGTGATCATTTCTCATTCTTCTCAATCTAAAACTCTTCTCAATCGATCCGGATTATATATATATATATATATATAGACTTATGATCAAATAAGAAAATTACTTAAAATAAGAAGGAATAAGAAGAACTATAAACATAAATTCGAGATGCACCGACCTAAATTAGATGCATCCTATAATCTTATATGCATTATAACGCACCATAGTGTGTTTTATAGCTTTAATCGAGATGCATATACATATATTAGATGCATTTCATGATTTCTCTTATTTTTTTCTTCTACTGCGTGCAAAATCATGAAAATCAATTTGCACCATCTATCGTCAAATTAACTTTCGAAACTCAAGATGTTGCATCTATATGAATAGAAATGCATCTAATGCAAGTCGATGTCTCTCAAATGTGTAGTTTGGTCACTTCTCACCACTTCTTATTTTAATTTAATTCTCATTTGGATCGTTACTATATATATATATATATATATATATATATATATATATATATATATATATATATATATATATATATATATACACATATACATATACATACATACTAGGAAGTGATTTTGGCCGTGCTAAGCATGGCCCAGAAATTAATATTGAAGTCTTTTGAGAATATAAATAAGCGGGTTATAAGTGGGTTTAATCTATGAGTATAGTAAGTGATATCAAATTTCAGTTATATAATGTATTGACAACCAGTATTTATGGCTAAAACATAAAAATCTGAAATTGGATATCTATTTCCTCATCAAGTGATATAGATAAACTCTATTATTTGACGTGATGAGGAAATAGTCTACAACACCATCCCCTACTTGCTAAGCTACTAAGTTGGAACATATTGATATGTATAATCGATTATATAAATGCTTATATATATATAGTTTTCTTAAGAGTAAATTACATAATTGGTCCTTGTGCTTTGTCGGATCTTGCAGAAAATGTCCCCTGCTTTTTTTTTGGCGTTTCGTCCACATGGTTTACAAATCTTACGGATATTGTCCTCGTCCAAAAATGTCCGTTAAGTGTTTTGCACCGTTAGTCCTTCGTTAGTGCGATCCGTTAAATGTTTTTACCGTTAGTCCTTCGTTAATAAATTTTGCACCGTTAGTCCTTATTTTTAAAATATAGTTTTCCCAATTAGTCCCTCCGTTAATAATATTTTTCACCCGTTTTGTCCGTTTTATCCGTTTTGTCCGTTTTTATCCGTTTCCCCGGTTTTTCGTTTTCGTCCGTTTCTTTCGTTTTTATAGTTTTGTCCATTTTCTTACGTTTTATCGGTTTCATCCATTTTGTCCGTTTTCTTACGTTTTATCGGTTTCATCCATTTTTGTCCGTTTTCTTTCGTTTTCTTAATTTTTTCCGTTTTAAATGCGTTTTATCGGTTTTCTTACGTTTTGTCCGTTTAAAAAAATTTGAATAAAAATTTCAAAAAAATTGAATAAAAATATATTTTCAAAATAAATATTTTTTAAAAAATATGTCCGTTTTTTGAAATTTGAAAAAAAATATTTGAAAAAAAATTTGAAAAAAATATTTGAAAAAAAATTTGAAAAAAAATATTTGAAAAAATTAAAAAAAAAATTTCAAAAAAAATATTTGAAAAAATTTTAAAAAAAATATTTGAAAATTTTTTTTTCGGAAATAAATATTTTTGTTCAATTTTTATTTTTTTTTGAAATTTGAATAAAAAAAATATTTTTCAAAAAAAATATTTTTGTTCAAAAAAAATTTTTGAAATTTTTTATTCAATTTTTTTTTAAATTTGATTTTTTTTTTTCAAAATGTAAGAAAAACAGACAAAAACGTAAAACAACGGGAGAAAACGGAAAAAAACGGACAAAACTTAAAAACCCCGACGAAAACGAATAAAATGTAAAAAAAAGCGATCGAAACGGATAAAAAAGCAGAAAAACGGATAAAAGCGGACAAAACGTAAAAATCGTGCGATAACTATTATTAACGGAGGGACTAATTGGGAAAAACTATATTTTAAAAAATAAGGACTAACGGTGCAAAATTTATTAACGAAGGACTAACAGTGCAAAACATTTAACGGACTGCACTAACGAAGGACTAACGGTGCAAAACACTTAACGGATCAGTTACATAAATCGTCCCTGTGGTTTGCGAAGTTAACGGTCAACTAACGGCATGACCCGTCAAAGGACCAAACCCGTAACTTTTGCATACCACGAGGACATGACCCGTCAAAAAAAAAACACAGGGACATTTTCTGCAATTTTCAACAAACCACAAGGACCAATTATGTAATTTACTCTTTTCTTAATAAAGATTGACAATGATTTTTTTTTTACACTTATTGCTTATAGCATATTGATAGTTTTATAATTTGGTACTTCTATATCTTATTTATTTTCATGTAATATATGAATTTTGAGTTAAATTAGAAAACCACACATCATTTAAGTTATAAATAAATTATAAACATTATATTTGTTGATTGAGATAACAAGAATACATCATGATCATATGTACACCCTTATAGGCATGGCCTCCGCCTACCTAATTCAAATATTCATTCATTTTAGTCATCAACAACTTCCTACACACCTAACCTTTCTACTGTAACAGAGTTTATTCCATAAGTATGCTTGTTTTTTAAAACAAGGACACATGTATGCTTGTTTGAATATTTTATTCCAAAAGTATGCTTGATTTATAAAAAAAATAGAAAATTAGTTTTCTCTCCTCTCCATTTATATCAATGCACCTGCCTCCATTGTTCTTAATTGATTTAAAAAGAAAGAACATAGTTTAGAAATAACTAACTATTTGTAATCTACATATATATTGTATTTAAAACTAATCAACCATACATAACAATATGTTATGTAACTACTTTATATATGTATTGAACAAATGACAACTAATCATACTGTTACCCAACTACTTCATACAGTAACATTTTCATTTTCATTCTATTTAAACATGCATGGTAATTATACGTTAATTATGGCTTTTATAAAATGAGCAGTGTTCATGATGTTTAATGTAATGTCAAGTGTGTCCTTCTTATAAAATGAGCAGGAACCTAATTTTCTAATTTTTTTTTTATAAAACAAGCATACTCTTGGAATACTATATTCAAACAAGCATACATGTGTCCTTCTTTTAAAAAATAAGCATACTTCTGGAATAAACTCACTGTAACACCCTACTTTTACTACTTACTTCTCGCACCCACTCCAAGGCGTTACTTGTAAGTCACAACAAACCCATTTCTAATAATGGATCCATATTGATAAAAAAAAATATATGCTGAAGTGGAAGATACAAAGTTCAATGCAGTAGAACTATGATTTGCAATTCGGAAGTGCAACAAACTTGATGTTTGATTGACAATAGAATATAATTAAATTACCAAAACATTTAAGTCAAATTAGCAAAATAACTAATAAATATAGTATAAATAAATACAATATCTGAATAAGCTAAGTAAATCGTCTAATACGAACTATTTTTAGTTTTTTACTAATTACTATTTTTTTAGTGACTTAAGTTTAGTATGCAATTGAAATAAACATATTAACAGAGACAAAGAAACAAATATATATACTTACCAATCTAACCACAAACATGAACATTTGCCAAAAACTACATAGCTAAGAAATTTTATACTCCGTATATGCATATATATTGTGTCTACCAAATCATGCGCGCCCACAAGTGTCATGCCATATTCTTCTTGCTTTGCTTCATGACCCGTCGTGAGTAATACCAGCACCGAGCTCCTCTGTCGTTCCAGCCACTCAACTGTCTGAAACTCACTGGCTAGTTGTTTGAGCAGCAAATACAAATACAGAAACAAAAAACCAAGCCAGATCTAGTTTATATATATTCTAGGTATAGTTATTTGCAACATAAGGGGGAGGGAGTGAGGGAAAGTACCAACATGTTAGAAGGTGAGACGTATAGAAAGTAGAAGAATTTTGAGCTGCAAATACGAAACAAAAAACCAAAGCAGATGTTAGTTACATGTTATAGTCGAAGCTGTAGATAATAAACTTACAAAAAAATGGACAAATAACGTTGAGAGGAAGGCAGGAAGCACAAGATGGTGAGACCGTGAGAGTGAGTTATCTGGAAAGATGAAAGGTTATGAAATCAAGTACATATCTGAATATCTTTGTTGAAGCTTTACAAAATTGTTAAAAAGAAGATTAAGTGAGAAAGAAAGAAGAAGCTCACATATGTAAAATAATGAGTGTGTTATTGTCGATGGAAAATTTTGTCGCCGTATATTGGCAAGTGGGGAAAGGATGGATAAAGGTTGAGACTTGAGAGAGATATACCGGAGTTGGTGAGTTGAATTTGGTGATAGTGTAAGAGATAAATGAGATATGATGTGAGTGAGGAGCATGGGCGGTACCAGAAATTTTTTCAAGAGGGGGCAAAAGTTAAAGTGAGTCAGGATCGGTTCATATCGAGAACTTGTGACCTATGTTCTTATAATTAAATCGAATTTGATTGAAAGGATTTTTTGTATTTTTTACGCGCGAACCAAAACTAAGAATTGATGGTGATATCACAATTGTTAGCATATATTTACTTTTTCTAATCCATATTAACACAAGTAGTTAAAGGAAAATAAAAAGATGGATAACAATAATTCACAAAATCTATAGAGTAACACAAGAATCGAACATTATATCTCCACGAAAGTGCAAATGTCCTTAACCGTTTGACTATGATACAACTATTTTATAATTTTTCACCATTATACTATTTACTCATTTATGGGGGCAAAATAAAAATCACTTGGTCATCTTGAAAATCGCATTACTCTAGTGAACTTTGCGAGGCGATTCTTGCCTCGTTGGTACCGCCACGGTGAGAGAAGCGTGTATCAAATTTTCAAAATATTCAACAGAGGCAATTATTAGCAGTTGATGTGTAATTTTTGGAAGCCAAGCAGTTATTAGAGCTCTCTTGCTCTATATATATATATATATATATATATATATATATATATATATATATATATATATATATATATATATTTATAAAGGTGAATTTATATTAACTTCTAAACTTTTGTACATCATAAGAATAACAAAACATCTTGGACATTTCCAAATCGAAACAAAATAAAATTCATAACATCCTATATCGCCATCTAGCGATATTAGACAAAGCTGGTCTCTCACAAGCATTTAATTGCACAGCCTTTTACATCACCGCACTTTTACCCATCTTCTTAAGCTGAATTCACCTTTTAAGCACCATATCATCTAACTACATTTCCTTAATACCCTCCCACAAAGTCCATTCAACCATCATCCACAATAAACCAAGGTAGAAAGGGTGAAAGGCATCATTTGGGTATATATGAAATTCATGAAAGTGGGGTGATATATGTAAATAATCCTAAAATAAAAATGTTTTTATTATGCAAAGTTTAGGAAGTCTTGTATATTAAGGAGTAAATTGCAAAATCGTCCTTGTGGTTTGGCCAAATTGCACGTTTCGTCTTTGTGGTTCATTAAGTGCAAAGATGGTACGTATTTTCTACTGTTACGTGCACTTTTGGTCCTTCATTTTAACCGGCGTTAAGTGAGTTTCGTTAATAGTTGCACGTTAGCCCTTTTCGCTAACGATCGTTGCAACGTTCATCCTTTACCGTTGCAATGTCCATCCTTTACTAACGGTCGTTTATAATTTAACGTTTTCATCCGTTTTTTATACATTTTCGTTCATTTTATTACGTTTTTGTCCGTTTTTATACGTTTTGTCCGTATTTCTACGTTTTCATCCGTTTTTTTACGTTTTCGTCCGCTTTTTTTACCTTTTCGCCCTTCGTCCGATTTTTACGTTTTTGTCTGTTCCTATACGTTTTCTTCTGTTTTTTTTACGTATTCGACTTAAAAATTTCGAAAAAAAAATTGAAAATTTTTCGACATAAAAATTTTTCTGTCATAAATTTTTTTCTCAATTCTTTTTTTAGAAATTCTTTTTCAAAATTTTTCTTTTCTAATTTTTTTTCGAAATTCTTTTTCAAATTTTTTTGAAAAAGAATTGGAAAAAAAATTGAAAAATTTTATGTCGAAAAAATTTGAAATTTTTATGTCGAAAAATTTTGGAAATTTTATTTTTGAAAAATTAGAAAAAAAAATTTATGTCGAAAAAATTTTCAAAGTTATTTTTCAATTTTTTTTTTCGACATTTTTATGTCGAAAACGTTAAAGCGGACGAAACGTAAAGAAATGGATGAAAAGTTTAAAAAAGGCGAAGCGTAAAAAAGCGATTAAATTTTAAAAAGCGGCGAAAGCGTAAAGAAATTGATGAAAGCGTAAAAAAATTGAAAACGTAAAAATGGACGAAAATGTAAAAAGCGGTAAGCGTAAAGAAAGCGGACAAAACGTAAAAAGGAACAAAAATGTAAAGAAATGGAAGAGAACTTTAAATTATAAACAGCCGTTAGTAAAGGATGGGCGCTGCAACGGTAAAGGATGAACGTTGCAACGATCGTTAGCCAAAAGGGCTAACGTGTAATTATTAACGGAACTCACTTAACGCCGGTTAAAATGAAGGACAAAAAGTGCACATAACAGTAGAAAATACGTACCATCTTTGCACTTAGTGAACCACAAGGACAAAACGTGCAATTTGGCTAAACCACAAGGACGATTTTTGCAATTTACTCTATATTAAGGGTGCGTTTTTTTAAACCTTTTGTAATTGAGGAATGCAATAGAAAAACTAATTGTTTGGAGTGTGGGGCTGGGAAGTAGAACAGTATACAATACCCTTAGACAAGGGATTCTACAAAAGATATATGACTCGATGACTTTTGGTTGAATTCAATATTGGGGGTTTAACCCTTTGGGTTGGACTCACTGGTTAAAAGTGCATGAATGGTACAAATTCAATCTCTAAATATCGTAACTTAGTGACAAATATAAAGGGGTAGTGAAATACAGGACAAATAATTGGGGTTTGCTTCACATTTCTAAAATGGTGGCCCAAACCGATTATCTGCTACTTTTTTTTTTTCTCTAACTTTTTTATTATACAAAAATTACTAAATTATAATAAAGGTTTTGCTAATAACAGCTTAGGGTTGTTAACAACTAGTTTCCGAGATTTTTGGCAAGACAATATAAAATGTTCAAACAAAATCATTCAAAATCATCCAAGATTACTAATCATGTCTTAAAATTTCTCACATACAAATTAAATTTCACTCTTCTTATTGGTCATTTTAGCCAAAAATACGGAGCATGTTTCTCACTATGTCTTAATATTAACGAATTTTATGAATAATTTGTTGTTATCAACATCCCTAAGGGTGGTCGTTAGTATTTCCCTTATAATAATTATTTAATATGTAGTATTTAACAATGTATTTTCTATTTCTTCATTTATGAGCAAGTAATATGAGCAAAAGGGGGCTATGAACTCACCTCGATCAGCAAATCAAATACACAACAGAATCAAATGGGTAGTCTCGTAACAACAAAACCCTACAACACTTCACTTACGGCACGACCTAATACATAACGACGCATCTCAAAACATGTCCCATAATTTTAATTAAATGCACTCAGTTTTCCATGGTCAAAACACGTTCATATCCAAATCGTTTCTAAATTTTAAAAGAGTTTTGGTATCATCAGTCGTGTATACAAAGACATATGGACTCAAGAATACTCACGCCAAAGCAAAAGTCAACAGAAAAGTCAAAGGTGTAACGATGAAGACTTGAGTCGAGAAAATAGACGGAAGTATTCGTAGTCAATATCAAAGCCAAACACAAACATTGATAAGTCGATTGGTAATATCCGCATTTACACTTTAATCCAATTGTATCTTTATTTAAAACAAGGTTGGACTTATGGTTTTAATAAAGAATTTGGAAAATATTTCTAAGTATAAGAAATTCACAAAATTTGGGCATGACCCGTTCGTTTATTGAACAATCCCAAGTCAAATGACTCGATTGAGTTTCAATTTCCCCAATTCAATCTATTAATCATTTAAAAGCAAACTTCGTATTATTAGCGTTTAGGCATTATTCCCTTATTGTTTATCCGTTACGAATCGAATACATTAAATTCATTACAAGTCTAATGTACTATACTCGTATCGTATTCCAAAAGATCCATGATGTCCAAATTCTAATAACTGTCCGATAAGTCCAACAATAAATAGTCCAATCTCAATATCAATCCCAATCAATGTTGCAATCCCATGTATCGAATCGGTTACCAATCGATATCAAATCACACTAACACAATTAACGGTCAACTAGGTTAGGCTAAAACTTAATAAGGTATTCGGACGAATTAGTGGGTCCTTATTAGATTCATCAACCCAATAAGTCCAATAACTCTTTCGCCTAGCTTATTAATCCAAAGACAAACCTACACATCAAACAAATGGTAAGTCCATAGGATAGGTCACGTGATAATAAAGTCATTCCAATACACTTGTTGGGCTCTTATTGAACTCGTCAACACAATAAATCCAACAACCATATTAGTCGGGTCTATTAACACTAAACCAATTTGAAACTTATAATAAATCCGAATAAATCCAAGTTCACAATCAATCCCAATTAATCTTGTAAATCATAAATGGTCACGTGTCTCGAAAAGTCCAATGGATCCTCGTGTGTCTCGTTTTTATAAAATCATTAGGTATTTGTTTTTATTGAATATATTTTGTTATTAAATGGATTTAATAACAATTTACGTTTACTATTAAATTTTCATTATTTACTTAATTTCTTTACTTTTGTCCAAATTAATCCGAACGCTCTTATATAAACACACGAGTCGTTTTCATTATTCGAGTCACGGGTCAATAATATACTCTTGGGTCAAAACATATCTTAGGCCTAAGTATTATAAGCAACTATTCGGACCCCAAGGTGTTATGGGCTTCGGCCCACACTCATCATAACCAAACAGACTGAAAGTATTACCCGGCCAAACAAGCCAAACGGGCTATGCAAGTGGGCTTAAGCCCAAACCAAATTGAAACCGGCTCCACATGAGCCCGGACCGAAAATAAGCTTGGTATAAGCTTAGTAGCTTACGAATAAGCTGTGAAGCGAGAATAAGCCACGGAAAATAAACCGAGACAAAACACCTTAACACGCTATGAGCAAACTAAATAAGCTCAATCACACCACGAATAAGCCGAATAACCATAAGCCGAGTACAAGCCGAAAATAAGCTAAAACAAAACGAACCTAGGCAAACAAAATAAGCCAAAGAAATAAGTCGAGTCGTAACAAGCTCGCGCGTAGCTTTTACGCAAGCAAAACACCAAAACAAGCTCCCGTGAGCTCGATGCTCAAGTAGCACATCCAAAACACAAACACGACTCAAACTTGATGATACCACATGTTTCAAACATGAATTCATTCTCAAAATTAGACTTGGTTTTTAATAAACCCTATTCACAAACACGTTTTGACCAAATACCGATTCATAAGACACGGGTTAAACACAAACCTTGGTTACCTTAACCAAAACTCGAACCAAAAAGAGGAAGAGAGAAGAAAATGGTGCGACTAGGGTTCCAAACAAGATAAAATGGACACGAGCTTTCTTCAAACCACACACAAACGAGTCATGAGCTTTCTTCTACACTAACCCGAACAAAAAACAAGATATGATGGCGCTTGGGGTCTCGATGCCCGCGCCTAAACTATCAAAACACACTCACACGACCCAAGAGAGGGTGGGAGTGGCGGTGTGTCACTGAGGTGACGGCGGCGACGACCGGTGATGGAGGTGGTGTTGTTGCCGACGACGGCTAAAAAGGGAGAGGGAGAGAAAATAACTTTTAGGTTTAGGGTTTGACAAATGAGGGTGAACCCTCATATACTACTTTCGGGCCAAAAGTGTCACTTCCAAAAGAACCGGGGCGCGTATGAAATATAAGTCCAAGGACCAAATGCGTAAATTAGCTAATCTTTCTCGAAAACTCGTTCGAGACAAAATTAGACTCGGTAATGATCGATTCAAAATACGTAAATGATACCGTTGCGCTCATAATAAAATTCCAATCAAATAGAGTAGTCACATGACTATTTTTACCGTAAATGATAAAATCATTTAAATTAATGTGTATTTGATTCCTATTTGTGTCGTAACGCGTGTGCTAACGATCTCACAACCATAAGGTAATCTCACATATCATATAATAACTTCACATATCATCAATTAATTCACAAAATCAACTCAATTATTGTCCAAAGCCTTACACAGTGACCAATATGTTAAAAATCAGTACGATGTGGTATTAAATAAGTTTTGGAAAATACCGGTACAATGAGAAATACATTTTATTATACATATTGTACAAACTAATAAAATACACAAAGCTTCATACAATTTATTTGAAAACAAGTTGAAGGTACATATGGTTTTAAAAGCCGGACCAAACCAACGGGTTAAACCGGTTTAACCAGGAATCGGGGTTACCACCGGTTCGGCTAGCCAATAAAAGCCGTCCGAAAACGAATCTGAGTGGTCCATCGGAACCGGTAAAAATGGATTAATCGGGCTGGGCCGGGATCATTTTCTTTTTGTTTCGTCATTTTTATTATGTCGATGCATGGACTTTAATCACAGGGTACTCGTCACCGCAACGCGCGGTTACCTGCTAGTATTCTTATATAAGCTCACCCCTCCTTAAATAAGCCACAAAATTTGGATTTATCAAAAGCCCCTTATATAAGCTCATAATGCCACTTATATAAGCTTAGCCAAGCACTTAGTTTACATTTATTTAAAACATATAAGCTAATAAGCTCATAAGCCCATCATATAAGCTTAACCATTGAAGCATATGACAAATCCAATGACTAAGATGAGGATAAGAAAATGGCTATGATACTTGTCCATCATTCGGTACCTTAAAATATGACCAACTACAGGACGAGTCCTTAATTACCACTGACTGGACTAGGCTAATCTATACTACTTTATAAAACATTTGAGACTTGCTTATAATGGTAGGCTTAAAAAATTAAGATTCAACACTTGCTTATTGCGGAAATTTCAATAGCTTGTTGCATACACACAAATAAACGTTACATCTGAAAAATTAAGTGTATTAAATTCGTAAACTTGTAACAACCCTCTAAATTAATACAACACATTTAAAAAACTTGTAACAACCCATTTTAAAACATCACCTAACCTAACCACAAATCATATATAAACTAACAGAAAACACACACTCTCCCTGTCAAAACTAATAACACACAGCTCTCCAAAAAGCTACCTATTGTTGTCATTAACAACATTTAAATCTACCGCCATCGGTGCCAACAACATTCGTCGTCACCACCACTATTTTTTTTTAGAGGGTTTTGACCGGTTGTTTGGACTAGGTGTATGCCTGGTGATATATCATTGTTATTCTTAAAGTTATTTTAATTTAAATTATCATTCATTTGTATGGTTATTGTTAAAAAAAAAAAAAAAAAAAAAAAAAAAAAGCTTAAATGCTTAATCGAACAATATTTGCTCATTGTAAAATATAGTCATAGGATATTTGCATTGCATCACGCGGTACCACTGCTAGTACATAATAAAAAGATAATAAGGTAATAAGATAGTCTGATAATACAAGTAACCATCACAGATTGATAAAAGATAAGTGTACTAGAACATTAGCACACACACATAACTATTATCAAAGAAGTTTGCGGGTGTTCCTAGTGTGAGTTCGTGGGAGTGAAGATGATGTTTGAGAATACGTTCTATCAACCAACTAAAGGTCTACTATACTAGTCTGAATATAGGAGGGTTAGGCAACTTCTAATAGCATTCAGTTCTGTAACTTACTAATACTAGTCTGAATCTATTTTACGTATAAACCTTTAAAACATTTATGCATATGAAGAAAATTATATAAAACTATTGAAAATGTTATGGACTGATATCATGATATGACGCGGCAACTAATTTATAACACATTAAAAAGTTATTTTTTAGGAAATGCTTCTAAGAATGTACTAGCAAGATGCGTCTTCTCATTTGCATTCTCATACTTGCAAACAAGTCATAGTGTAACGCTCTACTTATTTTAACATGTGATGTTGTAGGGGAAAAACATGGATCACTTAAAGATTCGATTAAGTGATATAGAGCTCGCAACCAACAATTTTTCCACCACCAACCGCATTGGGTCTGGCGGATATGGTACAGTGTACAAAGCTGAGCTCGACCACTTCGATGGCACAATCTCATCAGCAACTCAAGCTAAAAATAATGATATTTTTTTAAAAAGACGTAGCGTTGTAGCTATTAAACGCCTATTCATTGGACAAGAAGGAGAAGAAGGGTTTTTCACAGAAATTGAAACGCTTACTAACTGTAAGCATCCGAATATAGTTTCTCTTCTTGGCTTTTGTGAAGAAGGGCACGAGAGAATACTTGTGTATGAACATGTTTCAAATGGAAGCCTAAGTGATTATTTTGGAAAAATTAATAACACGAAGAGATTAACTTGGGCTCAACGCATACAAATATGCCTTGATATTGCACATGGGCTAGATTACCTCCACTCTAGCACAGAAGAGAAACAGATGATAATACACCGGGATATAAAGAGTGATAACATTTTGTTGGACAATAATTGGGTTGCAAAGATTGCTGACTTCGGTCTCTCGAAATTACGCCCACCAAATCACAATGCCAGCACTGTAAATACTCTTAGGATTGCTGGCACAGAAGTGTACTTGGATCCGGAGTATTTGAAGACTGGTAAGCTAAAAAAAGGGACAGATATTTATTCATTTGGAGTAGTTCTATTCGAAATCGTGAGTGGAAAGTTGGCGTATGATGAAAGTTACTATGTCGACAATGAGAAGGGGTTTCGGTCAACCATGCAAAAACACTTCAACGAGGGAACACTGAAAAAAATCATAGATCCTAACTTAATGGAAGCTCCTGAAAACATTCTTAATTATGCCAAATGGTGGAGTCGATAAAAAATCTTTGGATATATTTTTTGATATTGCATATCTGTGTTTGGCTGACACTCAAGCTGAGCGTCCAACAACAAAGGTTGTTATTAACGAGCTTGAGAAAGCATTACATTATCAAGTAAGTAAACGTTTTCCAAGTATATCATTAATTTTCCTCTTGGCCTTTTTTTTAAAGAGTAAATTACAGACTTGGTACCTAAGTATAAAAACTAACGCCGACATATTTTATAGTATTCTTCTTTGTTTCTTTTCTTTAATTTTTATATTTCATCTTGTAGTAACATGATTTGCTGGTAAATAATGTGAAAATAGAAGATACCGCTGTAACAAAATCTTAATATCTTTATTTTCAATTTTTTTGTTTAAAGTTGGGTGCATTGTCATAATTTTACAGGAAAACAGAAAGGACAGCTTTCACATTCAACTTATAGACATAATTTTAGCTACAAAAAACTTCAGTGAGGACAAGTGTATTGGAGAAGGAAGATACTGGAAGCAATACGAAGGAGAGATTCCACGTGCAAATGGACTTACTACAGTTACTGTAAAGCGGTGGGATAAGAAGTCTAGTCAAGCACGTCATCAATATTTGACAGAATTTAAAGTTCTTTTCGAGAATAAGAATGAAAGTATCGTTGCTCTTGTAGGCCACTGTAAGGAAAGCGATGAAAGAATCATCGTTTACGAGCATGCGTCTAACGGAAGTCTCGATATACATTTGGACGATGTGAGTCTCACATGTATAAAGCGCCTTAAGATATGCGTAGGTATTGCAAGCGGACTGGAATTTCTTCATGAAGAGGCTGACATGATACACAGAGACGTCAAAAGCAGCAGCATTCTACTAGATGCTGATTGGGAGCCTAAAATATGTAATTTCGAGCTTTCCTCCAAAAGCATGGAATATCTGAAAGTTGAACATGCCACCGACAATGCTTACGGCTCATTGGGCTACCTTGACCCACGACACGAAAAAACAGGTTACTTAGACACAGATTCAGATGTGTATTCGTTAGGGGTGGTGTTAATGGAGATATTGTGTGGGAGATTGGCGTGGGGAGAGGGATGTGAGGATCACTCTGAATCCTTAGGTCCTTTGGCTGAAAGGCGATTTGAAATAGGAAAATTAAATGAGTTAGTGTTTGAGGGTATTAAGGAACAAATGTTTTCATTATCATTCACTACATTTGCAAGTATTGCCGCTAATTGCTTAGAGCTAGCTTATGAGAGGCCGGATGCAAGTGAGGTGGTAATACAACTTAAAAAGGCATTGGAAATTCAAGTAAGTATTTCATACTATAGCAATCATCAGTGGCCTTCCTTTGATCCTTTCAAAACATTTATGTTCAGCAAAAGTGTTTCGATAAATTAAAATTTTCTGCGAATTAAATAAACAGTTCCTTTTTTATAAAAACATAAAGGAAAAAAAAGCATTTGATTTCATGATTCGTAATTTTGAAAGAATTATGTTATTAAATAAAAACTTATTTTTTCTTTCTTCTAAGATTCGTAGTTTTTTAGATTTATTTTAAAAAGTAAATTCTTGGTTACCTATAGAATGAAAAAGAATTAAGTTACACGTTTGAGTTTGTGATTTTGCTACATTATTGATCTAGACAATTATGTGAAAATTGGATATTAGATCAAAATTATGTTACACCAAAATTGTTTGAAATTGAAACAATTGTGTGAGATAATTGTGACATATATATTGGAATATCGTTGTGGTTCCTCTGTAACATGTTCAATTTCAATTCTATTCCATGGTAATTAACATAAGTGATAACAAAACTATTTGTGAACTATTTATGTTTTTTTTAGTTACGGTATTGCATGTGTATATATACAATAGGGGCAGGACACGGTGCCCTTTAAGTTGCCTTAGTTTTAGTTGTAAATTAGATCTTACAAATGTTGGTGTGACTGGTTAGAAGGTTAAGTTAGTGTTTTATGAATTATGATTGGTTAGATTGTTGCCGATAAGAAAGTATTACATACTTAATAAATAATAGATAGTTCAACTTAGTTACAAAAGATGTAGTAGTTTGGTGGTAGTATAGCATGCATGGTTGTAAGTTGCATGTCCGAGTTCTATCCTTGATTCTAAATTTTTGTTACTTTTTTTTTTCACCTTCTATTCCTTTTTTTTTTTCTTTCTTATTTGAAAATAGGCCACTTTTAAAGTATCGTTTAACATTAATTTTTTTTCTTTGTTATCTGGGTTTCGGACTCGACGTTGCAAATTAAATTTGAAATTACCATACATATAACCATAATTTTAAGGAACTAAATATTGAAACAAATCAAAAATAGCACAAAGTTTTAGCATTCTCAATCCAAGAGGTTTATAAAAAAGAAAAAAACTATATGAGACTTGAAATATTTTCTCTTTTTATCAAATACATTATTATCTATCCTTTACATGAATCTAAAATATGTATAATGAAAAGGATGATGAATAATTAAATAGTAAAATAAATACAAGCATTTCAGTAAATGTGCTTCAATAAATAATAGTGTGGTTAATCGATAAAACATGTAATAATATAAAATTTGGATGAATAACACAAGCCCGCCGCGAAGCGCGGGTTAGTTTACACTCAATACTTATACATTTGTGGTAGCTGGTATGTGCTAAAACATATACCTTTTCTATATCGAAACTGACCCAAAATAACCAAGAAAGAGCCGTTTATTGCTAATATTTGTGGTTTTCTTGAGTTTGTGCTTGTCATGGTATGGATATGTAAAACACGCAAAAGGAACCAAATCGACGAATCGAGCACGAGAGATTAAGAGAGCTTAAGCTGAGCCGGAAGGTCAGAATTATGCATTTATGAAGATTTCTAATCTCCGAGGATGATTTGTGGAAGTTTTAATCAAGTTTGAAGTATTGGCAAAACTAGCCCCTCAAGTTTCAGCAATTGGCAAAAGTGGCCCTTGAAGATTCAAAAAGTGCAAATTTAGCCCTTGGTCTATTTGAGGATTGTCAAGAGTGGTCCTTGAAGATACTTTCAGAATCTACATGATTGGTCCCTTGGAAATCCGAAATTACATTATTGGTCCCTATGGTTACCTTTAAATTCAATGCTAGTCCAAGGTATAAACACATTATCCATCAAATCCATTATCCAAGTCACTAAACAATCACGGCCCAAACCTCACAAAATCCTTACCCAATCCAATACTTAACCCGGCCACGTTGTTATCAAAACCCCAAGACCCGAATAAACCCAAGACCCGCCTTTTACCCGGTCAAAGCAACCAAATACCCGGTCAACGATTTTGAATAACATTAAAATAAATACAAACGCGCCCCAAACACACCATTTACCCTTCTCCTTCCCTGTCTCTCCCAAACACCACCATTTACCACACCCAAACGCCAAGCATAGTACTAAGCATCTATCCTAAGCTTCTAGACTGCTGACTTGTCAGATAGGATTGCCAAGGTGGACGAATGAAGTTCTCTTATTGGTTGCGCCACATCATTCACATGATCCAAGGGCCAAGAATGAATGGAATGATAAGAAAGATGATCAATGGCTGTGATTAGAGATCCTAGATCCTTCTGAAGGCATCCCAAGCCTCCTAGCTCGCCTATTTTTACCCTTTTCGGCCTCATTGTATTTCATCCAATTCCTTGGGTCTTAGAGGAGTTTTGACCATCTTAATTTCTTGTCATTTAATTGTTTCAGAGTGTAACAATCTCATTTTCATTGTCATTTCAATTTCGTGTTTTGTAAGTTCTTTAGTTATTAATGATAATTTTAGTTTAAATTGTTTTCTCATCTTGTCCTTAACATCCGAGTTTACTGTTATAAGCTTATTTCTATTTGTCTTATAAGCTCTTTTGAGCTTTTGCATCTGATTTGAGTTTGTCTTAGTCTAAAAATCTGCTTAAATCTCAAGTTTTGAAAAAGTCAAATAAAGTCAAAGATCAAAAGTCAATCTATTTCATGTTAATTTCTGGTTTTAGTTTGTTAAAATGATGAGTTTCATGTTTATATAAGTTTTTAAATTAGTCTTAGATAGAATCTCATCAGGTTGAAGTGGTTTTAATTCATTTTGGAATTTAAAGTAGTGTTTGGTTAAATGCTTTAAACTTAGTTAGAGGGTAAAGTAGTGGATTTAATCTGTTGCTTTAGGCTTGGTATTGATCATTGAGTTTACATCTGTCTTTATTTTGCATCAAACTTCATCTATAGTCAAAATTACCTTGTATCTGTTCTTATATGCAAATCTGTTGGAATCATTTGAGCTTGTTAACCATATAGGTTTAAAATCAGTAAAGCCAGCTTGTTAAAGTTTTATTTCATCCATTCTAAGCTTAATCAGTTCTTCATTTGGATTTAAATCTCAAGAAAGTCAATCTTCACACTGTTTTTAAAAGTCAAAACCAGGACTTAAAGCCGGTTTTATGCAGAACTTGCGTGTTCGCATGGTGTTCATCTGTTATAATTAGAAGCTCAATTTTGTTTATAAACAATTTTCTGGTGGTCTTCAAGTCCACACTTTTGATTTTCACTTAAGCCTATTGGATAAGTGATACATAAGCCCAGTAGGGGGTCGAATCTTTTGGCATTTGAGCGGTTTGCATCAATCGCTTGTAAAATGCTCATTAGTGGTTAGGAGTAGATGTAATTAGTTGCCTTAGAGTAGTTTTAGGATAATTTAGCTTATGTTTTCAGTTGGTTCCCTCTAGTGCTTATTAGCTTATTTCCACTTGCTTATTCCTTATCAGTTTACATAGCAGCCTTCATTTCTTCTACATAAGACCATGTTTTCTTATTTTTCATAACTTTAGAATATTATTTTAGGATTTCCCTGAATTTTTCATCATTTTTAGCTGTTGTTTACTATTTTTCTTGATTTAAAATAGTTTTTAAGCCTTTTTAAATACCTTTAATTGCAATTAATTGAGAAAAAGTTCCAAAAATAATTTTTCAATTTTAATAGATTAAGATAAATATAAAAAACATAAAAAATATTTTTCCCTATTTTTCCCTTTTCATTTGGTATTTTTCACAATTTAAATTAGATTAAATTAGTATTAAATTCATAGAAAATAGGAAATTAATCAGAAAATTACAAAAATAGTTTTGAAAAGTCTCTTATGTTATTTTAGATTTTTAGAAAGTAATTTCATAATTTTCCCCTTTGTTTTGATAATTTTTAGATAATTAGTTTTATTTTTAAAGTTAATAATTAGTTTTTAATTAGAATAAAATCAAGAAAATTCCTAAAAAATAGTTTTAATTCATAATTAGTTTTCACATTTCATTTTTAGAGTAAAAGTAATTTTAGGTTATTTTTAGGATCTAGATTAGACGTAATTGCTTTTTATTCGCGTTTCGTTATAATTTCGTATTTGCGTTTTAGTGTAGAATTGCGTAGTTTGCCTTAGTTCTTAGGTTTTCCCCTTAGATTTTAGTTCCTTATGCTTTCCTTATCCCGTAGTTTAGATAATATCATATTATCCCCTTCTATTATTCAAATCCCGATTATCGAGACGTGAGTTGGAAATTCCATTCAACCCTCGTTCGGAACGATCTCGGTGCTCAAACCTAACACGTTTGAGTTACCCACATACTACACACTTCTTTATTATTGATCAGTGTCCGAGCCGTTTTAAGTTTCTCACGGTTAGTCATTCACAAGTGGCTAGCTTGTGTGAGTTAAGCTTGACGTGTTTCGTTCACTGCGAATCAATTTTTGGCGTCGCTGCCGGGGAGGGCTTGTAGCGAGTTTTCGTATTCCGTCTCGAATCGCGTGCATTTGAAGATCCTTCCTCGTGAAGTTATCGTTGATATTTGTACATATCCCTTTTGTAAAAACCCAAAAAGATTTTCTTTTTCAAAATTTGTTTAAAAACCCAAAAATATTCTTCTTTACCCTCTGAACCGTCAATTCTTTATCTCTTTATCCTCTTATATGTATAATTCTTCTCGATGTCTTCGTCTTACCATTATGGTTGTCAATGGTGTGGGGGACCTCAAAATGGTGGGAATTGTCCCGGATGTAGCATTGTGAATACGGGAAACGAGTTTGTCTACGACCAATATCCCTACAATGATACGACCGATTTCCTTAACCAATCCCCATACCATGAGACGGAGTCATACTCTTGTGAGTACTGTGGAGGTCCTCACCAAGGTTTTCAATGTCAAGACCAATTTAACAATACAACCTTTAGTTATGAACCTTATCCATATACTTCACAAACCCGTCACAACAATCATCTTGTTGTAGTATTGTGGAGGTCCGTGACGTTAACTCCGATTGTCAAATGCAAAACCCGCTTGTCTATGAGCGGGTTCCTTGTAATAATTACGACTATCCTTATAACCCACCTCCACAATACCATGAGATTCAACCACAACATCCGCAAATTCCTCAAGATAGTTTCCAAAGATGTATTAATATACTCAAGAATTTATGGATGAACATGGTATCGAAAAGATCCTCATCGAAAACGATGGTGAATTACTTGTCAAGATCGAGCGTCGCAACGAAAGATCTATGATAGAATTACTCGAAGAAGAAGAACGAGCAATTTCAGTTGAAAAATGCCTTCAAGAAATACGAATTGAGGAGCAAGCACTTGCAAGACGTGCCCGATGGCTCGCGACTTACATCGACGATGATGATGAGGATTCCATCCAAATGAAAGAATATTATGCAAGTTTGTCGGATGAATCCCCTCCCGTTTCTGAGCCTTTCATTTCCGATCCTTACCCTTCACTCACACCGGATGAGAGAAGTGATATCGTATTGGAAGAGGTCGATGATTCTATTTCTTCAAACATTGTTGATCCCGTTGACTCTCTCATAATGGGGGACGAGCCTCTTAGCACTATTCCGGAAACGGAATCGTCTTGTGTTGAGAGCCTTGACCCAATCCCAAGTGAGTCCGAGGATTTATCTGATAGTGATTGTGATTCGCTTTTATGTGATTCTCTTGACATCTCCGAGGTTACTTCCGGGATTTTCTCAAATCCACTTTTTGAATTCAAGGACGACTACACCTTTTGCGAAGTTAATCCTCTTTTGACCAAGATTTTGAGTCCGATTCGAGACCACAACGGAAGTGGTGGATATTGCTAGCTCTCGAGCACACCACTTGTCCCATCTCGTGTTCCGACCTTTCTCTCCCGTCATGTGATGTTGAAGAAAGTATTGAATCCGACACTGAAGATATTATGGAGATTGATGAATTGGTTAAAGTGGTTGAAGACGATATTCTTGATAAGCCGCCAAGTGATTCTAATATGGAAGAAATCGACTTACCCATTGATGACTTGATACCACCGGGTATTGAGGATACTGATGATGATCCCGATGGGGATATGGTTGTTCTAGATGGTTCTCTTGACTCTCCTTCTTCTGATGAGTCCACCATCACTTATCCCGTTGAACCCGCATGTGAAGACAAAATCTTTAAACCCGGGATATGCATTGATGAGTTCTTTGTTGAAAAAGTTTTCTGTGATAAGGATCCTCCGTTGGATGCTTTCGTTGTTGAGCCTACATCTCTTATCCTTTACCATGAGCTCCCATCTTTCTTGGAGTATTCTCATTGTGATCTGTCATTCCTTCGTCCACCCGCAAAACCGCCGGATGATGGATCATTCTTTCATATCCCTTATGTGCTGATGCCCGACATTTTCGTCCCCACCCAACCCACCCAGTCTCATTCCTTTGGGAATGAGGATACCGTTTTGACCCCGGTATCTCTACCACTTTCTTCCCAAGGACAAATGAATCGGGACGAGTCGGGCTAGCGACTCGGTGATCAAAAACATGGCGCTTCGTGGGAGGCACCCCATGCTTATCCATCTATCTTCTATCTATTTTCTAATAAGTGACGCCGAAGGGGTCCGCTTCTTCGATTTCTCGTGTTTGGTTGTTTGTGATGTTGTGTTTAGGATGTTCCCGATATGAAGACTTTCGTGCTCGAAGTTTGTCATTTTCTCAACTCGAGTTTCATGATCGATCGATGGAAACCGATATCCTAATCTTATCGACTAACGTTTATCTTTGAGCATACTTAATAAACGGCTTTTAGATTTTCGTGATACCTTGCTTTAAACATTGAGGACAATGTTTCGTTCTAGTCTGGGGTAGGGTAATCTTCGATTTGATTTGACCGCACTTGCTTATTTCTGTCGTGTTTCTCTCGTAACCCCGTTTTTCCTTAGAAAATGAAAAAAATTTGTGCAAAAATGAGCAAAATTTAAAATTTTTTGTAAGCTTTTGTTAAGTCTTTTTGATTGAAAAGTTAGGTAGTCTCTTAGATAAGAAGCTATAAAATGCGAATTCTAGCTCACAAAGCCAAGATTTTGCAAGTTTCCCTGAGTGACTTTAAATATGCATAACTTGATTTCATTAGACGAAACATTTGCTAAGTTAATATATGTTTTGACACCTTGATTGACTTTCCGCTGGTGAGAGTAGGAATAGAATTCTGACTTGACCGGGCGTGTTGAGCTCTAGCTTGTTCCCTTAACCATAGATAATCTAAAATTATCGGCTAAGCATCTCATGGATCTCATTATTTGGGATTTTAAATTTGCAGAGATCGAGAAATGATAGAGTTACTTGTCACACCCCAAATTACTGCTTTGGTGGAATGGAATTCTCGGGATCGATCGTCATAGCATCACAATCACAAGTTATATTGAACGACCTAAAGTGTCGTTTGGAAAACACATCGCTTGATTTAATAAAACAATCGAGTTTACAAGGTATAGGTCCCATAAGAAAATCAACTTGTGCGGAAATAAGTTTGTTACAATTCAAACGATGTTTTAAAGTACGTAAAACTCAAGTGCGACGAGTCGTCATCACGACTCCATGATGTCCAAATGCATGCCATGAAGTGAATGCCTTAGATACCTGAGATAAAACATGCTAAAAAGTGTCAACACAAAGGTTGAGTGAGTTCATAGGGTTTGTATTGAAATGTAAAGCCTTTCAAAATCGTTTATGCAAGAAAGGCATTGTAAATCCACCGCCCAAGTTCCGCCCATACAAAACTTGCAACTCGTGTATTCACAACCCATTGCCAAAGTGTAATATAGTTTATGATCAACGCATGATGTCAAATGAATTCACATTATAATGCATAACTTAATGTATCCATAGTTACTTAATATAACACCTAATTCGTAAGGTTTCAAATTGTTCCATGACCATTAGTGCAATGATTATACCAAGACCATCAGCTCAATGAATGTACCAAGACCATCGGTCCCATGAATATACCAAGACCATCATCCCATGAATATACCAAGACCATCACAAATGAATATACCAAGACCATCAGTCCAATGAATATACCAAGACCATCAGTCCAATGAATATACTATGGAAATACTACGTATAGTAATACTGTTACTTTGCATGACTAAACATTCAGTTCGAATAAACATATAATTTGCAAATAGTCATGAATGTAATAAAAATTATTGAGCATGCATCTCCCCCAAAGAGTTTCATAAATAATTAAAACGAGAAAAAGTGGGGCTATGACTCACTTGATAAACTGGTATGATGACAAGAGTGAGTACACTGAGGTATAGCGGGAAACTTTAATCTGGACCTATTACCAATGATATGATATGATATGTAATAAGTTATGATGTAATGTTATGCATGCATTTCGTATGTTATTTATACCATTTACGGGTTTTTGAAAATAATACTTATCGTCGAAAAATACTCTTTTGACGTCTTGACCCTTCAAAAATGACTTTACAAGTTTTTACGTCAAAATGTCATCCTACAATGGTTTCGTAATGATTTATGGTGAAATTTTCACTTTTCGTCGTAAAACAATGTCGTCGGAATTTTTCATGAAAGTGACAAAAATGGCTTTGGAAAACTAGTCGTAAAATGGTGTGCGTCGATCGTTAGGAAACGAACTCGACGGTTTTGGAAAGTTTGTATCGAAATCTAGAAGTTTCAGTTCAGGAGTTTTCGTCAAAAAGGTCTCGAACATAAAGATAATAAGGGTTAAAGATGGTGATTTTGGCTAATTGTTGTGTAAAAGTGAGTTTCGCCAAGTTTAAACATCCGTAATTAATTTATTTCAACTCCGCTATACAAACGGCTTGTCGCTTTGAAAAATATGCTCGGTGATCTTTATTTTATTAGAAGACAATTGCTCCAAAAGTTCCATATCATGGTTAAAACAGCCTCCAACATGGTCGTTATACCACCGTAACACTTGTATCGTAAAAATAATATAGTTTTCGAAAATAATAGTTACGGAAATTTTATGAAAACGTGCATATCTTTGTCGTTTCAAACCGCTTTCACGTATAATACGTCCTTAGCTTCGTATCAAAGTATACTAATATATTTTGACAAGTCGAAATAATTTGTGAAGCTTAAGGCTCGTTTTTGACCCGAATAGAGTAAAAATAATATGCTGAAATTTTAGAAAATAATATATTTCGTCGCCAAACTTTAAAAATTCATAACTTCTTCGTTATAACTCCGCTTTAATCCGCTCAAGCGGCCACGGATTCGCTTTTAAAGTATATTTTCTAAATATCAAGGCCAAAAAGTCGTGTTTACAATCGGATTTTCCAGAAAATCAAAACAAGGACAGAACATATTTTATACGTATCGAAAATAGTTTTTCTCGCACCAAACCTATTCTAATCCCTTCAAATCAACTCCAAAGCTAATCTAATCCTACCATACACCTTCTTAGGGTGTCATGGGTTCCTAAACATCATCAAGACCAAAGTATACCAAGGGGATAATTATAGGATGACCATATATATATATTTCTAAAAATCATGTAAAAATGGTATAAATCACATATGTCTTGCATGTTTGTACCAAAAATGAAAAGATACATATGAAATGAAAAGGAAACATGAAAAATGAAAGAAACATGCTTACTAGTGAATATGATGAGGTGCAAGTAACAAGGTTAAACCTAAACACTCTTAGTTTTTATTGCAAAACCTAATAAAGAGTATTATCTAGATTGTAAATAACTTGGACTTGAGAAAAATTTTGATCCCCTCCTAGCTTCTTGATGAGAACCGGTTTAGAGGGAAGGAAAAACCAAAAGAAAAACTCAACTTTACCAACTATGAGAAAATGATATGAATGATTAAATGAATGAAGCTAAGATAGTGTATACATATATATAATTGAAAATTTTGTACCAATCTCTTAAATGTAATACCCCCCTAGCCGGATTTTGGGGATCATGTTCCTCAAGGATATATTTTTTTTTCTTTTTAAAATGTATTGTGTAAATACTTGTAACAATTTGTAAGAAAAAAGTGTAAGTAAATGTGTAGGAAAATGTATAAGTAAAGGTAAATGGTAGTTTTTAGGTAAAAATAATTTTTAGTAGATCAAAATAGAATGTAATGAGATAATAAAAATTGTAAAAATACATTCCTTGTGAAATTTGAGTGATATAAAAATTATCGAGAAATTTTTAAGAAAAACGTCGTAATAATTTAACTTTAACGATTTATATACAAAATAAATTTAAAACACTAGGTAAACTCAAATATTGTTTTTATAAACTAAATGTAAGTATAAAAATATGTCGGGATCATTTTTGAAAGTAACGGATTAATTATTTAAAATAATAACTCACGCGATAACGTTTATTTAATATAAAAATTACGCGGTTCAAGTGAAATGAAATGTCATGAATGAACTATTATGATGCAAATGATGTAAATGAAATGTAGACTAATCTTAGTCCATATGAAATGTACGTGATGTTATGATCATGAATTCGCCGCTAAACCATAAAGGTTACGCGAATTTGGAACACGTAAACCTTGTTTACGATAAATGTTGAAATAATGAGGCATAAATTATTTCGAGAAATGACCAAATTGCGAGTTGTCACATTCACCATCTAAAAAGGAATTCAGTCCACGAATTCGATTCGTGTTAGTCTATCGAATTTTTGATTTTGTGATGAATATCGAGGAGAAAAGACATGAGGAAGTGTCGTTATGGTTATCGATGATTGAGAGCGTATAAAACATCATGGTAGAGAAAAATATTGGGTGAGTATCTCCGATGAGTAACACTTTGAATTTGGAATATGTGAAAATTTTGCTTGCACTAAGATTTATAAATAACTGCTCCCAACATAACGTGATCCCTCCAGAATTAGACATAGTTAGCTAGGCTATGTATAATTAAGGAACGATGACGTGACGTTCGGTTTAGTTGTTATAACTCTCAATGTTTACAAGGATTTATACCGTGTCGTTAAAATGGTCGATGAAGTAAAAAGAAGTAACATTCTCGTAAGTAATAACAAATCGGAAAGAAAATAAAGTACGATAGATGAAAATATTTTACAGCGAGTGGTTTAGCAAAAGTAGTACATCTTAGGTTATTAAGATTCGGATACGATGGAAAACATAAGCTTTGTAAGGGTTTATGTGTCGTGGGGATAAATCCTTAATATCAATATCAAAATACTCACGAAGAATGATTCAAATTCTCTTAGGAAAAGAATAGTAAATCAATCCGTGTGTGATCGCGTGTAGTACGATGGATTAGTCAACTTAATATCCAAAAATCGTTTTCTCCAATCCCGAGGCGTGAATTCGCTTTCCCCACGTCGTTTTAAGTTTGGATTTTATGCTTGATGAATTGATTTATAGATTTGATTATAGAAACTACGGGGATGGGAAAGTAATTATGGAAATCTAACTACGGAAAATCCTAAACGCGATCTAAATTAATACGTAATTAATAAAACGCGACTAAAATGTAACTACGTCTAAACAATGTCCTAAAAATGCCTAAATTTACTTTTACTCTAAAAAGTATGATAAGAAAACTATTTTAGAATTAAAACTAATTTTTTGGATTTTTCTTGAATTTATAAAAATTAAAAAAAAACTAATTTAAACTATTTAATTCTAATTTAAATTCTAAAAATTATAAAAATCAAAGAGAAAAATAAGGAAAAATCTTTTTTATGCTTTTTGTATTTTTCTTAAACTATTAAAATTGGAAAATTATTTTTTGGAACTTTTTCTCAATTATTTTCAATAAAAGTTAATTAAAAATTGATAAAAATCTATTTAAATTGAGAAAAATAGCAAATGATGACCAAAAATTATGAAACTTTCAGGAAAATTCTAAAATTATATATAGAATCTATGAAAAATGGAAAACAACTAGCTTATGTGACAGAAATGGAAGCTGCTATGAAACTGCTATAGAAAATAAGCTACAAAAATAAGCTAAAAAGCTTCTAAGCTAACCAAACAGTGACTACAGCTAAATAACACTAGATTAATCTAAATACTACTGATTATCACTACTCCTAACAAGCTCAAGCTTCAGAACCACTTAATAAGCCAACTGCTTATAATAGCCAAACAGTGGTTTAAGACCACTGTTTGAGCTTATTCAACAGCTATACCAATAAGCTAAACCACAAATCACCTATGCAATCCTACAAACACCGCCAACTCGATTGTACCAAAATTCAGACCTAAACTCTTTGAAATCAAGCTTGTGCAACAATTTTCAAAAGCACTGTTCACACTCATACTTGTGTGTGACAGGCACTTACAAGCTAAAGAACTAGCTTATTTGAAGCTCAATTTGACCAAACCAGTGTTTTCCAAAAGTGTTATCAAAATGAGACCAGTTGAAGTTTTGATATCCAAAATCTCAAATACTAACACTCAAAGATGAATCAAAGAATGATTCTCAAAGTTTTATGAAAAACACAATTTGACAGATTTGACTTTTGAAGTTTACACATGAATTTTGACCAAATCCAGTTTTAATCCAATCTAGTGAACAGATATTGATGTTTTAACACTACTGATGATAACTCAAAGCTAGATCTAACAAATTTGAACCAAATTGCAATCTATGACACTCACCGATTTTGTGATTCAGATATTAGATCGATCCAAATGAGTTTTGACTTTGTGAGCTAAACTACTCAAACAAAGACCTCAATTGACTTACAAATAGCTATACAAGCAAATCTCAATCACTCCTATCAGCTTAACTACTCTTAAACACGATTCTAAAGCTATGCCAAACACTACTTATACCTACTGTATTAGAACTAATAAGCGATATAGAGCAATTTAAGCTAAACAAACTTCACATATCAATCAAACAGTAACAAATAATGAATAATGAATAGATCAACACATAGATATGATGATTAGAACAGATTATGAGACTTACAAGTTATCCACGACCACTATGGCTTGCCAAAATGAAGATCTAGAACCACTATCCTAACAACCTTCTAACCTAATCAATACCACTCAATATCCATCCCAATCCAACATCAAACCAATACCAAACCAGATCCAAACCAATCCAAACCGAGAAACCGGACGATCAGATAGTAACCGCATAACTTTGAGATTTGAGTGATTTTGAGATTAAAATCGAAATAAGCTCATTATAAGCTATTAAAAGCTTAAATGAACTATTTAAACAATAAATCGATGATTGAATCAATCCAAACAACGATCTAAAGTGATTTTTGATTTTTCAAATGATTTATGTGATTTTTTGTATTTTTGAGATTTTGAGAGATTAAGCTAAAACATGAAATGTAACAAATCGAAATTAGCATTGAAATAAGATAATAAGCAACTTTAGATCATACGAAAACTTAAACAAACAACTGAAAATGAAATGCAAATTTATTAATAATAAGGTACAAAATACAATACTAATTACAAAACATTTGAAAAGAAATTAACCACTACAACTATAATCTAGAGAGATGAAAAAATACAAGAAAGTAAGATAAGAAGAGATCCCTATGTGAGCGATTAGGGTCTATATATAGAGAGCTTGAGCTTGAGAAGCTCTCGAATCCATCTATTTGTGCTACTTTGAGCTCCTCATCACCCTTGGATCACATCCCACATCCCATCCTTTCATCACAGCCTTTAGATCATATTTGATGACAATGTCCACCAATGAGAGAGCGCCACGCGGCCAATAGCACACGGATTGATGACTTGTCGGTCCTAGGTGTCGATATTGTCGAGGAAAGTACAAAAGTGCCCTTAATTGTGGTAATTTTGAGTAATTAACACGCGGGTTAATTAGGGTTCTATGTAATGGGTAAATTGGGTAAAAGGGGCGGGAAAGGTAAACGGGTTTTTATATTATTTTGACTTGGTTTAATGGGGTTTGACGGTTTATTAAACGGGGGTGGGTTTGTTTTTCGGGTAGGAATAATTAAACGGGTTAGCTTAGTTTTAGTTTGGGCTCGGGTCTTGGTTTTGGGCGAATGGGTTTAGTATGGATATTGGACTTGGATTAAATTTGATCCAAGAGATAGTTTAGGGACCAAATGTGTACAATCCGAATTTTCAAGGACCAAAAGTGAAATCGAAAATTTCACATAAGGACCAATCTTGTAAAGCTCAATAATCCAAGGGTGACTTTTGTAATTTTCGATTCTTGAGGACCAATTTTGTCATTAGCTCAAAGTTGAGGACTATTCTTGTCATTTCTTCAAACTTTGCTCAAACTTCAAAATCATCTTTGAGAATAATATCTTCCAAAATATGCAATCCCGACCTTCATTTCGCCTAAAATTCTCTCGATCTCTCGTGCTCGGATTTACATCATTTTGGATCCTTTTGCGTGTTTTGCATATCCGTACTGCACATATACAAACTCAAGAAAACCATAATTATGAGCAATAAACGGCTTTTCCTTGGTTGTTTTGGGTCGGTTTGATAGTGAAAAGATATGTGAATAAGCACATATCAAAATACCCCAGACGAGACCATTGCGTGTCCTCACGCAATGCAATCAACTCACGCTTCTAAAACCAAGGATTTCAATCTCTTTCTACTAAACCTATGAAGAAGTAGCAAAGATTCCTCAAAAGAGATTAAGAAAACCTTAATTCTAAAACGCCCGCTTACCTTTTAATTCACATATATAGATATAACGATTAAGCACATCGATTATGAATGACGGTTTGTTGAACTTTCATGTCGATCAATAACTCCAACATTTTTCAAACGACACGTTAGGATCACGGAGTAGAAAACACAACACACAGTGAAGTGACCATACGGATAGAATACATCGTCCCGATTTTCACAAGTCCCAAACTAAGCGTAAAACCGAAATCATTGTTACATATGACTCTAGATGCTAACACTACCCATGGAAGTTACTTGTGTACTTACTTTTCGTTCCCATTTTCCTATTTCCTCTAGATTTTTTATTTTTTGTGAGAAATGAATTTCTTCAAATTCTCGTTTCGATAAGAATTATTCGATAAAGATACAAAGCTAAGTCGATAATTAGTTATCCGTCTTCTCTCAAGAACCATTGTCGTAAAATGAGGTCCACATCAAGGAATTTTATTACTAACTTTTGACTTTTTTTTTTCATTTTCATCAATTTTTTTTTTTTTTTTTTTTTTTTTTTTCAATTAAAACTTTACTTTTATTTATATGAGTGTGAACCACGGAGCTTCACGGGTAATTCCAAGACTATAGGCTTCATGAGATGAGAATCCCATTTGGTTAGGCTAAGACCTCATTCAATCCCGGCTAAAGATCCAAGGGTCCGATCTCGACACATGACTCACAACTTTACTTATTACTTTTCACATATCACTTATTATTTACTTATTTATTTATTACGGATCCTTGATGTGTACCCAATTTTTAAAACAAAGATTCTTTTAAGAAGATAAAGAACTAACCATCGCCAAAAACTCGACATCTCTAATTATTTAGACAGATATGGGGTGAAACAATTTTGTGGGAACAAAAAGCCATAAGTACCTTCGATGGGCTCTAAAGAGAACCAACTACTCCACGTTTAGCATCTAAACTCATAAGTAACTCTATCATTTCTCGATCTCTGCAAATTTAAAATCCCAAATAATGAGATCCGCAGATGCTTAGCCGATAATTTTTAGATTATCTATGGTTAAGGAACAAGCTAGGGCTCAACACGCCCGGTCAAGTCGTAATTCTATTCCTACTCTCACCCGTGGAAAGTCAATCAAGGTGTCAAAACATATATTAACTTAGCAAATGCTTAGTCAAATAATCTCAAGTCTCGCATTTTAAAGTCACTTATTAGAAACTAGCAAATCCTTGTTTAAGCTTCGCATATTTAAAATCACTTAGGAGACTTGCAAAATCTTGGCCTTGTGAGCTAGAATCGCATTTTATAGCCTCGATCTAAGCAATTAGCAAAGACTATATCAAGAAAAACGCATATTTAAAGTAACTTCTAAGAGACTAGCAAGAACTTTTTGATCATAAAACTAGCAAAAGCTTACGAAAAATTAAATTTTCTCATTTTTAGCACAATTTTTCAATTTCTAAGGAAAAACGGGGTTGTGAGAGAAACACGACAGAAATAAGCAAGTGCGGTCAAATCAAATCGAAGATTACCCTACCCCAGACTAGAATGGAACATTGTCCTCAATGTTTAAAGCAAGGGTATCACGAAAATCTAAAAGCCGTTTATAAAGTATGCTAGAAGATAAACGTTAGTCGATAAGATTAGGATATCGGATTTCCATCAGCAACGATCATGAAACTCGAGTGGAGAAATTGACAAACTTCGAGCACGAGAGTCTTCATATCGGGACAATCCTACACAAAATATCACAAACAACCAAACACGAGAAATCGAAGAGGCAGACCTCTTCACGTCACTTATTAGAACGAAGAAAGAAGAGAAGGATAAGCATGGGGTGCCTCCCACGAAGCGCTACTGTTTTTGGTTACCGAGTCGCTAGCTTGACTCGATCCCCGAATTCAGTTGTTCTTAGGGAAAGTTTGGAGATCCGGGACAACCATGGATGGAATGTCCCCTCCGAAATAGTGTTTCACACGATGACCATTCACTTTGAAATTAGGACCGTCGGGCTGAGAAAGCTCAACAGTTCCATACGGGAAAACTTGAGTGATGGTGAAAGGTCCTGACCAACGGGTTTTGAGTTTGCCCGAGAAAATCTTCAATCGAGAGTTAAAAAGGAGAACTTGATCACCAACGTTGAAAACGCGGTTTTTGATCTTTGCATCATGAATCCTCTTAGTCTTCTCTTTGAAAATCAAAGAATTCTCGTAGGCCTGATCCCTAAGCTCGTTTAATTCATTCAATTGAACTTTTCGGTGATCACCCGCGGTCTTAAGATCGAAATTAGCATGTTTTAAGGCCCAGAATGCCTTATGTTCGAGCTCGATGGGCAAATGACAAGCTTTTCCATACACCAACTTGAATGGGGTGCACCCGATGGGTGTCTTGTAAGCGGTGCGGAAAGCCCATAATGCATCATCTAACTTATCGGCCCATGAAGCTCGATTCTCTCCTACGGTTCTCTCTAAAATTCTCTTCAAACCACGATTCGAGACCTCAACTTGTCCGCTCGTTTGCGGGTGATACGCGGTAGAAAGACGATGGGTAACTCCATATTTAGCCATAACTTTAGCAAATTGCTCATTACAAAAATGGGTACCGCGATCACTGATGATAGCACGAGGTGCTCGAATCGGAAAACAAATTCTTGAAACTTAACAACCACTCGGGCGTCATTGGTGGGGCGCCCGCTTCAACCCATTTAGACAAGTAGTCGACGGCCACGAGGATATACTTATTCCCTCTAGACGATGGAAATGGTCCCATAAAATCGATGCCCCACACGTCAAAAATCTCACAGACTTGAATAGCATTTTGTGGCATTTCATCCTTCTGTGAAATTTTCCCTTGACGTTGGCAAGAATCACACGATTTGACTAAATCATGGGCATCTCGATAAATGGTCGGCCAATAGAAACCGGAATCAAAAATCTTCTTGGCGGTGTAACTTGCACCATGATGGCCACCAGTGGGTCCGTTATGGCAAGCATTAAGAATATCAATAGCCTCTTGGCCATGAACACACCGCCGGATTACTTGATCCGCACAAATCTTGAACAAGTAGGGATCGTCCCGAAATAATGCTTAACATCTTTGAAAACTTTTTTTCTTGTTGGGACGACATCCCTTTAACAATGAAATTCCCCGCATGGTAATTTGCAATGTCGGCAAACCATGGGGTGTTCGGGTCTTTCTTAGCAATCATCCCAAGTGTCTCAAGAGGAAATGTTTCAGTGATCTCCTTTTTCTCGAGCACACTTTGATGGGGATTCTCAAGTCTAGACAAATGATCGGCAGCAAGGTTCTCCGCTCCTTTTTTGTCAAGAATAGTAACATCAAACTCTTGAAGGAGGAGAACCCACCGAAGTAACCGTGGCTTAGCATCTTGCTTTGCCAAAAGATACTTTAAGGCAGAATGGTCGGTATACACTATGGTCTTCGACAAGACAAGGTAGGGTCGAAATTTTTCAAAAGCATAGACAACGGCCAATAATTCTTTCTCAGTAGTCGTATAATTGTGTTGGGCCTCGGACAATGTCTTACTCGCATAGTGTATGGGCTGAAAATGTTTCGACTTACGTTGCCCCAAGACTGCCCCAATTGCGTAATCACTAGCATCACACATAAGCTCAAAGGGCAAATCCCAGTCGGGGGCAACTAAGATCGGAGCCTCGATGAAGTTTCTTCTTAAGAAAATTAAATGCCTCAATGCATTCGTCGGTGAAGATAAACGGAGAGTCCTTTTCAAGGAGATGGGTCAGAGAGGCGGGCTATCTTAGAAAAATCTTGGATGAAACGGCGATAGAAACCGGCATGACCCAAAACTCCGAATACCTTTGACGGTAGTAGGGATGAGGAGTTTAGCTATAACGTCGACTTTAGCTCGGTCGACCTCAATCCCAGATTTCGAAATCTTATGGCCGAGGACAATGCCCTCACGAACCATGAAATGACACTTCTCCCAATTCAATACCAAATTGGTGTCTTCACACCTTTTGAGCATGTGGTCTAGATGAGAGAGGCAATAAGTGAAAGAATCTCCATAAACCGAAAAATCGTCCATGAAAACTTCCATAGACTTTTCGATCATATCATGAAATATAGCCATCATGCACCTTTGAAACGTTCCAGGAGCATTGCATAAACCAAATGGCATTCGTCGATAAGCAAAAGTTCCATAAGGGCACGTGAAAGTCGTTTTCTCTTGATCCTCGGGATCAATCGAATTTGAAGTGTAGGGAAAACCATCGAGAAAGCAATAGAACTCATTCCCCGCTAAACGTTCGAGCATCTGATCCATAAAAGGTAGCGGGAAATGATCCTTTCGTGTAGCATCATTCAACTTTCGGTAATCAATACACACCCTCCATCCGGTAACGAGGCGTGTGGAAATCAACTCGTTATCTTCATTAGTGACGACGGTCATCCCTCCCTTCTTAGGGACACAATGGACGGGGCTAACCCATGAGCTATCGGAGATTGGATAAATGATTCCGGCATCAAGGAGTTTCAGAACTTCCTTTTTGATAACGTCATGAATTTTCGGATTAACCCGACGTTGTTGTTGAATAACGGGTTTACAATCGTCTTCCATAAGAATTTTGTGGGTACAGAAACGAGGATTAATTCCTTTGATATCAGAAATTTGCCAAGCGATGGCACTCTTATGTTTCTGAAGAATATCAAAAGTGCGGTTTCTCCTCATCTTTCAAGTTTTTAGCAATGATAACGGGAAATTTGTTCGGTTCTTCAAGAAAAGCGTATTCAAGATGAGGAGGTAAATCCTTGAGCTCGGGCTCCAAAGGTTTTTCGTTAGACGTTTGTACTTCTTTAATCTCTTCAATCGTAATCTCTTTCGGAGGGAGTGACGGTAATGGATCTTCGTTCAACAATTGTTCAAGATAAAGAATATCTCCCTCCGAATCATAAACTCCATCATCAATTCCCGGTGGAATCGATTCATCAATAGCAAGAAACTCATCGATCTCTTCCAAAAGGAAATCACCTCCCTCAAACGGAGTGAGAGAAGGGGAAGAGTCGGCAATGATTGGTTCAGAAAGTGAATCAGAAGAAGTGGAATTGTTAGCAAAACCGAGAACTTCTTGAGCGTACTCCTCACAAGAAACATCAATAACGTCGATTCGATTGATGGAAGCATCGTCGAAATTTGAGGAGTACCTCATCGTTTGATCAATATTAAATGTGACGGCTTCTTTTCCAACTCGTAAAGTGATCTCTCCTCCATAGACATCAATCAACGCATGTCCCGTTCTTAAGAAACTCCTTCCGAGAATTAAGGGTACTCGAGGATCGGCATCAAAATCGACTACAACGAAATCAACGTGGAAAATCGAACTCCCCACTTTGACAAAGACATCCTCGGCTATACCCTTTGACGGTCGTAGTAAGTACGGTCGGCTAGCTCGAGAGTCATACACGTTGGGGTAAGTGGGGTAATGAAAGCTTTTCGTAGATTGATTTTGGCATCAAATTGATACTCGCGCCAAGATCGCCAAGGCGGAGCATTGAACAATTCCTTGAAAATCACATGGGATGAGGAATTTGCCGGGTCACCTAACTTAACGGGAAGTTTCTTGAGGATAACCGCGAACAATTCTCATTCGAGATGTCGTAGCAAGTTCATATAGTTTCTCCTTGTTCGTGAGCAATCCTTTTAACGTAGAAGCAAGTTTGGGCATCAAAGAAGGGCATCCAAAACCGATCTCCACATTCAAGTCTTTGAAGATTTGGAAAACGTTTCCATCTGATGATTCGACTTCTCACGAAGAGTTTGATCTTTAAGACGAGACGGATATGGGATAGACGGTTTGGATTAGCTTTCTTCACATTCACGGGAGCATCTTCGGGCTCAGAATCTCGGACAACCGTGGGTTGGACATTCACAGTACTCCCCTTATCAGTAGGAAGCACCGGGTCCTTCGTCACCCCGGTCTCACGGTCTACCACACGAGAAGAAGAAGAATGAGTGGTAGGAACCGTAGGTCCATCATAAGCAACACCACTTCGGGTAGTGATAGCTTTCATGTCACCTCTCGGGTTAGGAATGGTATTACTCGGAAGAGAACCGGAACCCGAGGGTTGAAAAGAAGTAGACGGTTGATTGGCCTGAAAGAAACTAGCCATCATATTCCTGATTTCAGTCATCTGTTTATTACTCGTAGCTTCAATTTCCTTCTTGAAATCCGACCTCATGCCGTTGATTTGATTCTGTAAACTTTTGATGGTATTGTCGGAACTCTTCATGTAAGATAAAAACTCATTGTTCGGAGCAACATGATTAGAAGGTTGTTGGTAATGTTGTTGAGGAGGAGGTGGTTGATGGTATTGTTGAGGTGGAGGAGCTTGATAATGTTGATTTCCATGGTTAACTCCTCTGTTTTGATTGTTGTTACCATTGAAACGGTTTTGATTATGGTTTTGTTGTTGAGGTTGGTTGAAACCGGGAGGTCCGAGATAGTTGTTTGAGCGGTAGCTAAGAAGATTTCGATCTCCTTGCGGTTGATTGTAGTTTCTGTGCAAACATAAACATTCTCATGTGCGAAGCCACCGGAGGTGGGCACTCCAGAATAAGGATGTGGACCTCCACAAGTCTCACAAGTCGGGTTCACCGCTTTCACTTGCTGATTTTGACTAGACAGATGCATTTGATACATTTTCAACATAGCCGTGTTCAAATCATCAACTTTCTTATGAAGAGCCGTATCGGGAGAAGAAGTTGAAATGGATCTAGATGATTCACTCCTTTCAGCAGAAGAATCCCAATAATTATGATGGGCGGTCATGTTCTCAATAAGATCGTAGCATTCCTCGGGACGTCTTTTCATGAAAGTTCCACCGGCAGCAGCATTGATAGTATCACGATGTCTCAACGTCAAACCATTGTAGAACGTATCGATTTGGGTGACAAGCAACATATTATGATTCGGACATCGATCAATAGCAAGCTTGTATCGTTCCCAAGCTTCAAACAAAGATTCGTCGGGATATTGTCGGAAATTACTGATATCGTTTCTCAACTTCGTCACCATCGATGGTGGAAAGTACTTTGCCAGAAACTTCGAAACCATCTCCTCGAAGGTATGAATCGAATTCTTCGGGAGTCGATCAAACCAAGATGTGGCATGATGAGTCAAAGAGTATGGGAAAAGATAGAGACGAAGGGCGTCATCGGAGACCCCATTTTGTTTCATACTCTGAGTAACCGTTAGAAACTTATCAAGATGCTTGTTTGCATCATCATCGGGTAAACCGTGAAATTGGCAACTGTTTTTTACTTGTTCAATCATGTGATGTTTCAAGCTAAAATCGGTAGCTTGGATATTTGTCGGTGCAATGGGTCCACCCCTCCCGTACATGGTAGGTTGACATAACTCCTCCATCGTTCGGAGATCGGGAGCTACATTTTGATTAACGGGAGGTGGATTTGGACCAGGGTGTGGTGGAACGTTAGCAGCCATAGTACGTAACTCTGCAGTGCGTTCGATTACGATTATGAAGTCGTCTAGATCGAGAGCGAGTGCGCATACACTTGAAAACCAATCAATTAAAAGAAACCGATATTCGAAAACACGGTGAACTTAAACCAATAATCCCGGTGAATAAATCACCTCTACAAGACAAACGCAAGCGGCGGAGAAGCTTTGTAGGTCAGCGCGAAGCTTATTAAAAACCCGCTTCTTTACAGTCGCAATTTAATGTCAGACCGTCCTTATACCCACCACACAGTTTGTTTATCAAATAGAGATTAATAAATCCACAAGCGACACAAAGGCAAGTTTTAAATCTTTTGTTCGGGAACTTATAATGATAACACCTCCGTTGAGAATGTTATATAATTGATGGCTTCTATTTATTATCAAAAACAAAGAGAAAATCTTTTTGTATTTTTATCTGATATAGATATAAAAGAAAAAGGAAAATATTTTTGTATTTTTATTTTTATAGAAAAATAACTTCACGAATGAAGGTTCTCAAGTCACTAATCGACAAACTTCAAACGATATTGTCGTGACACAACCTCCCCGGCAGCGGCGCCAAAATTTGATTGGATGTAGATCAAGGGTTATTGTGTGGGGATAAATCCTTAATATCAATATCAAAAATACTCACGAAGAATGATTCAAATTCTCTTAGGAAAAAGAATAGTAAATCAATCCCGTGTGTGATCGTGTAGTACGGATTAGTCAACCCGAATCGTTTTCCCAACGAGGCGTGAATTGCCAACGTCGTTTTAAGTTTGGATTTTATGCTTGATGAATTGGATTATAGATTTGATTATAGAAACTACGGGGATGGGAAAGTAATTATGGAAATCTAACTACGGAAAATCCTAAACGCGATCTAAATTAATACGTAATTAATAAAACGCGACTAAAATGTAACTACGTCTAAACAATGTCCTAAAAATGCCTAAATTTACTTTTACTCTAAAAAATATGATAAGAAAACTATTTTAGAATTAAAACTAATTTTTTGGATTTTTCTTGAATTTATTAAAAATTAAAACTAATTTAAACTATTTAATTCTAATTTAAATTCTAAAATTATAAAATCAAAGAGAAAAATAAGGAAAAATCTTTTTATGCTTTTGTATTTTTCTTAAACTATTAAAATTGGAAAATTATTTTTGGAACTTTTCTCAATTATTTTCAATAAAAGCTATTAAAAATTGATTAAAATCTATTTAAATTGAGAAAATAGCAAATGATGACCAAAAATTATGAAACTTTCAGGAAAATTCTAAAATTATATTATAGAATCTATGAAAATGGAAAACAACTAGCTTATGTGTAAGATTATGAAGCGCTATGAAACTGCTATAGAAAATAAGCTACAAAAATAAGCTAAAAGCTAGATAAGCTAACCAAACAGTAACCACAAGCTAAATAACACTAGATTAAGCTAAATACTACTGATTATCACTACTCCTAACAAGCTCAAGCTCGAATCACTTAATAAGCCAATCTGCTTATAATAGCCAAACAGTGGTTTAAGACCATTGTTTGAGCTTATTCAACAACTTACCAATAAGCTAAACACAAAATCACTTATGCAATCCTACAAACCACCGGCCAACTCTGATTGTACCAAAATCAGACCTAAACTCTTTGAAATCAAGCTTGTGCAACAATTTTAAAACTGACTGTTCACACTTATGTGTGAGTGACAGGCACTTACAAGCTAAAGAACTAGCTTATTTGAAGCTCAATTTGACCAAACCAATGTTTTCCAAAAATGAGTTATCAAAATGAGACCAGTTGAAGTTTTGATATCCAAAATCTCAAATACTAAAACTCAAAGATGAATTAGAAAATGATTCTCAAAGTTTTATGAAAAACACACTTTTGATGATTTGACTTTTGAAGTTTACACTGAATTTTGACCAAATCCAGTTTTAATCCAATCTAGTGAGCAGAATATGATGTTATAACACTAGAAATGATATCCAAAGCTAGATCTAACAAATTTGAACCAAATACCAATCTATGACACTCTTGATTTTGTGATTCAGATATTAGATCGGATCAAATGAGTTTTGACTTTGTGAGCTAAACTACTCAAACAATTATCTCAAATGGCTCACAAATAACTTCCTAAGCAAGTCTCAATTACTCCTATAAGATCTACTACTCTTAATCACAGAAAATTCAGCTATGCCAAACACTACTTATACCTACTGTATTAGAACTAATAAGCAGATATAGAGCAATTTAAGCTAAACAAACATCACATATCAATCAAACAGTAACAAAAATGAATAATGAATAGATCAACACACAAATATAATGATTAGAACAGATTATGAGACTTACAAGTTATCCACGACCACTATGGCTAGCCAAAATGAAGATCTAGAACCACTATCCTAACAACCTTCTAACCTAATCAATACCAATTGAATATCCATCCCCATCAAACCAATATCAAACCAGATCCAAACCAATCCAAACCAAAGAAACCGGATCCAAACACCGTAGATTCTGCATAACTTTGAGATTTGAGTGATTTTGAGATTACAAGCGAAATAAGCTCATTATAAGCTATTAAAAAGCTTAAATGAACTATTTAAACAATAAATCGATGATGAATCAATCCAAACACCGATCTAAAGTGATTTTGATTTTTCAAATGATTTATGTGATTTTTTTGTATTTTTGAGATTTTGAGAGATTAAGCTAAAACATGAAATGTAAAAATCTGAAATTAGCATTAAAATAAGATAATAAGCAACTTTAGATCATAAGAAACTTAAACAAACAACTGAAAATGAAATGCAAATTTTCATTAATAAGGTAAAGTACAATACAATTACAAAAACATTTGAAAAGAAATTAACCACTACAAATAATCTAGAGAAGAAAAATACAAGAAATAAGATAAGAAGAGATGATTTGTGAGCGATTAGAGGTCTATAAATAGAGAGCTTGAGCTTGAGAAGCTTCGGAATCCATCTATTTGTGCTACTTTGAGCTCCTCATCACCCTTGGATCACATCCCACATGCTATCCTTTCATCACGCCTTTAGATCACATTTGATGACAATGCACCACCAATGAGAGAGCGACACGCGGCCATAGCACACGGATCGATGACTTGTCAGTCCCAGGTGTCGGGGTTGTCGAGGAAAGTACAATAGTGCCCTTAATTGTGGTAATTTTGGGTAATTAACCGGGTTAATTAGGGTTCTATGTTTTGGGAATTGGGTAAAGGGGGGCGGAAAGGGTAAGCGGGTTTTTTTATTATTTTGACTTGGTTTAATGGGGTTTGACCGGTTTATTAAACCGGGTGTGGGTTTGGTTTTCGGGTAGGAATAATTAAACGGGTTAGCTTAGTTTTAGTTTGGGCTCGGGTCTTGGTTTTGGGCCGAATGGGTTTAGTAGGATATTGGACTTGGATTAAATGTGATCAAGAGATAGTTTAGGGACCAAATGTGTACAATCCGAATTTTTCAAGGACTACAAGTGTAAATCTGAAAATTTAACATAAGGACCAATCTTGTAAAGCTCAATAATCCAAGGGTGACTTTTGTAATTTTCGATTCTTGAGGACCAATTTCGACATTAGCTCAAAGTTGAGGACTATTCTTGTCATTTCTTCAAACTTTGCTCAAACTTCAAAATCATCTTTGAGAATAATATCTTCCAAAATATGCAATCCCGACCTTTCATTTCGCCTAAAACTCTCTCGATCTCTCGTGCTCGGATTTACATCTGTTTTGGATCCTTTTGCGTGTTTTGCATATCCGTACTGCACATATACAAACTCAAGAAAACCATAATTATGAGCAATAAACGGCTTTTCCTTGGTTGTTTTGGGTCGGTTTGATAGTGAAAAGATATGTGAATAAGCACATATCAAAGTTTGTTACAATTCAAACGATGTTTTAAAGCACGTAAAACTCAAGTGAGACGAGTCGTCATCACGACTCCATGATGTCCAAATGCATGCCATGAAGTGAATGCCTTAGATACCGAGATAAAACATGCTAAAATTGTCAACACAAAGGTTGAGTGAGTTCATAGGGTTTGTATTGAAATGTAAAGCCTTTCAAAATCGTTTATGCAGCAAAGGCATTGTAAATCCACTCAGTTCCAAGTTCCGCCCATACAAAACTTGCAACCTGTGTATTCACAACCCATTGCCAAAGTGTAATATAGTTTATGATCAAGTGCATGATGTCAAATGAATTCACATTATAATGCATAACTTAATGTATCCATAGTTACTTAATATAACACCTAATTCGTAAGGTTTCAAATTGTTCCATGACCATTAGTGCAATGATTATACCAAGACCATCAGTTCAATGAATGTACCAAGACCATCAGTCCCATGAATATACCAAGACCATCAGTCCCATGAATATACCAAGACCATCAGTCAAATGAATATACCAAGACCATCAGTCCAATGAATATACCAAGACCATCAGTCCAATGAATATACTATGGAAATACTACATTATAGTAATATGTTACTTTGCATGACTAAACATTCGATTCGAATAAACATATAATTTGCAAATAGTCATGAATGTAATAAAATTATTGAGCATGCATCTCCCCAAAGAGTTTCATAAATAATTAAACGAGAAAAGTGGGGCTATGACTCACTTGATAAACCTGGTATGATGACAAGAGTGAGTACACGAGGTATAGCGGAAACTTTAATGGACCTATTACCAATGATATGATATGATATGTAATGAGTTATGATGTAATGTTATGCATGCATTTAGTATGTTATTTATACCATTTACGGGTTTTGAAAATAATACTTATCGTCGAAAAATACTCTTTTGACGTCTTGACCCTTCAAAATGACTTTACAAGTTTTACGTCAAAATGTCATCCTACAATGGTTTCGTAATGATTTATGGTGAAATTTTCACTTTTCGTCAGAAACAATGTCGTGGAATTTTTCATGAAAGTGACAAAATGGCTTTGGAAAACTAGTCGTAAAATGGTGTCGTCGATCGTTAGGAAACGAACTCGACGGTTTTGGAAAGTTTGTATCGAAATCTAGAAGTTTCAGTTCAGGAGTTTTCGTCAAAAAGGTCTCGAACATAAAGATAATAAGGGTTAAAGATGGTGATTTTGGCTAATTGTTGTGTAAAAAGTGAGTTTCGGCCAAGTTTAAACATCCGTAATTAATTTATTTCAACTCCGCTATACAAACGGCTTGTCGTTTTGAAAAATATGCTCGGTGATCTTTATTTTATTAGAAGACAATTCGTTCCAAAAAGTTCCATATCATGGTTAAAAACAGCCTCCAACATGGTCGTTACAGCTACCGTAACACTTGTATCGTAAAAATAATATAGTTTTCAGAAAATAATAGTTACGGAAATTTTATGAAAACGTGCATATCTTTGTCGTTTCAAATCCGCTTTCACGTATAATACGTCCTTAGCTTCGTATCAAAGTATACTAATATATTTTAACAAGTCGAAATAATTTGTGAAGCTTAAGGCTCGTTTTGACCGAATAGAGTAAAAATAATATGCTGAAATTTTAGAAAATAATATATTTCGTCGCCAAACTTTAAAAATTCATAACTTCTTCGTTATAACTCCGTTTTAATCCGTTCAAGCGGCCACGGATTCGTTTTAAAGTATATTTTCTAAATATCAAGGCCAAAAAGTCGTGCCTACAGTCGGATTTTCCAGAAAATCAAAACAAGGACAGAACATATTTTATACGTATCGAAAATAGTTTTTCTCGTACCAAACCTATTCTAATCCCTTCAAATCAACTCCAAAGCTAATCTAATCCTACCATACACCTTCTTAGGGTGTCATGGGTTCCTAAACATCATCAAGACCAAAGTATACCAAGGGGATAATTATAGGATGACCATATATATATATTTCTAAAAATCATGTAAAAATGGTATAAATCACATATGTCTTGCATGTTTGTACCAAAAATGAAAAGATACATATGAAATGAAAAGGAAACATGAAAATGAAAGAAACATGCTTACTAGTGAATATGATGAGGTGCAAGTAACAAGGTTAAACCTAAACACTCTTGGTTTTATTGCAAAACCTAATAAAGAGTATTATCTAGATTGTAAATAACTTGGACTTGAGAAAATTTTGATCCCTCCTAGCTTCTTGATGAGAACCGGTTTAGAGGAAGGAAAACCAAAAGAAAACTCAACTTTACCAACTATGAGAAAATGATATGAATGATTAAATGAATGAAGCTAAGATAGTGTATACATATATATAATTGAAAATTTTGTACCAATCTCTTAAATGTAATACCCCCTAGCGGATTTTGGGGATCATGTTCCTCAAGGATATATTTTTTTCTTTTAAAATGTATTGTGTAAATACTTGTAACAATTTGTAAGAAAAAGTGTAAGTAAATGTGTAGGAAAATGTATAAGTAAAGGTAAATGGTAGTTTTAGGTAAAAATAATTTTAGTAGATCAAAATAGAATGTAATGAGATAATAAAATTGTAAAAATACATTCCTTGTGAAATTTGAGTGATATAAAAATTATCGAGAAATTTTTAAGAAAAACGTCGTAATAATTTAACTTTAACGATTTATATACAAAATAAATTTAAAACACTAGGTAAACTCAAATATTGTTTTTATAAACTAAATGTAAGTATAAAAATATGTCGGGATCATTTTGAAAGTAACGGATTAATTATTTAAAATAATAACTCACGCGATAACGTTTATTTAATATAAAAATTACGGTTCAAGTGAAATGAAATGTCATGAATGAACTATTATGATGCAAATGATGTAAATGAAATGTAGACTAATCTTAGTCCATATGAAATGTACGTGATGTTATGATCATGAATTCGCCGCTAAACCATAAAGGTTACGCGAATTTGGAACACGTAAACCTTGTTTACGATAAATGTTGAAATAATGAGGCATAAATTATTTCGAGAAATGACCTGAAATTGCGAGTTGTCACATTACTTACGAGTTTAGATGCTAAACGTGGAGTAGTGGTTCTCTTTAGAGCCCATCGAAGGTACTTATGGCTTTTTGTTCCCACAAAATTGTTTCACCCCATATCTGTCTAAATAATTAGAGATGTCAAGTTTTTGGCGATAGTTAGTTTTTTATCTTCTTAAAAGAATCTTTGTTTTAAAAATTGGGTACACATCAAGGATCCTAAATAAATAAATGAGTAATAAGTGATATGTGAAATGTAATAAGTAAAGTTGTGAGTGCGGTGTCGAGATCGGACCCTTGGATCTTTAGCGGGATTGGATGAGGTCTTAGCCTAGCCAGGGATCCTCATTTCATGAAGCCTATAGTCTTGAATTACCCGTGAAGCTCCGTGGTTCACACTCATATAAGTAAAGGTATAAGTGCAATGTAAAAAAATGAAAAATGATGTATGAAAATGAAAAATCAAAAGTTTAAGTGAATAAAATTCCTTGATGTGGACCTCATTTTACGACAATGGTTCTTGAGAGAAGGCGGATAACTAATTATCGACTTAGCTTTATATCTTTATCGGAATAATTCTTATCGAAACGAGAATTTGAAGAAATTCATTTCTCACAAAAACAAAAATAAAAATTCTAGAGGAAATAGGAAAATGGGAACAAAAGGTAATTACACAAGTAACTTCCATGGGTAGTGTTAGCATCTAGAGTCGTATGTAACAATGATTTCGGTTTTACGCTTAGTTTGGGACTTGTGAAAATCGGGACGATGTATTCTATCCGTATGGTCACTTGGCATGTGTTGTGTTTTCTACTCCGTGATCCTAACGTGTCGTTTGAAAAATGTTGGAGTTATTAATCGACATGATAGCTCAACAAACCGTCATTCATAATCGAATGTGCTTAACCGTAATATCTATACATGAGAAATAAAAGGTAAGCAGGCGTTTTGAGAATTAAGGTTTTCTTAATCTCTTTTGAGGAACATTGACTACTTCTTCTAATTGGTTTGTCTAAACTGTTTTAAGTTTCTTACGGTTAGTCATTCACAAGTGGCTAGCTTGTGTGAGATAACTTGACGGTTTGGACATATCAATGGTTTAGTAGAAAGAGATTGAAATCCTTGGTTTTAGAAGCGTGAGTTGATTGCATTGCGTGAGGACACGCAATAGTTTCGTCTGGGTATTTTGGTATGTGCTAAAACACATACCTTTTCTATATCGAACCGACCCAAAATAACCAAGAAAGAGCCGTTTATTGCTAATATTTGTGGTTTCTTGAGTTTGTGCTTGTGCGGTATGGATATGTAAAGCACGCAAAAGGAACCAAATCGACGTAAATCAGAGCACGAGAGATTAAGAGAGCTTAAGGTTTGTTTAAGGTCGAATTATGCATTTATGAAGATTTCTAATCTCAGAGGATGATTTGTGGAAGTTTTAATCAAGTTTGAAGTATTGGCAAAACTAGCCCCTCAAGTTTCAAACAATTGGCAAAAGTGGCCCTTGAAGATTCAAAAAGTGCAAATTTAGCCCTTGGTCTATTTGAGGATTGTCAAGAGTGGTCCTTGAAGATACTTTCAGAATCTACATGATTGGTCCCTTGAAATCCGAAATTACATTATTGGTCCCTATGGTTACCTTTAAATTCAATGCTAGTCCAAGGTATAAACACATTATCCATCAAATCCATTATCCAAGTCACTAAACACTCACGGCCCAAACCTCATAAAATCCTTACCCAATCCAATACTTAACCCCACGTTGTTATCAAAACCCCAAGACCGAATAAACCCAAGACCGCCTTTTACGGTCAAGCAACCAAATACCCGGTCAACGATTTTGAATAACATTAAAATAAATACAAAGCGCCCCAAACACACCATTTACCCTTCTCCTTCCCTGTCTCTCCCAAACACCACCATTTACCACACCCAAACGCCAAGCATAGTACTAAGCATCTATCCTAAGCTTCTAGCTGGCGACTTGTCGATAGGATTGCCAGGTGGACGAATGAAGTACTCTTATTGGTTGCGCCACATCATTCGCATGATCCGAGGGCCAAGAATGAATGGAATGATAAGAAAGATGATCAATGGCGGTGATTAGAGATCCTAGATCCTTCGAAGGCATCCCAAGCCTCTAGCTCGATTTATTTATACCCTTTTCGGTCTCATTGTATTTCGTCCAATTCCTTAGGTCTTAGAGGAGTTTTGACCATCTTAATTTCTTGTCATTTAATTGTTTCAAGAGTGTAACAATCTCATTTTCATTGTCATTTCAATTTCGGGTTTTGTAAGTTCTTTAGTTATTAATGATAATTTTAGTTTAAATTGTTTTCTCATCTTGTCCTTAACATCGAGTTTACTCGTTATAAGCTTATTTCTATTTGTCTTATAAGCTCTTTTGAGCTTTGCATCGATTTGAGTTTGTCTTAGTCTAAAAATCGCTTAAATCTCAAGTTTTGAAAAAGTCAAATAAAGTCAAAGATCAAAAGTCAATCTATTTCATGTTAATTTCGGTTTTAGTTTGTTAAAATGATGAGTTTCATGTTTATATAAGTTTTAAATTAGTCTTAGATAGAATCTCATCAGTTGAAGTGGTTTTAATGCATTTGGAATTTAAAGTAGTGTTTGGTTAAATGCTTTAAACTTAGTTAGAGGGTAAAGTAGTGGATTTAATCTGTTGCTTTAGGATTGGTATTGATCATTGAGTTTATATACATCTTTATTTTGCATCAAACTTCATCTATAGTCAAAATTACCTTGTATCTGTTCTTATATGCAAATCTGTTGGAATCATTTGAGCTTGTTAACCATATAGGTTTAAAATCAGTAAAGCCAGCTTGTTAAAGTTTTATTTCATCCATTCTAAGCTTAATCAGTTCTTCATTTGGATTTAAATCTCAAGAAAGTCAATCTTCACACTGTTTTTAAAAGTCAAAACCAGGACTTAAAGCCAGTTTTGTGCAGAACTTGCAGGTTCTGCACAGTGTTCATCTGTTATAATTAGAAGCTCAATTTTTGTTTATAAGCAATTTTCTGGGTGGTCTTCAAGTCCACACTTTTGATTTTCACTTAAGCCTATTGGATAACCTGATACATAAGCCCAAAGTAGGGGGGTCAGAATCTGTTTTGGCATTTGAAGCAGTTTGCATCAATCAGTTGTAAAATGCTCATTAGTGGTTAGGAGTAGATGTAATTAGTTGCCTTAGAGTAGTTTTAGGATAATTTAGCTTATGTTATCAGTTGGTTCCCTCTAGTGCTTATTAGCTTATTTCCATTTGCTTATTCCTTATCAGTTTACATAGCAGCCTTCATTTCTTCTACATAAGACCATGTTTTCTTATTTTTCATAGCTTTAGAATATTATTTTAGGATTTCCCTGAATTTTTCATCATTTTAGCTGTTGTTTACTATTTTCTTGATTTAAAATAGTTTTAAGCCTTTTAAATACCTTTAATTGCAATTAATTGAGAAAAGTTCCAAAAATAATTTTCAATTTTAATAGATTAAGATAAATATAAAAACATAAAAATATTTTTCCTATTTTTCCCTTTTCATTTGGTATTTTCACAATTTAAATTAGATTAAATTAGTATTAAATTCATAGAAAATAGGAAATTAATCAAAAATTACAAAAATAGTTTTGAAAAGTCTCTTATGTTATTTTAGATTTTTAGAAAGTAATTTCATAATTTTCCCCTTTGTTTTGATAATTTTAAGATAATTAGTTTTATTTTTAAAGTTAATAATTAGTTTTTAATTAGAATAAAATCAAGAAAATTCCTAAAAATAGTTTTAATTCATAATTAGTTTCACATTTCATTTTAGAGTAAAAGTAATTTTAGGTTATTTTTAGGATCTAGATTAGACGTAATTGCTTTTTATTCGCGTTTCGTTATAATTTCGTATTTGCGTTTAGTGTAGAATTGCGTAGTTGCCTTAGTTCTTAGGTTTTCCCTTAGATTTTAGTTCCTTATGCTTTCCTTATCCCGTAGTTTAGATAATATCATTTTACCCCCTTTCTTATTCGAATCCGATTATCGAGGCGTGAGTTGGAAATTCCATTCAACCTCGTTCGAACGATCTCGGTGCTCAAACCTAACACGTTTGAGTTACCCACATACTACACTTCTTTATTATTGATCGGTGTCCGAGCCGTTTTAAGTTTCTCACGGTTAGTCATTCATGTGGCTAGCTTGTGTGAGTTAAGCTTAGCGTGTTTCGTTCACTGCGACTCAGTAGCTAACGACGGCTTACAATATTGATTTTGTAAACTAAAAAAAAATTGATCTTATAAATATGCTAAAGAGTGAATGACAAAGATATTTTGTTGCTAGCTTAAGTGGCAAAATTCTTTCCATTCCTCTGAAAGGTCACATGTTCTATTCGGCATCAACTATGATGTTTTTAATACAATTTTGGCCTAAAAGCTTTAGTTTTGTGCTATGTTTTGTCTTTGTTGGGTTTTACTAATCATAACAATTATAGAAAACAAGTAAACATCATCAAAGCATGCAGCGGAAGTAATAGGAATAATACTTGTAAATTAATTAACCGAATTAAAAGTATATGCGTACCTTTTGTGAATCAATGCAATTAGGGTTTATGAAAAACCCCCAATTAAGATCAACGACCAAGAAACCCTAAACCCTAATAAATTAGGGTTTATATAATTCGACCACATCAAAATCGAATACCCAAGATATGCAAACACAAGTGTATTTGCTCTTCGTTCTTGTACACACGTATTAGTAGCGAATCAATGAGAAAAGCTAGTTTCTTGATCACAATAGATTAACCAAACACCTTTGTTATGCTCAAGGTCACTCGCAAATCCCTTACATGGGGTTTTGCTTCGTCGACCTAAGAACAAGAGGGAAGAAAGAAGAAGTTTGGCCTTCATCGAAATCTAGTGTACCAAAGGATGAATACATGGGGATGTATTTATAGCCTTATGGTAGATGTCAAGATTGCTATAGTAACCGATGTGGGATTCTATAGTTTTCGCCAAACACAAGCCCAAAAGAGGATTCCTAAAACCTTCTCTTGACTTGTTAACTTTTCTTCATATCCGTTGACATTTAATGACCGATAATCAAAACTCGTCAAATATTAAATATCATTAAGTATTTATTTCGTGATCAAATAATTAAATATAACATTTTATATATTAATTATTTATACATTGATTCTCATACGTAATGTGTGCAATCCCAAGTCTCGAGTTCGAATCCGGTCATACATATATTAATAATTATCCATAAACCTTTCAGCTCCCACTGGATATTACTTAATATAGTAATGACATTGGTTAGTCTAGCTTTCACACGCCAATGCCCCGGATCGAATCGAGTATGGTCTCTGGAAAAACCATTTAATGATTCATCATTTTTACTTATCCTTTTGTTACTAATACTACATTAACTATGAATATGGATCAAGTCATTTCATAAGTTAATAATTTGTTTTCGTTGTATTCGATTGAACAAGATTACCAAATCATCCGAACGTATTCCGAGATAGATCTTGGGTAAGGCCTTACAAACATCTTGCCAATCCTACGAGGGCCCAAATATAGTATTATGCTTTGAAACAAATTCAAAGGAACAAATTCTCTTGACTACAAACATAACTCATGAACTTTGTAACACTTCCGAAAATAGCCCTTATAACTACCGCCACGGATAGCGTTAGACTATCTTACACAAGTGCACTACATTCATAACAGCTTATCCGGTATCTCAAGTCCGAGGATAAACACTTCATGATATACTTAATGACAAAGATCCATAAAGTATCATCATGTAAAGTTGGGATCATCCTATATTCAATTCATTAAATATCATGTGAATTTGGCATGTCCCACGCATCAATATACTTAAAGTATATTCTACCAAAACTCGATTTGTCTTAATTCAATGACATTCCCACATCATTGATCGACAACGGACTTTTAGAATAACATAAGTTATTCACGGATTAAACATGCAAATATAGGATATAATATTAAGAAAATGAAAATAAACATAACCAATATTTTATTTCATTTAAATAATATTTGTTCATAACATCCCTTATCCAAATACTAAATAGATCAATGCATGATAATACTTGTTAATGAATTATGCCTCAAGTAATGACAATCATACTTGTTGACAAGGCATAATTTCAACTAACTTAGATCTATCGAATTTTGAGAATACTTATTTCAAGAATTCAACTAGTGAAGTTCTTGTATGTGTGCATTCAAAATATCTTGATATTGCCACATAATATTTCATAAAGTGTGTGACATCCTCAAGCACCTATTTATGACAATCAAACTTTCAAACATTTTTAAAGTTTAAAGTATTCTTATTCTTTATTGTATAATGCAACTATGCTCTTAGTTGAGCACAACTAGTTCACATGGCCATTTACAAGGATGAAATCCTCCCATGACTAGTATTGAGTGTCATCTCAATTATACCAGCATCATTGTATACAAACAACAATATGCTCTTTAAAAATTTTCGTAAACTTCAATATCTATAGTGTAATGTTTGATACCTTCCAAACTTTCAAGTTTGTTGGCTATGACAATTACGCAACAATTGCTGTATTGCTCATCCATAGAATTTTGAGAGCAACTCCAGGCTGAGGAATGTAATTCTAGATTCAAACATATTCCATTAGAATATTCATTACACTAGTTATTTAATAACTTCATTAGATATCAATGTTGTCAAATCATCTTGCATTCAAGCATGATACAACAATAACATGATGTACATGAAAAATCCTTGTGTTAAACACAGATTTAATTCATGTTCTACATATCCATTTTCCAAATGATATATCATGTTCTATTAGACTCATTTATTTTACCGCACATGTTTATTAATAATAAACATATATTCCAAGGTTGTATGTCTTATTTTCTAAATCTTTTAAGTGAAGTTCCATTCCCAACTAGAGCTTAACATTTAGTTTAAGATGGAATGTTACTACCACAACAATTAAGATTTAAAGGAAATAAACATAATACTCCCACTAGCTTTCGTGAATACTTAGAAATTATCTTATTTTAATTTAAAACCAAAACTTGGATTTAATAGTTAAACATAAGAATCATCTCCTAGATGCATGCATATATCCATTCATGGATTCTTGCGTTTGTACATTTCAAAGATTATGTGAATTCATAAAACTCCTTTGTATTACTTATCGTCCTCGCAAAAGCAATCACACAAGAAAGAGTTTTAATATTCCATTGTCATTTTCATATCAATGAAAATAAGTATGACAATCATCATCTTTATATATTTAATGTGTCTAGGAAAGAATATTCAATCACAGTTAATTGCTTAAGTGTGATTAATAATCTTGTCACAAGCCATGCATTAAACACATGTACAATTTTGTCCATATGATTTCTACACAAAGAATTTAAACCACTAGGGTTTTCCTTCCTTTGAAGAAACTCATTACTATTAAGATAAACCAAGTTTCAAAGTTGATTATCTTTATGAACAGCATCTTGTCATTCATAGTATGAATAATTTTACCACAATTCAATATTAAGTAATATATCATTATGATTAACAGGTTTACCACAATCCTGTAATTCATATTTCTCATCATATCAAATATCTGAGATATCCTTGCGGATCTATGAATGAGAATTCCACCATCTTGAGGTCTATCATATTTGACCTCATCATGATATTTACTAGTGTATTTCAGAAGATTATGTGTTTTGTAATTGTAATTTAATCTCTTCAAGATCTAAACAAAACTCCCACTTGCTTTTGTAATTTAAAGACTATTTATAAATACTTTAGCAAGTAGAACAACACCAAATTGTTTTCTTTTTGGGATATTGCAAAACACATTGACAGTTCGTAAATCTTGTTCAATAATAACCTACTCCATAAGTAGTTTTAACAAATCAGAACTTCAATATAAGACTCAATGTGATTCATCACATTTCATACTAAAATGGTGTCTTATTAATCTTCTAGGTTTGAGTTTTATTAAGTATATCCAATCAATACTCAATTTTCTAACCTTGATAACTTTTGGAAGAAAAGAAGATATAGTTATCTTGAATCAAACAATGGAACAAATGTTTGATTCTTCTAATCGAACATTCCATATACTTACAAGATTTCATTAGAATTAATATTGTAAGACAATCTAACAATATGTAAGATAAACATATTCCTTTTGGCTTACCTATTTACCAACTAAGACAACTTAATGGTATAATAGAATATTTAAGCCAATTGCATGCTTTATAACATGAGTATTCTTTGACCAAGTCAAAAGACATAACAGTTATAATATCTTACTTTATATTATAAGTCTTTGTAATAATGAAAAGACTTCATGTTTGTGACTTTACAAAGAAACACATAACCATGTATAATTTAAAGTTATTATGAACACCACGCCATGGTTTCAATTAATTAATTTTCAAGTTAATAAACTATTTATGTCATTCTAAGAATACACAAATATTTAAAGTAGCATTAGATTACTTTATTTTAATTATGTCATCCGTTGAAGTGTCCAACTTAAGAAACTGTAAAGCATCCACGCCCGATCTCACAACAAGTGGAGATTTACCTTGAGATTACAATCTAGCCAAGATCTCACTTAACCTAAAATGTAACTTCAAGTGTTTCTATATTTTGAATGACATAAGACATAAAAGTAGTCTATGCTATAATCTTGACACATGTTCTAAACAAGTCAATCTTATTAGAACGTTAATCTCTTACCTTTCGATCAAGAGAATCCATTAATCATATTTGTATGTGTTGTTCCTTTGCACACAATAAATGCTTCTCCCACTTGTGCATAGAACAACATCATATAATAGATAAACACCATGACATTCATTTGTTTATGTGAGCAATATGATAGTGTCATAGATATATAAGCATTACAAGTAGATGTAGGAACACTTAATTATCAAGGAAACGTTCATGACTATCCTTGAGAATATGAATGTCTACATTTTGAACGTAATGTATTATTACAAGAAAATCTACCAAGATAATAAATCTTGTAACTCCCACCTGAATTAGACAACGTTACAATAATGTCTTATTCAAGAATACACCACAATACTCCCAATCGGATTTGACAACATTGTAAGTGTTTCATTAACCCGGTGAAAATAGCGTGCTATTACGTTACTACCCCTTTGTAAGACCATTCGTAACAATTACTTAGGTACTAAAAGAGTGTATCCTACTACGTAGATGATGGATCATCCATCAATGCTATTAACTTGAAAAATTGAGCATGCAATTTCTTCCTTAATAGGTCTACTATCCCCACAATGGTGTGTAGCACCTTTAATTGGTCAAATCAAAACAACTAGATAAAATATACTAGTTTGTCTTTTACCAATTTTGCGATAATTAGTCTAGATTCTAATATAATAACTCATATAATGTCAAACATGTTTTCTAGTTGACCAAAATGTCATATAAGAATTCAATCACCAACAGAGGGTAATGAAATCTCTTAAGGAAAACATGGTGTGCAATTTTCTTAACTATTAAAGTTGCTATGAGTTATATTAGAATTTAGACAATTCTAATGTTCCTAACATACCTTTCTCAATCATGAAAAGGAATAGGATTGAGTCTCACTCTTCTTCCATGGAAAAGAGTTTATGTTTGTCTTTTAGTAAATTTTTCTTGATCAAACATTTGTTTGAAAACAGAACTAGATCAATTTACCAAAGCCCAAACTATGTTTACGGTTTAATGTTGCATTAATACAATCAAAAGAATTAACAAAATTCAATTTTAGTATTTTCGATAATTAAATCTTTCAAGAAAATAAAATACCCTTAGGTTAATATTCATATTAACCATAGAATTTTCCTTGAATCTAGGACCCTCATTATCATAGTTTCACCACATCAGTTGATCTGCTAGTGATGAAAGTATAGAATAGGTAATTGTCGAAGAACAATAATTGACAAACAAGTTTTCAATTCCTAGAAAATATGGGATTTACAATTTTGCCAAAACAATTAATGCAAAACGTAAGCATGTTTTATCCCATCTTATGCCTTAAGTCATAGGTCTCACTAACTAACTTAATTAAGTTGTCTAATTTAGAAACTGCAAATCATTAAGCTGAGGTCTCACACAACAAAATAATTCACCTTGTCATTGTAATCTAGATCAAGGTCTCACATAACTAAATTACAACTTCAAGTGTTTCATATCATTAGATGGCATAAACTTAAATTTAAAGGGTACAAATTTTGACGTGTAATCAAAACTTATGTATAAAGAAGCATGCATACAACTTTATAACAAAATATTTTCGAAAACCTTTCATAAGATTTTAATTGCTAAGATTAAATTCTACAAAGTTTTAATCGATGCGTTGAGAAACTTACAACTTTGCACTAAGATACTTCGTACATAGAATGGTTATACTAGGTAGCTCCAATCGAACGCACAGGGAGAGGACCGTAAGCGCAAAGGCATAACCTTAGACATCCATTCGGTGAGACCGTGCTCACTTCTTAAATACCCCTTTATAGTTTGTTCTAGTGGGTGAGCCGTTCTAACCATTTAGTACAATCGCATCAATCGATTAAAAGTTCAAGAATAATTCTTAGATAACAAATCGGTTTCGCCATTATTTAGTCCATTTAATTTTCTATTCATAAAAACCCTTTTGCTTACAAACGTGTCATACAATATAAACAAAAGGCATTTTAATAAAATTAAAGGAACTCAAATAATATACATATAACTTAACAATTAACATATGTAAAAACAATTAGTCACATGCATAATTATTTCGATAAACGCTAATAAACAATTCTAGGCGTTAAATAATGCATACATCAACTAGGGCTTTCAACTACAAGGTAGATGAGCCACATACATCGACAAGTCGATTGCGTAAGCCAAAGTCAATAGTATACCAAATAGCACATAACGAATTTTTATTAGTATAATTGAGGTCTTCCCCAATTCAATCATTATCAAATAAATAAACATGTGTATATCACTAAACAATTTATCAAAACAATAATCCATGGCAAAACATGCATGTTCCACCATGAATTCCTCATAACAATTATAATCCCAAGATACGCATATAATCATGGCACATAACAATTATTCATGAAAACCACATAAAATATACATGCAATCCTAGGGTTTCTACAAGTTTTACAAAAATAAAACCTAATTAAACAATTAATGGGTAATCGACCCAATTAATAAAAATTAGGGTTCCAATTTTCAAAACCCTAGAAACCATAAAAGCATATAATAATCATAAAGATTCAATTTTATGTGTTTGTAATTAATTACAACATATTAACGGCTCGTGATGCCACCGTTGGGTTTTACTAATCATAACAATTATAGAAAACAAGTAAACATCATCAAAGCATGCAATGAAGTAATAGGAATAATACTTGTAAATTAATTAACCGAATTAAAAGTATATCGTACCTTTTGTGAATCAATGCAATTAGGGTTTATGAAAAACCCCCAATTAAGATCAACGACCAAGAAACCCTAAACCCTAATAAATTAGGGTTTATATAATTCGACCACATCAAAATCGAATACCCAAGATATGCAAACACAAGTGTATTTGCTCTTCGTTCTTGTACACACGTATTAGTAGCGAATCAATGAGAAAAGCTAGTTTCTTGATCACAATAGATTAACCAAACACCTTTGTTATGCTCAAGGTCACTCGCAAATCCCTTACATGGGGTTTTGCTTCGTCGACCTAAGAACAAGAGGGAAGAAAGAAGAAGTTTGGCCTTCATCGAAATCTAGTGTACCAAAGGATGAATACATGGGGATGTATTTATAGCCTTATGGTAGATGTCAAGATTGCTATAGTAACCGATGTGGGATTCTATAGTTTTCGGCCAAACACAAGCCCAAAAGAGGATTCCTAAAACCTTCTCTTGACTTGTTAACTTTTCTTCATATCCCGTTGACATTTAATGACCGATAATCAAAACTCGTCAAATATTAAATATCATTAAGTATTTATTTCGTGATCAAATAATTAAATATAACATTTTATATATTAATTATTTATACATTGATTCTCATCCCAAGTCTCGTCGAATCCGGTCATACATATATTAATAATTATCCATGTGCAACTTTAATCCCCATAAGAAAAATCTTATCATTCTTTACCAACTTATTTTTCTCGAGTTCATTGTAATCCCATTGAATTAATTTTGTAGCAACTAAAAGACAATTCATACTTATATATTAATAATTATCCATAAACCTTTCAGTATGCGAGTTGTTTACCAAGTAAGATGTCAGTAGGTTCAAGTCTCGTTGGAGATATGTTTGAGATATGTATTGTCAATTATGTGATATAAGTGTGACAAAAGTTGCGGTGCAAAAAACAATTTTAAATATTAAATACTATTATTACCTATGTGCAAAGGAAAATCTTAACCTAGCCTTAAAAGAGTTTATAAAATTACCGCTATGATTACAAACTACAAAAGAAAAAAAACAAAAGCTACTACATAAACTTAAAAAATATAAGACGGAATAACTACTGTCTACTAAATATCAAAAGAAAAGAAATCAAAAAGAAAGTAAAGCAATAAGAAAAAAAATGGAAGTACATTATCCATCTTTTTTATTCATCTTCATCCATGTTTGTTGTCAGATGGCTAACTTCCACCCCATTAGATTTTTTTTTTTTTTAATTAAAGTGTCTTAAACTTAGCCCATTAAGACCGTTCATTTTTCTTATGATACTAAATCAGATCCAAGCCCAAGAAAAAACTGCCCAATTCACCCAATTTCGTGTTTGCTTAGGTGAGAACTATGAAGTTGATTCCAAGTCAAATGATTTACAGGAACGCTACGAAAAGTTCCGAATATCACTTGAAGACATCAAACTAGGGACACAAAACTTTAGTGATGCTACATTCATTGGAGAAGGAGAATATTGGAAGCAATATAGAGGAGAAATTCCACAAGCTAATGGACTTACCACCGTTGTTGTAAAGCGGTTTGATACCAAGTGCGATGAAGGAAGTAACCAATTTATAGTAGAGTCTGAAGCTCTTTTTAAGTATGAGCACGAGAATATCATTCGTCTTGCAGGCTATTGTGATGAAGTGAATGAAAAGATCATCGTTTACGAGCATGCTTCCAGTGGAAGACTGAGTGAACATGTCAATGATACTAGTCTTACCAGCTGGTTAAAACGTCTTAAAATATGCATCGATATTGCTACCGGGTTGGGATTTATTCACAATGATGGTGCATCAGCTGAGGTGAACATGGTGCATAGAAACATCAAAAGTGGTAGCATTCTAATAGTTGATGAGTGGAAGGCTGCAATCTCTAACTTGGAATTGCTACGAGAAGAAAAGAGACGAGAGGAAACATTGGAAGATATATATTCATTGGGTGTGTTATTAATGGAGATATTGTGTGGGAGATTAGCGTGGGAAGAGGGATGTAAGGATCCCTCAGAGTGTTTAGGCCCTTTGGCTAAAAGGCGATACGAAGAAGGAGATCTTGATGAGTTGGTGTTTGAGGGTGTAAAGAAACAAATTTATAAGAAGTCGTTGACTACATTCTCAGATATTGCCATTCGGTGCTTAGATTATGATCAATGGCAGAGACCAGATGCAGGTGACGTGATAATAGAGCTTCAGAAGGCATTGGAATATCAAGTAAGCATTTTTATTAATTGACCATACATTCATTAATTTCATTTTAATGCGTTTTATGTATGAGGATCTTTAGATTCATAAAATTCCACAAAACTTTCACTCACCGACGTGTCACGGTGATTGGTTTTTAGTGGGATGTGGATCCCAGAAAAAATCAATCGCTCGCTGACACATCAGCTATCGGGAGTTTTTTGTGGGATTTTATGTGGATCTAGCAAAATCCTTTATGTATAACCATATTTATTTGAATATGTTTCGGTATTTGAGCACCGAATGGCTATATATGTGATAACGTGAATGTAGTCACGACTTCATTAGAAGATTAATAAATGTTTCAGATATTTGTTTTGGAATTATATAAAATTGTATTTAAATAGGAGGTGATCGAAATGAAATATCCAGGAAAAAAGAATTATAATTACAGGAAATGTATATGTGAAAACCATTTATAGTTTGGTATTCTTTCAATTCATTTTAAAAGTATAATATTTCATACGTCTTTGAATAAGCATGAATTCATAAAATATTATTTTCAACTTTTTTTCGCTTTTAATATAGGAGGATTATGAAACATGGGAACCCAAACTATGTAGAGACTACGCAGAAATACTCCACTTCTCAATAATCGACAAGATGGATAAGTTTAAGGACATCTACGACACGCTATGCAAAGGATTTCACCTTCGAGATAGGGAAGTGGTAATTATTTATTTCATACACCTCATTTATTTTGTGCATCTTGCATGCTTTGCACTAGGAAGCTTTTTATTTTTTTAAAGCTAATTACCAATATGGTTTAGGATACTACTAGTTTTATAAATCCGAACCATATTTTAAGACATTATCAAAGTGAACTTCTGACACGCTTTTGGTTTTCCAATAATATTTTCCCTTCCCATGCGCTGACTTTTTATTCCCATAAACCAAAAAGCAAACCCCTCATCTTTCACCCTACCTAGTACTCACACATATCTCCAATCTCTCTCCCCCATACACCTTTTCTCTCCAAAATGAGCCATTTCTACACTCATGATTCTTAGCTTCATCACTCGGTCAACAGTCCACATCAAACCAATCATCAAAACACAAACCAGCCTCTCGCTCAACATGCTCGCCCAGGCACTCACCCAGCCTTGCTCGCCCAACTCCCCCAGCCATCACCCACCACTCGCCCAGCCTCAAGACTCACCCAACACTTTGCCCCGACCCTCGCCCACGCCCAGGCTCAAGACTCGCCCAACACTCGTTGGCATACACATGTATGGTTAAAAAGTAATCTACTAATCAATCTAACGGATGACAATCGAAAGTCCATTTTTGTAAAAAAGTTATGCGACGGTTGGTTTCGTAAATGGGTAATGATTATGGTCCGTTTAAAAATTTTCCTCTTTTTTTAGCCCATATATCATATGCTTTGTGAGTTTGTATATTCTCATAAAACCGGCCTATTCTCGTAAATAGTTTTTTATTCACGAAGAATCTTAATCTGTAGAATTTAAGAAGGCTTGAAAATAAAATACGACTATGCGCCGTGAATGCTTATTAATAACTATACTCTTAAAAAAATGTTTTATTTGTTTGTCAGGTAATTTGTGTAATTTTCTCAATGGTTTTGTAACAATAAATTATAAACCACACTCACATCACAGATATAGTTTGGTTTATATTTGCTTGTTTTGTATAAAACAGTATTTTTCACTCGGGAATAATGGAGAAAAAAGTTATTTGACATCAGCAGCAAAGTTTTCATACAAAAACAAGGCAGTTGAATGGCGACATATTCAACAATCAAGGTTCTTTATCGTTCCTTTTTCTTTTGTGTATATGGTTACAAATACTTTGTATCTATGGACCCAAGAAATAAGGCCGGGGGCTCATTTATAATGCTAAATGTACCAAGGTTTAGAGTATTGCTAGAACCACAAAGACTTCACAAAATAAAATCCACAAAAAGGAGGTGTCATTTATGAGTATCGCTAGAAACACATAGACTTCACAAAATAAAATCCACAAAAAGGAGGTGTTAATGTGTGATTGGTGAATTTTGATATATTTTTTCTCTTATCTTTGCTACAACCAATCACACATTAACACCTCCTTTTTGTGGAGTCTTTGTGGTTCTAGCAATGCTTTTTATAGTAGTTTTTTTGGGATGAGTCGTTAATCTGGGGTTGCAGAACGATGCCACTAATATACTTTATATAATAATTTTTTTCCATGTTAATGGTATATCTTAACATTATTTTCCACGGTTTTTTTTTGCAAAGGGTATGACATATATTAAGTTTGTTCCATATATTAAGTGAGAAATGGACATCTTTTTTTATATTGTATATGTTAACACTAGCATTGTACGTACCCATGCAAAACGGCGATATTAAATGGTTTTGAGAAGAGTAGTGTGTATTTTAGGTATGTGTAGAGTATCAGTAAATGGGAAGGAAACAAATTTGAATGTTTTTTAAATTAAAAGGTTGTGGTGTCTATTAATCTTAAAGTTGTTGCTTGTAGTAAGGGTTATGTTTTGGTTGGGGATATGTATACTTTATAAAGTGTTATAGATTATAGATTAGTTGGAAACCTTAATTGAAGCTGAAATTTGAACTTGCTTCATGAATGATGGATTCAGTTTGTTAGGTGTCTTGGCATCACATTAACAAGCTACTACATAGATTATTAATTAATACACAACAATTGAATATAAATTATGAGCTTATGATCTGTTACATAAATAGAAAATGCATTTTTGCTCATAGAATACTTTATGATTAAGTTACTCAGTTTAATGATAAACCATATAATTAATAATGTAAATATCACTTTACAAAGTACTCAAGTAGCTTGTACAAGTGATTAACTTGCTACCGGCCAAGAGACTATTTGTACAATGTTACGATGCAAAGACTCAAAGAAGAGTTGAAGCTAATATCCAATTCTACGTGCAGGTTTCAAAAAGTAGCAAAGATGTTAACTATATGGGATTTAAACATCCACATCAAAGTGAGAACATCATTTTTATCTACGGATGTCAACTATGTGGTTCATTTGATCTTCAAATTTTGTGATCCACGAAAGTCTTCAGAAAGACCTTCATACGTGAACCTAACATACAAAATCGGAAGTCAAACCTTCCATGCACATTTTGCAATACGTAGAGACGAGGATTGGATGAAGATTGAGTTGTGCCGTTTTTTTAAACACGAGGAAAACACTAATTTTGTGGTTCTACTTGAGAGCTTTTCACGAAATTATTGTGGAAATGGATCCATTTATGTCGAAGGCATTGAGTTTCAAGCCATTGATAATGTAAGTAAATTTGTGTGTACTCTTTGGTTTTCATTCTATATTTTTTTGGTTTTATCACAAAACAACAATTTCTTTTTATATATAGTACTTTTACACATGGTGTTACGTAATTCCTAAATAGGTGAAGCAGGAAGAACCTGGGGAAATAATGGACATCCAGAAACAATTACCAATCGACAGTGACAGTAGATCAGGAAATGATGATAAGGGTGGAAAGGTCATTTGTTTACTACTAATTAAGGACTATTTAACTTCTGGAGAATTGACATTATCCCTTACGTTTTATGTAACAACTTCTTTCAACTTTTTGATGGCATGCAGTTCTCGTTAATTGATGTGAACGAAAAGAAAACTTTTATGCTTTCAGCAATGGAAGTTATATACAACTCTTCTAGTGTGAAGCATTTTCATTCGAAACCCTCAGTCGAGTCAAGGTTTGCTCTATGAACAAATTTTCGTTATAACCTGTCATTATGACCGTTAAACTTCTCCTTATACCTCTATTAATGTGTCTCTTGCGTACGGCCTTAACAAAATAGTAAAATATCAACGTTGTGTTGATAGGTGAGACACAAAAGTTTCACCTAGCTCTCAGATGTGGCTTTCTAGATCACAGATATTTTTAGTTAGTCTTTAAGAAGTACGTAATCACATGATATGCATTTATATGCAGATTTCAAGGGGTAATTGAGCTTCTTCGGCAACAAGTATTTGGTATTAAGTGCAAGATTGAGAGTCAATTGTTGTCACCAGATACATATTACATGTGTTACCTTGTATTCAAGCTTTCAGAAAAATGTGACGGGTTGCATTGTCCAGTGAGAGTTCGAAATGTACTGCAGTGGAAAAACAAAGAGATTGAACTTGTTTGTTTTAGACCCCCAAAGCCATGGGATTTACTAGTTACCAATCGAGTTCCAAAAATAAGAGAGGATGGATGGATGGAGGTGATGGTGTGGAAATTCAATTCAACTTCTGAGCTTAGAAATGATCGTATTCCTATGCATCTAAAATTCATAACTTACGAAGGAACAATGTCCGGGCTTATTGTATCTGGCCTCGAGATCCTGCCAATGTAGTAAATGTCAGAAAATTTGGCCCATTTTGTGATGATAATATCATTCTTGTTTCTACTTTCAGCAAAAAAAATTGTAGTTGTATGTTAAGTATGAATAGTTGCAAATGAGTTATGTTCTTTGTTGGAGTGTGTTATAATGAACCTTTCACTATATCAACATATGTTAAACTAGTATCACTACATATAATGCATGAAGACATCTCAGTCTTAATTTTAAGACGTACAAGACAAGAAGCATAATGTACACCATTTTAATGCACATTATCACTCTTAATTTTCAGACTTACAAGACAAAACGTATAATGTACACCACTTTAACACATAACATATTAAAAAGACAAAACACCGCTTTAATGCTATTAATGTAGTGAAGATATTTAATATAGTCAATTAATTAACTGGTCAATAAATACAATTAATGCAGTTATTAAAACACCTCTTATATAAGAAATATAAATTATCAAACATATTGTACAACCAACTTAAACACAATGCATTCATTAAATATCATTAATACAAATAATAAAGCATATTATACAAATATTCAAGCCCGAATGGGCAACGGGCCAAATGGGCTCAAGCAATAGCGGGCACAAGCCAAACGAGCTCGATCCCTAACGGACACGGGCTAAACGAGCACGAGCCAAGGGGCTCATGTTATATGAACAGCTTTAAAAAAGATCCAAAAAGACGAAATAAATTCCTTAGTTAAAGAGTTAAAATACGTCATATGAAATTGTTGATATCCGTATATTTATTGTCAAAAAGAGCATAATAAACTAAAATACATAATTAATCGGAAAATTTTATTTCAAAGTACCAGCCGCCACAATGCGCGAGTACCCTGCTAGTAACCATTAATGTTTGTAAGAGCATGTCCATTCATCACGCAATAACGCCGTTAGAGGCTTCAATAACGCCGTTGGAGGGCATGCGAAATAACGCCGTTGGATGGGGGCGTTGGCTCCTTAACGCCTGCTATGGCAAAAAAAATCGAAATGTTACAAAACTAGCCCTCTAACGTTACATTTAAAAAATTATATAAAACCCTAACGGCTAGTTTTTTTAAAAATTCAAAAACATTTTTTACCACTATAAATACCCAACTAAAACTCTATTTTTTCACACTTCCTCTCACACTTTATATACTTCCTCTAACACTTTCATAATTCAAGAATCAAGTTCGCTCACAATGGATCCAAATGAATTTAGTGATATTCCTCCTGTCTTGGTCGAGACGGAGAAGACCTAGACTTCCAATTTATGGTGTTCACAGACGAGTATCACCTTCGCATTGGAACAAGAAGAAGGTATTGAATCTCAACATCCTACTTGTTCTCGCACCCATATATATCGTGAACGTGAGCTTGGAGGAACGTCTGCGCAACGATTATTTCGCATAAGGTTGTAAGTATTCAAACCGAATTTTCGAGAAGATTTCAGATGAGCCGAAAACTATTCCGCAAATAGTTGAAGGTATTGAATCTTATACTTCGATAATATTCCGGATCATTTTAATTACTTTAGGCAAACACCGATGCTTGTGGTCGAATGAGTATAAGTGCTCTAATGAAGTGTACGCTCGCCATACGCCAATTGGCGACGACACCTCACCCGATGCATTTGATGAATACTTGCAAATGGGTGCTAGTACTTCAAAAGTATGTCTTGATAATTTTAACAAATGTATTATGGATTTGTTTATGACGAGTATTTAAGAAACCAACATGGGCCGACATTCAAAAATTTATCATCAAAGCATGAAGAAAAACATGGTTTTGGGAATGCTTGACCGTATCTGCTGGAATGGAAAAATTGTCCGGTGGCTTGGCAAGGGCATTTTGCTAGGGGTGATAAAAATACCCAACAATTATGCTTCAAGTTGTTACTTCTCAAGATTTATGGATCTAGCATGCATTTTTGGGATGGCGGGGCAAATAACGATATTAATGTTTTAGATAACTCTCCGTTATTCGACGACCTTCTTCTGCGATAATGCCCCAAGAGCACCTTATAGAGTCAACGGAACTAGGTATGAGCAGGGGTATTACTTGGTCGATGGAATTTATCCACATTGGGCAACTTTCGTCAAATCTTTCACGGCAACAAGCGATGAAAACATACGTACTTTAAAGGAGACAAGAAAGTGCCGAAAGGATATTAAACGTGTTTTCTTTGTTCTTCAAGGTCGTTGGGGTATACTACAACAACCTAAGACGCCAATGGAAATTGCCACGACACGTAGAATCATGTATTGTTGCATTATTTTGCATAACATGATTATAAAAGATCAAAAATTTGCATTACTTGACTATAACGAACTATGGGTGGATCCGTCAGCAAATTTAAGGCAACGAAGATGGGTCGAAAGATGTGATACTCACAGTCGTAAGGCAAAAGAAATACACGACTGACAAACGCATACCCATAGGGACCAAACGTGTAATTTTTTCTTTAATAAATGAAGTGTTTGTTTTAGTTTAGGGATTGAAATTGAAAATATGAAATGTTATTGATGTTATTGGGATGTTATTATTGTGGGTGTTTTTTGAGGATGTTAATGTTAAATGTTAAAGCTGGTGTGGCGCTGACGTGAACGGTATTATTGGTGTTATGGTGTTATGATTGTGAATGCTCTAAGAAGATATAGAGTAATAGCTTTCAGAGTAAATGATTCTTGTCACAAAATCTCATATTTTGATGATATTTGCTTAATTCTTTTCGATCAGGGTATGAGTATAGGAATTGATTTGTACACTCTCACAATTGATTGGGACACTCTAAATTAGAGTGTTTGGACGATTATACCCTCATACCACCATTCACATATTTTCACTCTGTAAGGGTATATATGTCAAAACATTATAATTTAGAGTGTCTCAATCAATTGAAAAAGTGTACAAATCACCTCCCTATGAGTATTGAGTATGATGAGACATGCAAACTGAAGCAATTTTCTTTTTCAGTTATGAGATTTGAGGCCTATTTTGTTTAATAGTAACAAAGTTTGATAAGTGTTCTTATTGAGTCACGCAAACTTTAAATTAACCATACAAATCATTCAAGTTTCAATATTGTATCATTAGTGTGTAATTGTTCAAAAAAACTATCTTTAAGATATTTATATGCGCATTGTTTGGTTGTACACTTGTACATTCACAATAAATACTCACCCATTGAATTTCACTAACCCAACCAACTTAATGTACAACCAACTTATGCACATGTGAAAAGAAATATATGCCATAAAATAATAACCAAGTTTGAAAGGTGTTTCGTTTTAGCCACTCAAACATAAAATTACATAATATTGAACACTATTGAAAGTTTGAGTGACTAAAATATAACATTTTTTAAACTTGATTATTATTTTATAATCAAAAGAAAGTTACATTGACTAAATTGGAACAAAACTAAAAGTCGGTTACTATTTCATGATTTTCAACTTTTTTTTTTTCATTTGTAAGGTCACCTAATCGAACCGAAACCGACAAAATCGAAATAGATATACAAAACCGAAACCGAACCGAAAAAGGTCGGTTCGGTCCGGTTTCGATCGGTTTGTCGGTTCGGGTCGAGTTTCGGGTTGATTTGGTCGGCCCTAATACATATAGGGGTGTTCGTTGATTTGGTTATAGGGTTGTTCGGTTCGGTTAAATATTTTTCTGGATTAATTAAAAAACCGACCTGAACTGAATTCAACTTTGATTAAACCGAATCAAATAACCCGAATTACTTAATTTTAATTATATAAATTTTAGCAAAAAAAAAAAATCAATTAAAAAAAATGTTTATTTATATTATGAAAGAGTTTAAATATTTTTTTCGTATATAACTATATAAAAAATATATATATTCATGCGAATTCGGTTTTTGGTTCATTGTGCCAAAACCATATCTGAACTGAGAACCGAATATTCATTTCGGTTCGGTTCTGTTCGGTTCAGTTTTAGCAAATTCGATTCGGTTCATTTTTGTAGTGAAACCCGAATTCTACTTTTACACATGGGTTCGTGTGCAAGTCGTCTGTTACAAAAAATTGTTTGAAAATGAATTATAAAAAAAGGTCCAGATAAACGAACATGTTAAAACACCGGACTGGGTCATATTGGCCCAATTTCACTTAAATGATTAAAAAAGCCCAAATTGAACCCATATAACTATAACAGATTCATTCCGGTTACCGTAGACTACGACGGTAGTGAACCGGCCCGACTGGGTCATGAAACTGAAACAAGTTGCCGCCAAAAAGATTCCACACTGGAACAAGAAAACCCTTAATGAACCGGTTATTCTTTCTAAGTTCAAACACCACTTCTAATTCAGGTACACAATAATAAATTATAAGTTTCTATTGCTTTAGTTAAACTACTACTTATTTTATTTATAAAAAAGTATAGTTATTATTATCTGATTATAGAGTACCTATTAGTAAATAAGCTTTGTGTTCCTACCTGCTTATGAATTCTTAAATATAGGAGGGTAACCAGTTTTGTCGAAACACTCGTAACAAATTATTTGATTCAAGATTAAGGGGGTGTTTGTTATTGCTTATGTTTTTTCTGCTTAAAGGTAAGTACTTATAAGATGTTTAAATATGAGTACTTCTGGAAATGGTGTTTTAATTTGTAAAAAAAAGTGCTAGAATCTTCGGAAAAGGAAACAGTAATATGTTGAAAATATTCAGCCAAATCCGTTTTTAACAAGTTTTAGGTTAAATACCATGCTAAACGAATAATTTTGATTTCGTCTCAAATTGGCATTTGAAATAAGCACCTTTGTATCTACTTTTGAGAATCTGCTTATTTTGCTTTAGAATAAGCAGAAGCACTTTGGATAACACAAAACTGCTTCTACTTATAATAAGCAGGACAAATAAGCAATCCTAGACACCCCCTAAGGAAATAAGCAATCCCAAACACCCTCTTAATAAGCTCATGTAGCGTAACTTAATGCTTGTGATTTAGGCTTTTTTTGGACTGGTAAGATAATGAGTTATAGATGTTTCATATTCTTTTAGAACGTCTTGTTGTAATAATCTATGATTTTCCTCCTTAATTTTATGTATTGATGTTAAACCAGTGACGGACCCAGGAATATAAGATGCGGGTGTTAGATTATACAAATGAATATAGAAGAGAATGATTGTGTTTATTATTGATTGATTGCCTCTGAGGAGAGCTTGTACATAATATAGATACTAATTGACACTATTACAATGCATGCTTCACTGTTACAAAGCATGCTTGCCTAACAATATCGACTAACATTTCTCAGATTCGAATGCATGAATCGCTGAAATTTCGAACCGAAATTAAAGCTAATATACAAAACAAAACATAACATAATAAAAGCATAATAAAAGCATAAACAAAAGTCGTCTTGGGGATTGATACCCTGGATTCGACATAAAACAAAAGTCGTCTTGGGGATTGTTACCCTGGATTCGACATTCTTCAAAAGAAGCTGCAAACAAAACAAAACAAAACAAAACAAAAAGATGCGAAAATGAAAGTTGGTTCTAAAACTTCAACCCCCAAAGAACCTTCCGAACAAACGGGGCGTGTTTTTACATTGAAAAACATAAAGTGTTTTTTTTTTTTTTTTTTTTTTTTTTGTCTGAAAATACCACTACAATAAACATAACACTCTCTACCCATCTTTTCTTGTGTCACCAGGCTCCCCACGCCCCATTTCATGCATCAAAAGTCTACCTATAATACTTTAATCTAAAACCCACATAAAATTAAACACTCAAAAACATGTCCATGCTTTCCACCTTCCCATGATAATGAATCCACCAAGATGATTCTCAATCAACCCGAACAAGAGCAACCGATCAATTTTTTTTTTTTTTTTTTTTTTTTTTTTTTTTTTTGAAAGAACTACAACAAATCTTGTCTATTTCTCCGGTGGGGCTCTTACCCATCGTCGGAGAAATATTTAGTCCCGGTGGGGATCTTACCCATCGTCGGAGACATTGATATTGAGGAGAAGAGATAAGAGGCTGATAGAAGAAGAAGGAGAAGAAGAAGAAGAAGGAGAAGAAGAATAAGGAGTTTATTATGTACTTGGAGAAGAAATTAGCAGAAGAGGATTTGGATGAGTTTGAGGAAAAGAAAGAAGAAGGGAGAATGGAGGCGAGGAGAGGAGAAGAAGAAGAAAGGAGATTATTATGTACTTGGAGAAGAAATTAGCAGAAGAGGATGAAGAAGATGGAACTTGATGTTTTTGACAACCCATTATATATATCAACCATCGACAGAAGAGAAAAGAAAAGGTTTAAAGCTGCTTTAAGAGGTTCGAATGACGGCAGTGTTACTAGGATTACAGAGAAGAAAATGAAAGAGGTTATGGTTTAAACTGAGCCCTCCGAACCTCCGGCATGAAGCCGGCGGCCGGAGGCGACAGCGGAAGAGTTTAGGTTTGGGTCAGGTATTCTTCGGATCTTAACCCTCTGATACCATGTAAGATAGTATAATATTGAATGATTGTTTATTGATTTGCTTTTTGAAGCAGGTGTTTCAAGTGTTACGAGAAAACGAGCTTTATGTAAAGTTGGAGAAATGCTCTTTCGCCCAAGACGAAGTCGAGTTCTTGGGACACAAGATCAAAGACAGTGGATTGATGATGGACGGTGCAAAGGTAAAAGCTATCCAAGAATGGAGGTATGAAGGCCCTTACCGAATGCCACCACCCGAGTTGGAGGAGTTGCGTAAGCAACTCAAGGATCTTTTGGATGCGGGCTATATTCGACCGAAAGCCCCATATGGTCTTGCGCCCGGTGCTATTTCAACTGAAGAAGGACGGATCCTCGCGGATGTGCATAGACTAAGGGCACTTAACAAGGTAACGATTAAGAACAAGTACCCTATTCCTCTTATTGCGATTTGTTTGATCAACTTGAAAGGCGAGATACTTCCAAGTTAGACTTGAGATCGGGGTACTACCAAGTACGGATAGCGGAGGAGACGAAGCTAAGACGACGCAGTGTCACGAGGTATGGTTCTTACGAGTTCTTAGTAATGCCTTTGGCTTGACTAATGCTCCCGCTACTTTTTGCACCCTTATGAATAAGCTATTTCACCTGCTCCTTGATAAGTTCGTGGTGGTATACTGGACGATATCGTTGTTTATAGTCATACCTGGAAGAGCATGTCTTGCATTCAAGCGGTGTGTTTCAAGTGTTACGAGAAAACGAGCTTTATGTAAAGTTGAGAAATGCTCTTTCGCCAAGACTAAGTCGAGTTCTCGGGACACAAGATCAAAGATGGATTGATGATGGACGGTGCAAAGGTAAAAGCTATCCAAGAATGGGAACCGCCATCCAAGGTAACGGAGTTACGATCTTTTCTTGGCTTGGTGAACTATTATCGAAGGTTTATCAAGGGTACCTGCAATAGCATCTCCCTTGACAGACCTATTGAAGAAGAACAAAGCTTGAGTTGGACGAAAAGTGCCAAGCGGCGCTCGAGAATTTGAAGAAAGCGGTTATGGAAGAACCGGTGTTGAGACTACCGGATGTAACTATGCCTTTCGAGTTACACACGGATGCATCGGACTTTGCTATTGGAGGAGTTCTAATGCAAGAAGGACATATTAGAATGATATATAAGATTATGGAAGAATGATAAGATGAGAATGATGATGTTTATTATTGATTGATTGCCTCTGAGGAGAGCTTGTACATAATATAGATACTAATTGACACTATTACAATGCATGCTTCACTGTTACAAAGCATGCTTGCCTAACAATATTGACTAACAGCGGGGGGGCAAAAATTTATTTTTTTCTTCACAATAGCGAAAAAATGCGAAAGAAAAAACTAGGATCCTAATGGTAAATCGTGTATTTTTACTTAGAGATGAATGAGCTATAAGGCTTTAGAGTGTTGAATATTGGATTTTAGTATGTGGGTGGGGGCAATTTGAGTTTTTGGTGGGGGGTCACTTTGAAAAAAAGGTCAAAATTAAAAAAATTTACACTATAATCTCAACTTTTTTTACTAGCCATGGGGGCACCGGCCCCCCACACTTCCTACATAGGTGTTAAAATAACCAGATCTGTTCTTAAATCAACCACAACACAATCAATTCACCCAGCCAACCACCCCTTGGTGAAATCTTTTATTAACTGAATAGTCAAGAAAATGAGTCCACAAAACGTGTGCTCACCAAACAAATACACAAGACAATGATAATCCCTTCGTAAGAGTTTTATCTTCTCACTACAAAGATATGAATACACCGATCCTCACTACAACCCTCAATACAACCTAACAATCTATAAAACCGATCAAGATGATCGAGTTAATCAATACCAACAATACTGCACCACACTGAGAGAATGAGAGAACAACTTTATGTGAGAGAAACTATTTGTGAGAAGATACCACAAATTAAAGGTTAGGTCCAATTTATATATCACCGAAATACACTTTAACCCCTCAAGATATAAAACCTCGCTATCAATAGCCAAACATACAAACATTAGAACATATTGGCATAACAAGCCCTTTGACTTAAAGTCAAACATGAGCTTGTATCCCAACTCATATTTCAACACCCCCTCTCAAGCTCATGGCTTGAACAAGTCTATCAGACCCAACTTATCACAAAACAACTTGTGTTGAGAAACACTCAACCCTTTAGTAAATATATCTGCAACATTGTTAGCAGAAGCAACTTTCAAAGTTTTAATAACCCCTGAAGATACTTTCTCTCTAACAAGATGTAAATCAATCTCAAAATGTTTGGTTTTTTCATGAAAACCGGATTAGCAAAGAATCAATAGCGTAATCGCTATCACAAAATAAACTTCAGTAACAAATCCTCTACACCCAAATCTTTAAAAATTTTTATAACCCAAATAAGCTCACAAGTAGTAGATGCAAGACATCTATACTCGATTCAATGAGAAGATCTAGAAATAGTTGCTTGTTTCTTACTTTTCCAAGAAATCGATTATTGCAAAATAGACACAAAACCGTAAACCGATTTCCTAGAAACAGACACTTAGCCCAATCTGCATCCGAATAAGCATCTGATTAATACTTTTACCATACACAAACCGAATACTGCATCAGAGCCTGCTTTAAGAATCTCAAAACTCTAAGTGCAAAGAAGAAATGAGAGTTAAGAGGAGCATGCATATGCCGACTTAGACAATGAACAAAGATAAGAAATGTCGTCTAGTAACAGATAAGTATATAAGCTTCCCAACCAATTTTGATACTCACCATATTGACAAAACTTATCTTTTCGGCCTCAACATGACTAAAACCACATTCTCACGCAAAGGAGTAGCAAAGCAGTTTACAAGCCAATAACCCATATTCAAGTAACAAATCCAAACAAGATTTCTTTGAGAAAGACAAAGCCCAGATTCACAATTTAGAACCTCAATCCCAAAAATATTTAAGTGGACCAAGATCTTTAATCATAAACTTTGAATTTAGAACCTTTTAAACTTTCAATCTCATCGACATTATTACCGATGATGACAATATCATCCACATAAACCAATAATGCCAAGAAAACACCATCACAATCTTTAGTGTACAAAGAGTAATCATTAAGACTTTGTTTAAAACCATTTTCTATCAAAGCAAGGGTAGTTTTTCATTCCACCGCTTAGAGCTTGCTTTAAACCATACAAAGACTTATTCAATTTGCACACTCTAGTTTCATCTTTATCATAATAACCAGAGGCAATCGTGATATACACATCTTCATACAAATCTCCATATAAAAAGCTTTATTAACATCCAGCTTGAAATAAAGGCCAATTGTTAGAGACAGATAAAGCAATAAGACACCTAATAAAGAACCATTTTGACAACAGACTAAATGTTTCTTCATAATCAATACCTTCCCTCTGGTTATAACCCTTAGCAACAAGTCTAGCTTTATATCTATCAACTTCACCAGTAGATTTAAATTTGATTTTCCAAATCCACTTGCAACCAATAGCAAATCTACCATTAGGCAATTCACACAACTCATATGTATTATTTCTATGTAAAGCTTCCATTTCAGAATTCATAGCATCTTTCCACATAGGATTTTGAATAGCCTCAGAAAGAGACTTAGGCTCACAAGACTTATTTAGAGTAGTAGAAAACACATATTAACTCTAGATGATTTGAATAAGATACATATTTCTCAAGACCATACTTCACATTACTACCAACAATAAAATCATTAAACCTAACAGTTGAGTTCTAGTCCCGCTAGACCTCCTAGTACTTGTGGTGCTTCCATTTGAATATTTTGATCCTCACCATTGAAAACATTTTGACTTATGCCCTCGTGAGGTGATATTTTCATCTATTTGTTGTGGTTGCACCTTCTTCATTTACGCAGTTATTATCGTTATCCAAGGTGCCATACCACTACCTTCCTCATTAGAAGGGTCCCCTCTTCATCATAGGGACTTTCAAACCCATGGACATAAAAAAATTTAAGTTGTCTACTCCATTATCATCAAAGTTTGGTTGAGATTTATTTAATTCAAGATTAGATTTACCAAAATCATTTGAAGGTTTATGAAAACATTTGATAACTTCATTTTAAAAGGAAAGACAGCTTTCAAAAAGTAACATCTCTTGAATAAAAAACAGATTACTATCCAAACCATACAACTTATAAGCCTTTTCACACTTGAAAACCAATTAAGACACATTTTCGATTTAGAACCAAACTTATCATGTGAATTTAAAACAAGAGAGTAGCAGACATCCAAAAGATCCGATATGGAGAGACTAGGATCCTTACCATATACTAAAAATAAGGGAAGCACCAGACAAGACAGAGGAGGAAGCCTGTTAATAAGATATACAAACAGCTAAGACACACTCAGCCACATATTCAAGGAATCCCCCAAACATAAGACTCCTAGCAACATTAAGAAGGTGTCTATGTTTCTCTCAAAGAATCCCATTTTGTCGAGGAGTATAGGCACAAGAAGTTTGATGAATCATCCCTAACTCGTAAAAAGAGTGGATAATTGATTATTTACAAATTCGGCCCATTATCGATCTTATGACCTTAACTTTTTATTAAACCGTAAAACAAGTTTTATAAAATTTGTAATATGGTCACAAACTTCGCTTTTGACTTTAGAAGATAGACCCAAACAAATTTCATCGAAATCATCAACCAAAGTTAAAAAATACTTAAAACCATCTTTACTAGTAACCTTATAAGGACCCCAAACATCACAATGAATAAGATCCCCAACCGTTTTAGACTTATGTTCACTTAAAGGAAATGGTTTTCTAGTTTGTTTGGCCTTGTGACACACATCACAAGGAGAAAGATGATCCACCTTTTTAACACCAATTTTATTACCCAAAGTAGTCAGGACTTGATCAGCAGGATGACCAAGTCTTTGATGCCATAACTCATTAGAAACATGACAAACAAATACAGAATTACACATAGCAAGATTAGACTCACCACAATCATTTTCATCAAACAAGTATAGACCAGCAGAGACACTACCAGTCCCCACAATTTTGCCCAGTTTCAAATCCTGAATATAACATTTATGCTCATCAAAACCAACAAAAAACTTACTATCCTTAATCATTTTATTAACAGATAACAAACTGAAATTATACTCAGGAACAACAAGAACATCAAACAAAACCACACCAGAAGTGAGTCTAAGACTACCAATAGCAGTAATATTAGCAACAGTACCATTAGGATGACCATTAAAAGCTTCTTTGACATCAGGCAAAGGGTCCCTAGCAAGAATGTTACTCCTAATAGGTTGATACACATCATTTAAGCCCATAAGAAACTGCATGAGTCTAACAAGTTGATTATGTTTCAAAATTCCCTCATGAGCAGACAAGTACAAGCAGCAACAAAGTTAAGGTATCAAATTCTCCAAAGTGAATTTAACTTGTGATAATAATCAGCATGCATAAATCACCTTGCTTAAGAGAGTTAGTCTTATGGATCACATTAAAGATAACAGAACCATCAATTTTATCATAAGTTTCCTGTAATTCATCCCAAACTTCAGATGCAATTTCAGAGTAGACTTGACCTAAGTACAATTCAGAAGACAAAGACCCAAGAATCCAACCAAGAACTATAGCATTACATCTTTCCCACTGTTGGGAAAGAACAACACTAGTAATGTACCATCAACAAATCCCATTTTATTTTTACCCTTTAAAGCAATTTTCATAGCAGTAGACCACATTTTGTAATTATCAGATCCAGTGAGTTTAAAATGCACAATAGGAATATTAGAATTATCACTAGAATGCAAGTAGAGAGGATTACCAGCATCCAAAGAACTAATAAGCACTTCAGCCATAATAAACCAAGAAATAAAAGATAGCAACAAACAACCAGATAAAAACAAAAAATACCAATAAAACTACAACCAACTATACTATCACCAAGAAAACTACCAAGAACACAAAACTCACACCCAATTCCCATTGAAACACCCGGCCTTACACCTATCTGGAAGAGCAGGTTTCGCACCTCTCAAGGAGGCGGTCAAGTTACCCACGAGTTTGCAGTAAAACTAAAGCACTCGAGAATTAGAGAAGAAAGATAAACCTTCCTTAGAAGATACGCAGTGAAACCAGATACCAACCTTCTTGATTCAAGTCAAGAAAGTCAATAACCAACCAAGAACCCCAAGAACACCACCAGAATCACCGTAACTAAGATCCCCAATTTATCAATTAGGGTTTCAAAACCCAATCGACAAATTCAAGATCCACCACTAAAAACAAGATTAACACTACGGCCGTTAAGAAAACAACCTCACAAGAACCCAATTGCTCAAGAACCAAGAAACCCCCAAATTTGAGATCAAACCCTAGAAACCCTAATATCAAGAACCAACGGAGATCAAAACCGTGGCTCTGATACCATGTTAAAATAACCAGATCTGTTCTTAAATCAACCACAACACAATCAATTCACCCAGCCAACCACCCCTTGGTGAAATCTTTTATTAACTGAATAGTCAAGAAAATGAGTTTACAAAACGTGTGCTCACCAAACAAATACACAAGACAATGATAATCCCCTTCAGAAGAGTTTTATCTTTCTCACTACAAAGATATGAATACACCAGATCCTCACTACAACCCTCAATACAACCTAACAATCTATAAAACTGATCAAGATGATCAGAGTTAATCAATACCAACAATACCAGACCACACTTGAGAGAATGAGAGAACAACTTTTATGTGAGAGAAACTATTTGTGAGAAGATACCACAGCCAAAGGTTAGGTCCAGCTTATATATCAGCTGAAATACACTTTAACCCCTCAAGATATAAAAACCTGCTATCAATAGCCAAACATACAAACATTAGAACATATTGGCATAACAAGCCCTTTGACTTAAAGTCAAACATGAGCTTGTATCCCAACTCATATATTTCAACAATAGGTCCGTCCCTGTGACCCTCTGTTCTTGGTTTAAGGTTTTCAGATTCATTATTTTTCAAATTTTGATTTACGTTTGAGCTTGTATCCATTGTTCATGGTTGTTTTCCACAAAAAGAAATGGAGAAGGATGGATGGAAAAGAAATAAGCAAAACTTTATTAAATGTACGTGACTCGATTGCTAATGTAGTTTCCTTGTAAGCCTTGTATTGTATTTACAAATCCACCACCTGGTCGTTATTAACAAAAATTATCCTATTTGGTTTTTTGTTGTAAACTGGCCAGTGTGCAAAGGATTATAGAACATTAATATATATTGATGGCGTTGGCTGCTTCTAAGTTATCAATCGCATACACACTAAGAACCCAAACTCTTTCTCTCATTTGGACACCCGTAAAGAGTCTTAGGAGTGACTAGTGAGACCATTATTTGAGACTGGTTATGTATTCAAGCCCACATCTTGACATTATGGACGTTGGTGTTGTTTTGAACCTGTGTATTTTGTGCAAGTATCATCTACTGTGGTTGTTGACTTGTTGCGTTTTAGTATACATTTCAAAATTCTGCAACAAATTCTAGCCTTACATCTCAATTGTTGTTATTCGTTTTTTCCATCCTATTTTAAAATCCCAGAGAATGCAATACTCAGTTTGTACTTAGTAACTTACAAGTTCTAAATGGAAGCATGTCATTATTATACCCGAATCTCATTTTGATTGCTCTTAGAAATAGGTGATAGAAATTTGTTTATATTTGTAAAGCGTAAGAGTTCTTCCATTTATTTTGTTTGTTTTCCTAGAGTTCGTAAAACCTTGTGTTTTGCTAACATTGTTTCCTCCTTGTAAACAGATAGTCCCCGTGATGGCAGCCCAAATGGTGCGGGACGTATTGTATAAAGATGAGGTCACGGGCTCAAATCCCGTCCCCACGTCCCTTAATCATAGTGTTACACGATTTAGCTCTCACATGTTGCACGTGGGATCGGTCAGTGTGGGACCACCAGTGGGTCTGTTTCCATTTTTGGTCGTTCAAAGTTCTCTTTATATCTACAACATTCCGTTGTGAAAATTTGGAAAAAAGCCTGAAAAGGTACTTACATTCTATATGCTTCTAATTTAATGTCATCTTTATTTTCCATATACACATATATAGCATATAGATTAATCGATTCTACCTGTTAAATCGCAAAGATCTTCCCTATATTTAAAAAGTTTATTCGATTGTTGTGGTGGAATTGTATAATTTAAGCTATTTTAGTAAACCACAGTATATATAGTGTTAAAGATACAGGAAAATTGTCCGCCTTGTTACTAACCATGCATGTCACCATATGAATCAGTTTTCTGCTATAATCATTAACATCTACAACTCATTTGTTTGTTTCTAATACACACTAAGCTAGAGATGATAATGAGATTAGTGTTTTCACAGTATATCCCATCCTGAACTATAGATATGATCTAATATTTAGGATTTCATGTCAAGATGGAGAATGTGAAATGAAGGTACTTAGAATCTACTAGTGGTAATTTAGCCTTTTATATATTGAGTTAGTTAATTCCATTTTAGTATAGGTAGAAGTCAACAGGGGGTTGTGAAGTTAAATTCACGAAAAGCTGATAACAAAATACTAGATTTACCGACTTGTTGACAATTGCATAGCAAGGTTGATCAATGAAGCATGGCGCTATGTGGTCAAAGCGCCATGAAAGTTTTGATAAAAATGTATGCTTTGATAAAAACGTGTGTTTAAGCTCAATTCCAAACCACTTATATTTGTGGGCTTATATATGGGCTTTCAACTCGTTGTCCTCTATGCACCATCCTCAATTTTTCCGCCCCCTTTCTTTATATATCGCAAGGAATGCAACCGCATAAACCAGTCTCTTGCGGTTGCCGTTACATAAACTTGTAATCTCTGTGTATGTGTTTATTTGTAAAGAATATGACTTGAGTTTCCTGTATATCTATGCTTTTGATAAAATCTCTGTTGATTAACAATGTTTCCCTCTTTGTACACAGATAGATTCTCAACCCATACTCAAATCTAGAAATCCAAGGTTAGATTGCCAAAGCCATCAAGAAAAAGGTACATTTAGTTCTGTTTAAGCTGTTATTGTTCTAAGTCATGTTCATATCTTCTAAACGCAATTGGCATAATGGTGATTTCACTAGTTAAAGTTCAACGAATAGCAATTTTTTTACTTTTAGTGAACTCATTTGGGGTTTTTAGTTATAATAGTTTGGTATACAACTTTTCACTAGACATAATTAATTCTAGCGTTACAGATGGTGACACTGCCACCGCCTAGTTGCCAACACTATACGCCACCACATGAATAATCATTCAGTTACAAGCATACACATAGGTGAAAGAATTAACCTTGTAGTCAGTGCAAAGGCAGACAATGTGTCACTGATGTGTAAAATGTAGTTTAAAACTTTACAAATATAACTAGAGACAACTCACATTAGTTCAGTGAATGCGATAGTATAATATAGTTAGGGTAAGTTCTCACCTCTCGCCTCTACGATGTCTTATTAGTGCTCATGTCATTGTGTAAACAACATTTGTTGTCACAAGAAAAAAAATTGCTTTCTCTTCACAAGGTACTTACTTTTTAGGAGAATAGCCAATGATAACTTAGAATATGGTGATTATGATTTGAGATTATAGGTTTTTATAAAAAATAGTTAAGACATCTATTTCTTGGTAATTTGTGATTTTGAACAAGTTCTGTATTTAGAGTAACTTTGTTTTTTTAGTTTCTTCATATTATGCTCATGTTCAGTGTTTTTTTGTCAATGTGTCACATACACAAGTTGAAAACATTCTCTCGCTTGACTTTACATAGGCCTTCACCTTTTTGCACCTCTTACATAAGGCAAGCTGCAGGCGTGGTCGCCTCAGTTGCACTTTTCACCTCTGACTACCAGCTTGTTGTTTGGCCATCTTCTGATTACAAGAATACATGAATTGTACATCCATACAAAGTTAGGGATGATTGCTCAATGAATTTTTTAGTGTTCTTTTTCAGTCCCCAGCCAAGAACTAAACTAATGAAAACAAAAGGGGATGCATTTATGGGGTCAAGGCTTATATGATGTATACAGGTAGCTACAGATGTAAGGAACACCCAATAAAAACTTGTGTAGATTAAGTTATCTACACACGTCTTTTACTGACGTGTTATTAGCTTTTCTAATTATTTTACTTGAATTTCTTTTAAAAAGCCTTCAAGTGTACGCATAAGAAACATTAAACATTACAAAGGTTAGCGGTTTTGGAAACTGGCATGATGACATTTTTTTTCTCTTATTTTACATCTATTTTTCTTAAAACTATGTATAATTTATTTTTAGTTTTTACACAAATTAGGGAACAATTTTTCAGTTTCAATATTTTTTACAGCTCATATTAGTTTAAGTTTGTCATGTGACAGTGATGAAGTTGTTGCTGCGTTTCTAGAAACTTTAGGAAGATCATTGAAACACCTTTCACTGAGTAAAATCGACCAGGTACATATATAGTCTTTTTTGGGTTTTGCCTGGTCCGTAGAGATGAAACATTGATACCTCTAAAACAAGATAGTCTTCATTTGCAGCATTTATATTGCAGATTTTACAAAGAGCATGTTTTCATTACGTGCATATTGCTTACTGATTAAAACATCAATTGCAGGTCAGCTTCAAAACTGCATTTGCTCTTACAAAATATGCAAGAAAACTGGAAACTGTAGATCTATCATGGTGCCTAAATTAACTGAGGAAGAACTTGGATTCATTATGACAACTCTTCCTCGCTAAAGCTGCTGAAAATCTATGGATGTACCAAAGTAAGTATGCAACATATGATGCATTCTTTTTATATGACAATCTAAGCCTATTTGGGCCTTGCTTGATTTCAAACAGGTCAAATCAGAAAATCAAGGGGAACAGGTCAAATGGGTTGCATTTGAAAGTTGCCCAAAATTTATTTATATTCATATAGACTCCTAAATTGTTTTTACTTAAGTGATTAAGATTATTGTTGTAGTATAATTGTTTTAGTAATCCTAATTAACGTATTTTTTTAAAAAGGGTAAAAGTGTTTGCGGGTCAAACCTGGGTTGGCATTACAAAATGACATGTTTCAATCCAAACCTGTGTTGACCCATTACAACAACTTGACCCGCTCATCTTACCATCTCTACTAGCATTGTCTTTAAATTATAATCGAGATCCGGCCAATGGTCACACTGCAATAACCAAATGTTTTGTTTATGCATGTCGCATATGAATACCGACTCAAAGTCACGGGTTCCCGTATGTTCAGTGATACCTTCGAGTTATTACTTGACTTCTAAACCTCTGTGTCTTTTTCTTCTGCAAACATGTTACCAAAAGAATGCTAAACAGGTTGCCGTATGTGGCTTTTTTTTCCTTCTTTTTTGCAACTATATATGCATATGTCCAAATTACAAGCAACAGTCTGTAATTGTGTCGATTCAAAGTTGGGTTTTATATCGCATGCTTTCCAACTTTTCCACTTTGTTCGCTAAGTTACCCAACTAATTTTTGTTCAAACATGTTATTAGACTACACGGATTGACATTCAAGCATCGAACTTCAAAGTATGTTTCAATCAGTTACTATTGACTTAAAAAATACCCTATTTTCATTTTTAATACGTATATAAATGGTCCATATGGTTTGCCCTTGTTACGAATTCAATTCAATTTTCATTTTTGTTACGCTTTGTAAGTTTTCGTCCGCTTTCTTTTCATTCAGATACATTTTCACGCTTTTATCCATTTTCTTATGTTTTATCCGCTTTTCCTCGCCTCGGTCCGCTTTTATATCGCTTTTGCGTGTGTTTGTTAATTTAGTATAAATTACAAAGCACCATTTTCTTGTTAGTATCACGACACCATAAGGTGTCGAGTGTATTTGTGTTGCGTGTGAAATCGTCATGAGAAACACCACTAGGGTGTGTTGTATGTTGCGTTTGAATGGTTGTTGTTTGTTGTTACTGTTCAGCCACCACGACCCATATAGGGTCATTTTTGTGTGCTCTCGGTCAAGTAAAGAACACACATATGGTGCCAATTTTGATTGTGATTCGGTTCACCCACAAGAGGCGTCAGTTTGTTTCCTTGTTTTCTAGCTTACTTCTTTTGCATGTTTACTCGAACTTATTTTTCTCGCTTATTTCTTAGCTTTTTTTTCGCTCATTCGATAAGTATATAAAGGGGTGGTTGTGGATTTCATTGACTGTGCGCTTTGTTAGCGCTAGGTGCATTTAGTCATATAATGGGTCGAAGCCCATAACGATTTAGAATAGAGTGTGTTGCTTTATTTTATAAATAATTTTACCTAATTGATTTATTGATCATTGATACGTTTCGGCCATTACTTGGGATTTGGTAATTGAAAACGTATATAAACGGATAAAACCGTATAAAAACGGATAAAAACGTAAGAAAATGTATACAAACGGAAGAAAACAGACGAAAACTTATGAAAACGTAACAAAAATGAAAACCGGACTGAATTCGTAACACCGGGCAAACCACATGGACCATTTATGTACTTAACAAAAATGAAAATAGGGGTATTTTCGTCCATAGTAGCCTGATTGAAACACACGTTGAAGTTAGTAACCTGAATGTCAACCCCGTGTAGTCCAATAACCTGTTTGAACGAAAAACTAGTTGGGTAACTTAGGCGAACAAAGTAGGAAAGTTGGGTAACATGTCTGATATAAAACCCTTCAAAGTTTGATGACATCAAAGTTAGGTTAATATGCAAATATGTTACTTAACTTTTCAAAAAAGTTCATCTAAGTTACTGAACTATCATTTTGTTCACTTAGGTTACTGAACTTATAAAACATGATATTTAAGGTTACTAAACTTCTAAACATATTCATAAACGACATTGACCTTTTAAAAACACGACATTTATGTTACTTAACATCTATATATATACTACTTTATAAAGTGTTTAGGACTTTCTATATAAAGAAGTCTTAAAATTTTTAAGACCAAAAAACATTTCTTTAATAGGAAATTAATAAGTCATTAGTTATTCACCATATAGCTTCCATGACAATTTTCATAAATAAAAAGTAACATCATTTCATACATTTTGTAACAGCCTTTTAATATTTATAGAGTCCATTAATACAGTCAAATATTCATGTAGTCCATTAAGTGTGAACCTGTAACAGCCCAACCTCAATGGTATATAAGCCAACCTAAAAACTCAAACACCAATACGAAACACACTCTCTTCTTTTTCCAAGCATCGATAAAAAAAAACACAAAATTAGATAAATCTACTCTCATCTTGGTGTTCGGTTACCTAAGTAGAAATAAATAAGCTTTGCTTCTCGGATTATAGCAACAGACTGACAACTTTTATTTGGATATGAAATAGTTTGCATTGCTATTGCTTATAGTTATTTTAATAAAAAGTTGTCATTCATTCATAAAGTTACCGTTAGAAAAACGTATGAATGAAAAATATTTGTTCGCCATAATTATGCACCAAGGTACCCGCCGCCGCATTGCGCGAGTACCCTTCTAGTATCTAAAATTATACGTTTAAATCACTCCTACTAACACTAGAAAATGCTTCCTATAAGTTTAGTAACCTAAGTGAACAAAATGAAAGTTCAGTAACTTAGGTGAACTTTTTTTGAAAGTTTAATAACATATTTGTATATTAACCGCATCAAAGTTTAGGTCAAATGGTTTCTTATCCAATCTTTACAAAAGAGGATAATTTCATAACAATAGTTTTTCTTCATGCTATAAAGCAACTTTTGTTTCAAACAGAAGCTGTAAATTTGATTTTCTTTGGGATTGACGGAGTAGTACTATCAGCCATGATATTGCATTCCTTTATACAAGCACAGTTGGTAAAAGTAAAATAGCCACTAAAAAGATAGCAAATGCAATTCCAAAAAAACTTTTGAAGTTTTTTGTTTCCTTCTATGTCTTGGAGATGGGATTAGTAACTTGCATGGTGTTGGTTTTTTGGTAATAAATATTGCAGTTCAAAGACACCAAAAAAATAAATTTTGCCATACCATATGAAAAGAAATGACTATTTGCAACTGTTAATTTGTGATTTAAAATCATTAGGCTGAGACTTTTAATGAATGCTCATCTTTTAGACAAGTGAACAACGTAAAGTTTCTTACACTCCTACATGATCAACCAGACTAGAAAGATTGTTACTGCAGAAGATGGAAATAAAAGGATAATATTTTTAACTTACCTTGTATTTGAAAGTTAAGTGTATTCGAAAATCAGAATTATCCTTTTTATATGCATGATTATATCTTGTTTTAAGTGTAATTTAGTTAAAATTTATTATTAGTTTGTTAGGGAAGTGGTAGATTGAGATTGTAATTTTCAAAATAAGCAGGTGTAGTCAAAAATTTGTAAATGTTAACTGTAATGTGAATTCCAAGTGAAGTAAAACAAAAAAGCTGGTGTAGTACGAAATGTGTAAAGTTAAGTGTTTCCAAGTGAAATTAAATGGGTTGACCAAGTGAAATTTAATGCTCTGACAACTAACTTTTGTGAATTTCAATAAATAAGACTTTTGAATTAATACTTAGTGAGTTTAGCAGGACCTAAGAATATTTTGTCCCTTTAGTGTTCCTTCCTTAGGGAGTACATTTGTGTGGTTTTGTTTTAGTCAATGAGTCAATGAACCCACTTCACTTTCTTCCCCAATTTACTTTCCTCTCTACTTTACCTAACCCCCTTTTCAATTTGCAATTTCACTTTATTCCTTTCTTAAATTCAGCAGCTTGTTAAATTTCCAGCCTTTATTTCATACTTGATCAACGCAATTAAACATCATCATGTCTTCTTCATCTTCCCAACAAGACCCAACCCTCATGTCTTTGGTGGATTATGCTCATAGCTTATTTATAGATTATAAAGAGGTAAAATCAGCTACCAACAACTTCGCTGATGAAAATCTCATTGCAGAAAGTACTTTTTATAAGGTCTACAAAGGACAACTCTCGCATTCAGGAGAGCTAATCAACATTGTTGCACGAAAATGTCTGCACGCGAGTGTTTTTGTCAACGAGGTGACGATGTCTAAAGATTTCAAGCATAAAAATATCATTTCTACTTTTAAGCTTGCTTCATCGGATGCTGATGACGATGATGAATTATTCATCATAAACAAGCACGAGGCGAACGGAAGTCTGGACAAACATCTAAGTGGGTCAACCCTTACTTGGATCCAAAGATTATGTTGGGAATTAAATAATGTTGGCAAGTTTGGCCACTTATGAAGCACAAATTACAAACACTTGAAGCTGCAAGTGATAGTATTTATAACAAAGCTATTGGTACAAGTTGAAGTAGCACTTGTATTTTGAGATAAAAGTTTGACCTGATCATATGGCAACCACCCATTATCTCCTTTTATTTTGGGAGTGGGTTATCACGTCTACAACTTTCTTTGCTATAAAGAGATAGCATATAATGTGTATGAAAGTATAAGGAAATTACAGCCATATTCACTCAAAAATCACATAGCTTTGTTTGCTTCTGTTCTTGTCATTTCTGTTGCCACCATCGTGTTGTAATCGTGAGTTGTTGCTACTCAACGGTTACGGTGTAGAACTGTATTAATCCTGGGTGCTTAGGCTTGTAGACTCGAGCAACTAACGGAGTGCCGAAAGTACTTAAAAGGGCAGGGAATTTCTTCTCGTACGGTTCTGTTGGTTATGGGTTTTTTTCTCAGGTTCTAGCATGTTATTGGGGATGATAGTTGCTGTTTGTTTCGAGTTTGGGTTTGGGCTGATCGAGAGGTTTATAGTTGCTGGTTCTCTTGCTACAAAGATGTTCATGTGTTTCAAAGCAATAATGAGACACATAATGATGATGCATGTTCTGGTTTTGTTCGTTTTCAAATTCCACGGGTTCGAGTTCGAGTTCGTGTCCATGATTGCTGTTGTTTCATTTTCTATTTGGTTTTGTTTTGGAACACTATTGTGGATTCTCAGCATGTTAACAAGGTATATGTTTAATCTTGGTGTAATACTTCCACATCTATATGTAAAGATTATTGCATATTATTGTGACAGAGCATTCACATACAACATTCTTTTAAGTACTTTTGTTCCAAACAAAAGGTATATATGTGATAGTCCAATGAAGGCATTGAGTTTTAAGAAGAAAACTATCAAATGCGGACCATTTAGACTAAACAAATTGAAACTGAAACCAAAACCAGTTGTTGGTAGGGTATCCATGATAGCTCAAATCACCCGAATTAGTGCCGCACACGGATGGTATCTTGATTCAGGAGCCACTATTCACGTAGTGGGATCAAGAAATAGTTTTACAACCTATCGTGCGGTAACTGGTAGGCAGGTGATGATGGCTAACCGTGATAGAGCCGATGTTTGCGGTGTAGGAACGGTACAAATGAAGTTCACATCCGGTAAAACAGTGACTCTTCATAATGTGCTTCATGTTCCTACAATATCCAAAAGTCTAGTTTCTGTTGGTAAACTTGACGAACATGGTTTCAAAATCGCCATCGAGTCAAGGAAGGTTGTAATCACTAGACGTGGCCTTTTGTGGGAAAAGGATACTACCAAGAAGGATGTATCGACTAAATGTGGAAAACGAGCCCCCTAAAAATGTATCAGAAAGTAATAGTATAGTTAGTTCTATTGCTAGCAATCATATTTCAAATGTTTCTTTAAGAAGTAATTTTGATTATGTTGTTCATGAAATTAATCAGATATCCGTTGTTTCTTCCGCATGTTCTATTTCTTTATGGCATAAACGTTTAGCACATATAAATGTTAAAAATATTGAAAAGATGAAACACAATGGATTAATTAAATTTCAAAACAAGAATTTCGAAAAGTGTGAAACATGTGTAAAATCAAAGTTTGTAAAGAAACCTTTTCCATCAGTTAAACGTGATACTGGATTGTTAGATTTGATACATTCGGATATTTGTGAGTTGAATGGAATACTTACTCGAGGAGGTAAGAGGTATTTCATTACATTTTGCGATGATTCAAGTCGGTTCTTATATGTATATTTGTTACGATCAAAAGATGAAGCTTTTGATTCATTTAAAATATACAAAGCGGAGGTTGAGAATCAACTTGGGAAAAGGATTAAAATCCTACGATCCGACCGGGTGGAGAATATTTTACGCGAGAGTTTGACACATTTCGCGAAGAGAATGGCATTATACATGAGCGTACCTCTCCGTATACACCACAACAAAACGGTTTAGCGTAAAGGAAAACCAACCCTAGTAGAGATGGTTAATCGTATGTTAAACCAACTGGGTTACCAACAAATCTTTGGGAGAAGCTCTTTAGCCGCATGCCATATACACAATAGGATCACTAGTCGTGTGATTCCTATGAGTCCATATGAGTTATGGAATGGCGTAAAACCGAACCTAGACTATTTGAGAGTTCGGGGATGTTTAGCCTATTATCGGACACCGATCCAAAAAGATCTAAGCTAGGAGCTCGTGGTATTAAAAGTGTGTTTGTTGGATACGCAAAAAATAGCAAAGCTTATAGACTTTTAGATGATAATTCAGGTGTTATCATAGAATCCAGAGATGTGGATTTCTTTGAAGATAAATTTTTGAAAGATGTCGAAAACCATCGTGTAAGTCTAGTTCCTACTTCTACTAGTTCTTCTCGTGTAGAAATCTCTACAGAGATTAATGAACCAAGGCGGAGTACACGAACTAGAAAAGAGAAGACCTTGGGACCAGATTTCTTCTCTTACTTGGTCGAAGGGACACAAAAGAAAGTGACAAAAGAAGTCATTTTCTTGATTAATGTCGATGACGACCCTAAGACATTCTCTGAAGCCATGTCATCTCGAGATGCTCCTCTTTGGAAGGAAGCTATAAATGATGAGATGGATTCTATATTGGGTAATCAGACTTGGGAATTAGCAGAACTTCCTAAGGGCGTGAAAGCCATAGGATCCAAATGGGTATTTAAAAAGAAGCTTAACCCAGACGGATCAATTTCCGCCTTTAAAGCAAGATTAGTTGCCAAAGGTTTCAGACAAAGAGAGGGGGTAGATTATTTCGATACGTATGCCCCGGTCGCTAGGATTAGTTCTATAAGAACAATCATAGCGATATCTGCTATTAAAGGTTTGTACATTCATCAAATGGATGTGAAGACAGCCTTTTTAAATGGTTACTTACACGAGGAGGTTTACATGGAACAACCCGAAGGTTTTGTGATAAAGGCGGAGAAACAAAGTGTGTAGACTTGTTAAGTCCTTATACGGGTTGAAACAAGCTCCAAAGCGTTGGCATGAGAAGTTTGACACTCATGTTATTTCTTTCGGGTTTAAGCACAATAGTCTCGATAGGTGCATCTATACCAAAACCACGAAGATTATACAAATGGTCATTTGTCTTTATGTTGATGATATGTTGATCATTAGCACAACTCTAGATGGTATTTCGAAACAAAGTCTTATTTATCCTCGAACTTTAAGATGAAAGATCTTGGTGAAGTAGACACCATTTTGGGAATTAAAGTGAAAAGAACAATGATCAAATTTCTCTTAGTCGGTCTCATTATATCGAGAAGATATCGACTAAGTTTCAACACTGGACATAAAGGAATCAAATGTTCCTTTTGAACCGAGTGTGCATCTTGAGAAGAATTCGTAGAAGCGTTGGCTCAACTAGAATATGCAAGTGCTATTGGTTGTTTGATGTATGCTACACATTGTACTAGGCCCGACATTGCTTTTCTTTGAAGCAAGTTAAATCAAGACACAAGTAATCCAAGCACCGAACACCGGAGAGCGGGTTCAAAGTACTAGGGTACCGAAAAGGACTAGTGCTTTGAACTTGACATACACGCCATACCCGGGTTTTGGAAGGGTACTGATGCAAGTTGGGTGAATCACACGTGATTCTAAATCCATGAGTGGTGGATTTATACTCAGAGGAGTCGTTTTGGCGAGCAAGAAACAAACGTGTATTTCTCATTCCACTATGGAAGTCGAGTTTATTGCTCGTCGCAGCAGCAAAGAGGCCGAGTGGATGCGGATCCGCATCGGATATCCAAGCGTGGCGGCCCATGCCTTCGATTCCCATGTACTGTGACAGTCAAGCAACTTTGTCTAAAGCTTATAACTCTGTGTACAATGGGAAGTCAAGACATATTCGTCTTCGACACAACTATGTGAGACAAGTGATAGAGAATGGTACCATTAGTGTTGTTTATGTCAAGTCGTGTAGAAACTTGGCAGATCCACTAACTAAGCCTTTGACGAGAGACTTAGTGAGTGTTACTACAAGAGACATGGGTCTGAAACTATAAGTGAATCGGTTAGTGATGGTAACCCGACTTGAATTTAGAGCTCCTATTTCCAAGTTTAATGGGTAATAACAAGTCACTAGTCGATAGAAGGTACTATCGAATAATTGACCCATGTAGTAAAGATAGTACGGCGTTGCCGAGAATCAGGATGAGGATATCCTCTTAACAAAGCTTTAGGCGTCTTAGCAAGGCGTTATAGAAGCTTTGCTATATGACTTAGAGGTGGTGCCGCCTTGAATAGAGAGTTTATGGTTTCTCTCAGAGAGTCATGAATCGGGATTAAGCGCATGGCCATATTCGCTTCGGTGAGAACACTTTGTTACGATGGGAAGTGTGTATAAGTATGTACATAAGATTATAAAGGTTTGTGGTTTAATCTTCTGACACCATTGAATCAATTTTATTTGCATACTTAGAGTAAATGGGGTTTAATCTTCGTGACACCACCATGACACAACCTATCGAGTAGCGTAAACTTCCCAACATGGCGGGGGATTGTTGGGAATTAAATAATGTTGGCAAGTTTGGCCACTTATGGCACAAATTACAAACACTTGAAGCTGCAAGTGATAGTATTTATAACAAAGCTATTGGTACAAGTTGAAGTAGCACTTGTATTTTGAGATAAAAGTTTGACCGATCATATGGCAACCACCCATTATCTCATTTTATTTTGGGAGTGGGTTATCACGTCTACAACTTTCTTTGCTATAAAGAGATAGCATATAATGTGTATGAAAGTATAAGGAAATTACAGCCATATTCACTCAAAAATCACATAGCTTTGTTTGCTTACATTTTGTCATTTCGTTGCCACCATCGTGTTGTAATCGTGAGTTGTTGCTACTCAACGGTTACGGTGTAGAAGCGTATTAATCCCAGGTGCTTAGGCTTGTAGACTCGAGCAACTAACTGAGTGCCGAAAGTACTTAAAAGGACAGGAATTTCTTCCCGTGACGGTTCTGTTGGTTATGGGTTTTTTCTCAGGTTCTAGCATGTTATTGGGGATGATAGTGTTGGAAAAATTGGTCATAAGGTGGGTTTGAATGACAATTGATGGTCATCAAATGCACTAATGGGTATTAACACAAAAAAGTTAATATGTGGTCATATGTAACGGCCGAATTAATTTTGTGTTCATGAGCCATTAGTATGATTAATTAGTTGACCGTTTTTCTTGACATCCTTTCCCTATAAGTTGAGAGCTCTCCTCTCATTTCAATACACAGAAAAATACACAACTCATCATTCCTCTCCTTTTGTGTTACCATTCATATTTCTTGTGTATCCGGTTTGTAATAGAGGAAGACACGGTTTTGGTTCGCCTTGATAACTCGTTTGTGCTAACGGGTTATCCGTTGTTGTTGTATCAGGAGATAGACGTTCATGATTCTCAAGACCGTGAGAGGACGAATCTGTCTTAAGGAAGCGTGAGCATCACACGCCTCAACATTTTCCTTATTTTTGTTCTTTGAGTCTATACACGCAAAAGGTTTATGGTATCATTCTCTACACTTTTATGTTTTCGTATTACGGTTTATTTGTCTCTTATAGCAATACACCTAATATATGCAACAATCTTAAGACAGAGTCCTCGTATTGCTATAGAGGTAGAAATAACGTAACATAATATATTGGTATTGTTTTGTATATAAAACTACTACTATACGTTTTAATTTGTTGTCAAACAATTAGTAGTATGTAACTTGGATGGAAGATATTGGGTGTTTAACAGACAAATAGTGTGTTTACTTAGCTGGGTTGTTGATATAAGAAATAATACAAACAGAGTTAATTTAGAACATGTTTTGAAAACATTCGGCTAATATTTCCCAGTTGTATAAAAGATAAACTGTTTCTTTTTCTTTGGCGTTTGAGTAACTGGATGTGAAATTTTTTCGAATCTTTGGCATAAATTCTTCAAAGTCGAGAAAATCTATGTAGATTATTTTATCGGTGGGACACTTTGATTTGATTCTTTCTGAATATTTAATGTGTGTGATTGTTTTAGTTCAAGACAATAATAAGGTATATTCGGTGGTGGATATGTAAATTGCGTTGTCATTTTGAAAGGAATCTCCTATGTTATATGTTTGGTTGCAACTGATCTTAATATAGAAAAGATGTATTCTCAATGTCACTGAGTTTGCATATTTGGTTTGGAAAGTAATATGGAATATGTACTTTGGTAAGTCATAGATGATTTGTGTAATTATGTGAACACTAATACGTCTTCCGTATATTCCCAAGGGTCACTTTGTTATTTTCATTGGATCATTGCTTTGTTAACCTTTAACTTATATAATCATTTAAAGTCGTTCTGTTGTTTTGTGGAAGAAAAACAAGGCTATTGTTTTGTCAAAGAAAACTACGGAGTAAATGTTTTCCATCACTGTTATTTATGAGATTTAATTGCATTGATGATTACCAATAAATGAAAAGTCATTTATTTAGTGAGAAAATATGTGAATGATTTGTGGTTCTTCTAGTATCTATGTAGCAAGGGAAATAACTGGTGTGATTTTCAAGTTTGTATGTTTTTTTTTTTTTGAAAGGTAACTTTTATTCAAAACTCCCGCCAATTTGGGGGAAACAACGAAAACAACTTACATCTTTACATAATATTGAAATTACACCAATCTTCCCAACTAGTGCTACATGCCTTCGATCTATTTTTATACCAAAGATAACTAAGTGCCTTGATATCGTTACATATCTTCCTGAAGTTTACATCGGTTGCGTTGAACTTGTGTTCGTTCCTCGCTTTCCATAAGCTCCAACAAACGACCGTAATGATGCCGTGAAGGGCCGACTTGGGCCTCCCCCTTAGGCCCACATGGTGATGAATCTCGGCTATGTCTTTAAAGGAAAAGAAGAACAGTGGCATTAGTTTGCACCACCTGCTAGTAAAGCTCCAAACCCTTGTTGCAATCTCGCACTCGCCCAACAGGTGATCCAGCGACTCCTCTTCTTGCCTGCACAGGCCACACAAAACATCTCCGAAATGACAGCCTCGGTTACGGAGAGCAATCATAGTCGGAAGACGGTCGAGGGACGCCCGCCACATGAAGATGTTGCATTTCTTTGGCAACCATTTGGACCAATTTATCACATAGTTAGCGCTATGGTCTCTTCCACTTTTGATGAAGTTTTTAACTTCCTTTACCGAGAACTCCTTGTTACGACCTCCCAGCGGACCCATTTGTCTCGGTTTCGTGAGTTGGTATTTGCTAGCGAACCGACCATGTTATACCATTCCATGAGTTCCTCGTTGTTCCAATTACTTCTCGACCATTCCCATTCATCTTCGAACTTCTTGGTGCTATAATTGTATCGATCTTTAACTTTGCATCTCTTGTCCGATTCTAATTTAAACAAGCGAGGGAACTTGTCTTTGAGTGGAGAATCGCACACCCATGGGTCAAGCCAAAACCGAATTGTATCTCCAATTCCAACGACACCCCTGATGACATTATTGATTCCGGTTCCCGCCACCTTTATTCTTTCCATAGTTGTAACAATGGTCTTCCAAACCCCCGTATATATTTTCTTAATTGGAAGGGATGACCACGCTCTACTGCTCGCATGAATGGCGATGATCACGTCCCTCCAAAGACCTTTACTTTCTGATCTAAACCTCCAAAGCCATTTTGATAATAACGCCGCGTTGGCGTCTCGAAGCTTGCAGATGCCCAGACCCCCATGGCTTACCTCCGTGGTCACCTTCTCCCAACACACCCAATTAATCTTGTTGCTACCCTCTTGCTTGCCCCATAAGAAATTCCTCATTCTTCTTTCCAACTCATCGATGATTTTGCAAGGAGCTTTGAACAAGGAAAAGAAGTAAGTAGGCAAGCTTTCGAGCACGGCTTTTATCAACGTCACCCTTCCTCCAATTGAAAGACAATTACTTTTCCATTTCGATAAACGAGCCTCAAAAACGTCGATGATACATCTCCAGTTGGAAGCTTTGTTCATGTTCGCTCCCACCGGAATACCGAGATAGTTAAAAGGGATGGTACCGTCCCTGCAGTTAACCCCAGTAGCCATCCTTTTGGTTTCGTTGTGCTCAACCCCGATCCCGACCAACTGTGATTTTTTGAAGTTGATTTTGAGTCCCGAAATCATGTAAAAACACCTGAGTATCCTTCTCGCATTTGACCAGTTTTCATCCGACCATTCACCAACCAAAATGCAGTCATCAGCGTATAGGAGATGAGATATGCAAGGACCCTCGTTAGGCAATTTAACTCCAATGAAATTACCATTATCCACCGCCTTTTTCATTAACCATGAGAGCGTTTCCATAACTAGTAAAAATAGAAAAGGGGACAGCGGATCTCCCTGTCTTAAACCTTTCCCACATTGAAACTCGAAGGTGGGGGACCCGTTCACTAAAACTGAGGAGCGGGCTGAACTGATGATGCCAGAAATCCAAGTGCACCATCTGATGGGGAATCCCATTTTGTGCATTGTGTCAATAAGAAATTTCCAATTGACGTTGTCGAAGGCTTTGGCAAAGTCTATCTTGAGAATCCCCATTTTTATCTTCCTGTTTTTTGCCCAAGACACAAGTTCGTTCATGATAAGCGCGCCATCCAGGATAAGTCTGTCTTTTAAAAAAGCCGATTGAGTGTGTGAGATAACTGAGCCCAGTACTTGCTTCAGCCGGTTAGCAAGAGCCTTCGAGATTACTTTGTTGATGACCCCCACTAGGTTGATAGGGCGAAACTCCTCTAATCCCGCAGCGTCTTTGGTCTTGGGAATCAAGGCAATAAAAGAAGAGCTGCAACCCCTGTTAATAATACCTGTATCATAGAAATAATGGAACAAACCAGTGAAGTCAGATGAAAAAAAGTCCCAGTATCTTTTGAAGAATTTGAAGTTGAACCCGTCTGGGCCCGGGGCTCGCTCGTCTCCACAGTCGAAGATGGAATTTTTGATCTCCTCGGTTGTGAATCTGGTCTCTAAAAACTCAGCTTCCTGATCACTAAGTTTAGGCCCATCAAAACTGGCGAGCTCCGGTCTGACCCTGTGATTTTCCTTAAACTTATTCCTGAAGAAGTCGAAGACATGTTTTTTAATCCTTTTCGGCTTCGAAACCCAAGCATCATTCACCATCATACCATGTATCCTGTTGCTTACTTTGCGCCCATTTACAAAACTATGAAAGAAACTCGTGTTGTCGTCCCCATCGAGAGCCCATCGGCATCTAGACCTCGCTAAGTCTTTGGATTTCTGATCTTGTAGTTCATCGAGTCTTTTTTTACTTTCAAGTCGGATCCATTCTTCTTCGTCATTTAATTCCCTGTCTTCAAGTAACGCATCCAATTCTTCTAAGTTTGTCATACACTCTCTTGTTTCCTCCTCTTCTCTACATCTGAAATTATCTCTCCAAGCTTTGAGAGCTCGTCTAATGAATCTGAGCTTTGCCACTAACTTGGTATCCGGCGGATCAGATGGATTCGCAATGAAGGAGTCAGCCGCCTCCTTAACCACAGAATCTATGTCGGGTCTTTCTAACCAAGAACTGAAAAATCTAAAAGGCTTAGGTCCAAAATTGACCTCCGACATGGCAAGCAACACAGGGTTGTGATCGAGAGCCTTACAGGCAAGCGCGACAAACCGCTAAAGGCCATTTATCAATAACCTCCTTTCCAACAAGAAATCATCTATTTTGTCGAGCTTTTTCCCCAATTCCATTTGACATGTAAGTGAAACGACTACCGCTCATCGAATACTCAAACAAATCGCCTCCTCAATAAACTCATTAAATTGGGCGCTTCTGGGAATAAACGCGAGCCCTTTCTCTCCTCAACACACCGAACCTCGTTGAAATCGCCGGCCATGATCCAAGACCGGGATGTTGTTGTTTTAAAGCAACGAGTTTGTCCCAGAGAATCTTTTTCTCACGGATTCCTTGGGGGGCATAAACATTGACAATACAAAACCACCCATCCTCCCCCTTTACCTTCCCTTTTACAAAAACGAAATTTGGGTCCTCAATACATGCGTTCTTGCTAAAAATACTCGGGTCCCAGACGCACATTAGACCCCCTGAACGCCCCGAAGAATCCACACTAACCTTATCAAATTTGTTTTTACCCCAATACTTTTGGATTATCCAATCATCTATTCCACTAATTTGAGTTTCTTGAAAATTAATAAAGTGAATACCTTCCATAGTTTTGATGCCTCTGATCCATTCCGCTTTCCCGTCCCTTCTAATTCCTCTTATGTTGATCGAAAGCACATTCATTGGACCAATGCATTGTTGCCTTCGAGAATAATAGCTTCACGATATCGTCCCTGATGGCTTCAAGGTCGACACCAAGATCGAGTCCCAAAGCCACGGTGTTGTTGATCTCGCTCTCCAATTCATGGTTGTTGGATCCTTCGTTCCCTTCTACTGTTTCGTCGGTGAGAGCCCTCCGAGTTGGCATAAGTGTCGGAATAAACGATGACCCTTTGGAGGAGGGCTATCGCTTAAGTTAATGTTGTTATTGATATTCCGGTGCGTCGATCTTCCGGATAACATTATCTCGTATGATCTTCATGGGTTACATTAGCCCAAAACCATGATCCGTAGCATCTTTTTCCGAAGGCCCAGCCACCTTTTCTGCCTGTTTCGGAGGCCCACCATGCCCATCATATGAGTTGTGATTGGAATGTATCCCACTGGAATCCCCCCCTCCTCACGTGCCCTTTTTTTTGGCCTTGACCGTTCAGGATTTAATTCATGGGACCCCTTTTCACCCTCATTATCTTTTGCGGGACTCGATGAAGATCTTGGGACCCTGCCACGCCTTTTACTTCTAGCATGACTCTTGGGTCCCGTTCCCATGCAAAACTTAGCGCCGCCACCCGTTTCATCTTCTTGTCTAGATTTTTCATTGGCCGGAACCCTAATCTCCTCTTCACCGCCGCCACCCAGACAGTGGTCAAGCGGTCAAGGGAGCCTCATTGATTACACAATTGGGGAACCCTACCCCCATCTTTTCCACGACCCAAATCCGAAACCGTTTGTCTCTCCATTTCAATGTCAAAGCCTCTTGAATCACTGATCCTTCCCCCACCAGAATGGCCACTTCATTCACCGATTTGTTCAGGTCTGACTCAGTGAAGGAAGAGCCTTTCACCACCTTTCCAAAGCAATTCCCAATAGAGTTGAAAAGCTTAGCCGAGGCTAGATGGGTAGGAACCCCATAGATGCCAATCCAAGCAACTCTCTCGAAAGCGAGAGATTGCCCAACCCATACTTCCAACTTTGAAAACAGGTGTTTCCATGACTCCGTCGCTAGCAAAAAGGTTGAAGCATCGTCCCTACTATCAAAGAGCATCAGCATGGAGAGGCCCCCAAGGTATTGGAGTCCTGCCACCTTATGGTTGGTAGTGTCAAGGATGCTACTCAAGGCATTGAGGATGTCAAGGTTAACGCATTTGGCTACAAGGGCTTTGTCAGTGAACGAGGCCATCCCAGTGCCATCTTCCTCGATGACTAGTTCTTTCTCAGCAGGCATATCCACACCCCCCTTACACTTGACCACCTCGGCGTAAGACGCACTCGCCGGTGCAAAACCGCTGCGATGACCTACTGGTTTCGCCGCTCTTGATGGTTTAGGGAGTGGCTCTTGTCTTTTGTCTACAAAAGCCAGACCCTCATTCTCCTTGGCATGGCGAGCGATGTTGATATGAAGAGTGTGGGAGCCCAACTTGATCTTAGACATCCATCTCTCCGTTTCTTTCCAGTCCTTTAACCCTCTAAAACTTACGAATCCAAACTTCAAGCCGTCCATGGTTCTCCTCCTAGCGATGTACACCCCAGCCACCTCCCCGAACTCCTTCATCCTCGTCGAAAGATCCCAAGGTTTGCACCCCTCCGGGATATTAGAGACGAAGAATTTGATTACCTTCGAACCTTGCCGTCGTGGTGGCCGTTAGATGTGCGGTGGCGGTGTTTCTTGCCCGCCTTTACCCATTCCTCTTCTCTCTCTCTATTTTCTCTCTCACCCATTCATTAATATTTTCCTAACTTGAGTGAGACGGGTTCAAGTTTGTATGTGAATCCAACTTGCTTCATATAGTACAAATGCATGTGAAGTAGTATGTAACATGAAAGAGCCTTTGGTTTGCAAGGTTTTGTTATTATTATTACACTATAGTGTAAAATGTAAACAACATAACTACTCAAGATGCTTTGAAACTGCTAAGAGGGTCTTTGATTTCATTAAAGGAGAATAACGCTAGTATTTCTTTGTGATTTTTTCTTATGATGCTCATTTGAGTAACTAGCATTTAATTCATGCCTTGATGTTGGGTATAATAAACTCATTCATTTGGAATGTTTTGGTGCTATTTGGACTCCAAAGCATTTGTTGTCACGGCTCCACCGTCGTGGAAAAAAAGCATTTATTTATTATTATTATTATTTTCATAATAAATGAATACTAGAACCCAACTTTTACGTTAGGTGGCTAAGACCTTAAACTGGATTTGTAGAAAGTTTGAGCTTAAATTGATAAGCCATTCAATTTCTATTTTGATATAGAAATTCATTTTGGACAAGTTGATGTCTCATGTGCATTGTTGCGAGAAAATGTGTTTTTCTCATACTAAACAAATTGAGTTTTGCACCAATTTTTTTTCTTTTTACAGTGATTATGTAAATATCTTAAACTTGATTTTTTTTTAAAAAAGAAAAAAAAAAAGAGCATAAACGGAAGAATCATTTGATCGCACTTTGTATTTTAATACACCGATTTTTTGTCTTGTTTAGAGGCATACATTTGATTTGTTTAGTACAACATTTTTTTTGTTGTTATAATACAAAATTACCTGATATTTTGTACAATGTTCAACGCAAAATTGTTTGTTTCATTTGGTGCAAAATATTTGTGCCAAAGTAGTGCCTATTTAAAGTTGTTTGGTGCGGTTTTGTAAAACTAATTTTGTAACATGAGAATATACAAGTCACTCGATTTTGTATCGAGTATTGGAAGTTGGATGTTTCAAATATTCATTGTGAATATTGTTGTGAATAATCAAACTCTTGGTTATTCTAGAAAGATGAAAAATCGTCAAGACTTGTTATAACTCATATTGCTAATAATCGAACGGTTTGTCATATGTAAGAAATGACTATGTGTTGAATATAACCGTAGGACATTGTGAAATGTCAAGAAAGAACACACATATAGATGACAACGAATTATGTTGGTTTATGTAACTAACTTGAACCGTGTGATTGTCATCCAATGTGAGCTATTATCCATTCGCTAGGTTGGACATATTTTGATTGTGTAAAATGATTACACATTGATTTTATGTGATTATAATCACATAATAAATTGTGATAATCATATAATGATAAAAGATTAAATGTGATTATATATAATCACAAGTGAATTGGAATGACATGTTATAAGTGTAGGACTTACACATATAACTTATGGGATCCTCCTAAAACATGTGTAGTTTAAGGTGGTGATTTGTCTAAAAGAAGAATGTTAGTAGATGAAGCTATGAGTAATCAGAATGATGCATCTTCTGTCATACGCTTGATTCCTTGGTCTATAGCATGCTAGATTTGGAAACTGATAATTATGATACGGAAAATAATTAACATAAGACATTCAAAAAGTTTGCATACACTAGTATGAAACTTGTGAAGTGACAAATTACTAAGGATCTTGATGTCATATCCATGTGAGAAAAAAATCTTATAAACAAGATTAATACATTGAAAGAGAGAACCTTTCTAGAAAATTCTTGAGATAAATTCCATGTGGGGGATTCCGGCCTAGCTAGAGTTCAAAAGAACGTCAACAAACATGAAGTTCTTGCCTAGTTGGAATACTCAAGAATTACCTAGAGCATGATATATTTGGAGTTGCACGAAACTCAAATTTGTACAAACATATTATGTCGATACGACAACTACTCTCAGCATGGGTTATCCCTATTGACAATATGAAGTCATAGAATAGCTTTGCGGATCCGCTTGTGAAAAGCTAAATGTGAGAGTTAGTTAGCAAGTCGTGAAGAGGAATGTGACTAAAGCCCTTGAAAAGTTTATATGAAGGAAAACCTAACCCAGCTGACTGGAGATCCCAAGATCTGGGTTCAATAGGACAACCTACTTGTATAAACGGAGGTCACTGTGGGGGAGTAATAAACGCCACATTTTTTTAAGGGAGTTAGGAAACTTCCTAGTCCATTCCTATAACAGTGACAATATAAGGTTAAGCATATGGCTTTTGATGATTAATCGAGAATCACCAATGTGAGAGAGAAGTGGGTCGCTTCTAAAGGAATTGTGGGCGCAATTCTTATGACTCTCATGAGAACTGTGCTAATGTTCATGACCATAACGAACATAACTATGAGAACCAAAAGTGTCAAGGAGATATCTGTGAATATATATTGTCGCTCCACTAACAATGCACGGTTCAAAGACATCAAGTTCTCTTGGTTGCTAGGAGTCTAAGTATATTTCACAAGGAAGGTTCAAAGGTAACACCTACCATCCTTTGCAAATATCAACCGCAAAACTCTATTACAACATTGATTCGTTGGATTTTGTTTCCTTTTATCAATTTCATTCATGTGGGGGATTGTTGGAAAAATTGGTCATAAGGTGGGTTTGAATGACAATTGATGGTCATCAAATGCACTAATGGGTATTAACACAAAAAGTTAATATGTGGTCATATGTAACGCCGAATTAATTTTGTGTTCATGAGCCATTAGTATGATTAATTAGTTGACCGTTTTTCTTGACATCCTTTCCCTATAAGTTGAGAGCTCCTCTCATTTCAATACACGTAAAATACACAACTCATCATTCCTCTCCTTTTGTGTTACCATTCATATTTCTTGTGTATCCGGTTTGTAATAGAGGAAGACACGGTTTTGGTTCGCCTTGATAACTCGTTTGTGCTAACGGGTTATCCGTTGTTGTTGTATCTCGGGAGATAGACGTTCATGATTCTCAAGCACCGTGGAGAGGCGAATCTGTCTTAAGGAAACTGTGAGCATCACAGGCCTCAACATTTTCCTTATTTTTGTTCTTTGAGTCTATACACGCAAAAGGTTTATGGTATCATTCTCTACACTTTTATGTTTTCATGTTACGGTTTATTTGTCTCTTATAGCAATACACCTAATATATGCAACAGATAGTTGCTGTTTGTTTCGAGTTTGGGTTTGGGCTGATCGAGAGGTTTATAGTTGCTGGTTCTCTTGCTACAAAGATGTTCATGTGTTTCAAAGCAATAATGAGACACATAATGATGATGCATTCTGGTTTTGTTCGTTTTCAAATTCCACGGGTTCGAGTTCGTGTCCATGATTGCTGTTGTTTCATTTTCTATTTGGTTTTGTTTTGGAACACTATTGTGGATTCTCAGCATGTTAACAAGGTATATGTTTAATCTTGGTGTAATACTTCCACATCTATATGTAAAGATTATTGCATATTATTGTGACAGAGCATTCATATACAACAGATTACATATATGTGTACGTGTTGCGGATGCATTGCGGTACATTCACAATCTTGAAGACGATGAGAGTGTCATACATGGTAACATCAAGAGCTCGCATATATTTCTAGATCACAACTGGGAACCCAAGTTAAAGGGTTTTGGATTTGCTGCACGAGTTAAAAGGCATCATCTTCACCCTACTAGTAAATACAATGGCTCATTAGAATATATGGACCCTGAGTTTGAAAAGACAGGAGGTTTGACTCACAAGTCAGACGTCTTCTCCTTTGGTGTTGTGTTATTTGAGGTCCTATTTGGAAGAAAAGCGGACGGAGAGAATTGGTATTTTGCTCGATTGGCGAGATCACATTATGAAGCAAGAACACTTGATGGTATGATCAATTCTGATCTACGAAAACAAATAGATGAGCATTCATTAAAAGTCTTTTCAGAAACAGCATATTCTTGCTTGAAGGAAGGGCGAGCACTACGTCCGGATATTGATCCGATTTTCATAAAACTTCAAGAAGCGTTGGAACTTCAACAAATCCATGAAAGTTATGTAAGATCATCCAACCACTTGAAGGTAAATAATCAGTCATGCTCCTTGTATATACAATAATTTTATCAGTTAAATACTTTGGAAAATGATTAACATGCCTAAATGACTCACTTTGAAAAATACTTACATCGGGTGTCAGTAGGGTCAGGTTGACCCGACCCGAATCCGAACCCGAACCCAATAAGGCTTATCAGGTCGGGTTGAATTGGGTTAAAAAATCTTATCTAGTTGCGTGACCCGAACCCGATATACTAATCGAGTCGGGTTAGAGTTGAACTATTTTTGTTATCGAGTCAACCCGATAAGACCCGATTTTTTAAATTATTTCCCTAAAGTCAACATATCTATAGAACAAAATTTTCTATATGTTGCTCTTCACATATGAACAAATGATGTTCAATATCCTCCTGGTGCGAATAAATGGCAACCCTATATTTTAGTTGGCAATATATGCTTGATGCAATTCATTCCTAATGTTACTGTGATAAAAAAAAAAAAAAAAAATCATATTTTTCTCAAAAGTTTGCTATAAATCTGAGAAAAAATTATCACAACTTGGATTTTGGTGATTTGTTCCACGTTGGTGAATACTCACGTGGGGTTTATATCAATTAAGGGGCCATGGTTGGGGTGTATGAGTATAAATCTATTATTTTGAAAGTCATTAATGTTGTTTGGTTGGTTATGGGGTCCACCATAATGGAATGAGGATACCCAAATGTGAAAGGTTTTCTCATATATTATGTGTGTGGGTGGTTTCTTCTTACTCACCATTATCATTCCACTCTATACTAAGAGTCCAACACCCACACCCATTGTGATTCATAGCGACAAATCAAACGCACCCTAAGGGAGGGGGGAGTGGTCACCTAATACCCTAGTGCCACCTCACCTCCATCCAATAAAAACATTACACATCAAAAGTACCCAATTTTACCCTAACCATACCCTAAGTGGAGGGGTGGTCACCTAATACCCTAACCTCACCTCCATCCAATAAAAACATTACACATCAAAATCCCATCCAACCTCACAAAATAACTCTCGGCTTGGTAAACCGATTTTGGTACCCGATTTTGATACACGAAGGGTGGCGGTGTTACAGCTCGGGGTACCGAATCCCTTACCCGTGCCCACTCCTCCTCTCTAAGTTTGTATGGAGCAAACTTAAACAGTGTTTGTAACTTTTAGCGTAGCCTCTAATTGACATGCATCAGTTGTAATTTTATAAATTATGATATGGTTCGATTTGTCAAAAGCTCAAGGTCATTTTACTTTTAAACAATCATTGGTTCGATCACAGAAATAAAAAGTATAACATCTCATTGTAAGGTAGGAACCCGATTAACCCGAATCACTCGACCCACCAATAACCCGAACCCGATTACCGATTACTTATCGGGTCGGGTTGCATGTCACTTTTCCATATTAAAAACATGATTCAACCCGACCCGATAACCCGACAACCCGACCCGGTAACACATCTACATATGGCTGTACTATAATTTCATAATAAGTCCCCAAATCTAAAAATCTACATCGACGGTCTTTGTGGTTTTCGAATCTACACACGTGTGATCCCTAAAACCATTAACATTTTCGAAAAGACAATAGGGCCTTTTATTTTGACCCAAACATCTATTAACTCACACATAAATATCTCCTAACTATAAAATAAAACAAAACAAAATAAATATAAAATAAAAAATCCAAACATCTCCTTTTTCGAAACTATTTATCCAACAAATTAAAAGGAAATAAAAAACTTTAAAAACTAAACAAAATTAAAATATAACTGCTAGTTGTTTGAAATTAGTGTTAATGTAAAAATCGTGAAATATAAACAGAGCTCCAAGTTTCAAGTTGATTAATATAACTTAAAATTAATATAATGAACACATAATATATCATGATACATACTATGATTAATATTACATGTAAAACTTACACCCAATTATCGTCTTTTACGAGTTATGGGGAGGATGAGGCTTCTTCCGATTGTATCAAGGGTAGAAAAGGACCTCCAGCTTTGCAAGGAGTAAGGATCGGATCAGGGGTGAAGCTAGAAATTTTTGGTCGAGAGGACACACTTTAATACATTTAGAAACTACGCTATAAATTGGTTCCGGTTTGGGGCAGGGCAAATTACGAAAAAGCTAAATATTTTCGAAAATTTACACTACAATTTTTTTTGCTAGAAAACACCATTGATATTTATTATATATGCACATACGTCATATATATATATATATATATATATATATATATATATATATATATATATATATATATATATATATATATATATATATATATATATATTTTATATTGATTTTGTTACATAATTTCCTTATATAATTAAAATTTTGGTTATTTTAATGGTTTTGCATTTTCGAGTTTGGAAGGCTGATAGTTTAAAAAACGGGTGTTTGAAGAAAATTACACGTGCTATACGAGTACCCGGGGCACATGTTAGAAAAACCCATATTATATAATGAAAATAACATCTTACAGGTTTTACCCAAAACCTATTTTAAATTATGAATTCCAAGAAATTCCTAATTATGGGATTTAAAATGGTGGTACGTGTTTGGTTGAAAATATGCCATGAAATTTTAACTACCGACTTCATGGCCCCACATCTTATTTAGTGGTTCTTTTGTTTTAATAGAGGAAAGGGTTTTTCTAACATATGCCCTGGGGGCACATGTTAAGCACACACAAAAAGGATGGCGGGACCCACGAAAAAAGACGTCCGGACCCAAAAAAAATACACTTTTCAAATAAAATATGTGGATCCGGACATCCTTTTTCATAGGTCCCGCCGTCTTTTTTGTGTGCCCCAGAGACACATGTTAGAAAAATCCATATAATATTAGTAGTGCTAGAAATTACGTGTACAGATTTGAGAACCACATGAACCACTAGTATAATTTCTATATTTAGGGACTGAAGGAGAAATTTTGGTATAAACACACCAATTATCTATGTTATTTATAAAGGGTGTATAGTCAAAATGAAATTGTTGAATGTTGAAAAGTCAATATGTTGAAATGTTCAAAAACTTAAATAAAGAAATATTGTAACTGAAAGGCAAAGATTGAAAACTCTAAAAACTAATTAAAAGGAAACTTAATTATTCTAAAATTAAAGTTAATTGTCTAATTTACCCCCTTTAATACCCCTTATACTTTCAAATGAAAACTATAAAAACTTAGTAAAGTCGTTAGAAAATTCCGTTGCTATGCACGAGTACAACCTTTTGAAAATTACATTTTGATCTTTTCACGTTTTATTTTGAACGTTATACGAAACACTTACCACAATATCGCATATCGTTAATGTTCTGCCGCTAGGAACCTCCGTTGCTATGCACGGGTACTCGTCTAGTACGTGTAATTTTCTTCAAAATAAATTTTGATAAGAGTTCATTTAAATACCATAAAAAATGCATATCAAAAGATTAATCATAGCTACACATTTTCTGGATTAAATAACAAACTTATTTCTACCCTTTATTTATAAAAGTTTTAACATTTTTAAAACTGTTAATGGTTAAACGAAGAAAAAAAACAAAAAACTACGCCATTGTGGCGCGATCCTTTAAATATCTTTTAATAAATTGACACTTTGTCTATTTTCCAAAAAAAATATTTCATGTTAACTTTTTTCATTTTTTGTTGGTAATCGAAAATTGCATTAGAATCACATCTGGTTATTACTGATTTGAAAGTTCGAACATTTAACACATGTAGTAAAATGAACACAACGCTTTTAAAAAAAATCTGAAATCATATATGACACATTAATTTTGACTTCTAAATTAGAGCAGTTAATTCATTGAAGTTAGACAAAACACATTTTCTTTAGTTTTTTTGTGGGTATTAACAATTTACACTATAAAATCACATGTAATTTATGTTGTGAAGAAATTCTCATATGATTATTGATTCGTGTTGTAACTGAAATATGTTTATTCAATGTATGATGAAATTTTGTTATATTAAATTGTAAGAGCATCCACTATGGGAGGTTTAAGAATAGGTTTATAAAACTTGAAAAGGTTCATGTTTTGTTTTAACCATAGTGGATTTTCATTTCATGATTACATGGCATGAAAAGGTCCTAAACCTTAGACCTCTTTATAATCTTAAAACATTTAATGCATGTGTTATGTGAAACAAGTATAAAGCTTTAAAAAATTTATATCATAGTGAAAATAGGTTTATCAACTCAAAAGGTTCATAAATTGTTGAGGTGGCAAAAAATATTAAATGTATAAAGCTTTATAATATTTCACCATAGTAGATGCCCTAAATTTATCTATTTTTGTTCACATATAATTATAACTTTATATTTTAAATTACATGTGATTTTTACCACATGTGATTAATACATATTGTTCAAAAATAATAAGTTTTAGGATTTGATAGAAAGAGTTATGTTAGTTTTACTATATGTAAAGGTTTAGAAATCATATATTTGAGTTAAGTCACATATGATATATCAAGTAAGTTTTAACATCAATTTTATTTAAAAAAATGTCTAACTTTTGCAAAGAAACTTTACCGATTTCGATCCCTAAATATTATGTGTGACACATTATGGTAAATTTGTGGACGTGTAGTTTCCAATGCTAAAAAACGTAAAAATGTTCGTAGTTTAATACAAATATATATGTTCATCTTACTACATATGTTTAACATTCGAACTTTCATAATAGTGTTAAATTGCATGCGAGTTTTAACACAATCAATGTTCTTATATTTGTCCAACTTTTATGAATAAAATGTTTGTTAATTTAGAAGTTCATATACAATGTGTGGTATGTGTTGGAAAGTCATGAATGTGCATTTTATGTTGTAAAAAAGCAGGGTAACTTTTGAATTTATACACAAATACTTATGCCTATTTTTCTAAGGCTGTATAGTGTTCGGACTCCCATATTATTGTTAAATCACATATGATATGTCACAAATATCAATACCAAAAAAAATAACGAAAAGAAGTTCGTCAAAGATATATGAAAGTGCATATGTATTGATAAATAATAAAATCCTTGTTGTTGCGATGGTGTAATTTGTTTCGCTTAATGATTAACGATTCATGAAATATTTATATGATATATATTAAAAAAAAGTGTCCTTGAATTTTAATTAAAAATCCCAATTAATCTCTTTTTTTAACGAAATAAATGTGTTGCTCAGAACTGTCATTTAATATGAAATTTTTTTCTGGTAAAAATTTTATAACTTGATAGCATGACACGAAATCTCTATGAAACGTCTATCATATATGAGATACTCTGAAACGTCTAAAAAAACGTTTAAGACTGTATCAACTAGAAGCGTCTTCTCTATTGCATTCTTATACTTACAAGCACGTCATGTTCTAATACTCATCTAACTTTATCATGTGTTATTGTAGGGGAAAAACATGGATCACTTAAGGATTTCATTGAGTGATATTAAGTCTGCTACCAACAATTTTTCCACCAACCGCATCGGGTCAGGTGGATACGGCACCGTGTACAAAGCAGAACTCGACATCTTTGATGATACAATTTCATCACTTGTTGAAGGAAAAAATAAAGCTGATTTTCCTAAAAAGCGTACAACAGTAGCCGTTAAACGTCTCGAAAGGAAACAAGGAGAAGTCGCAGGGTTTTTCACAGAAATTGAAATGCTTACAAATTGTAAGCATCGAAATATAGTCTCTCTTCTTGGCTTTTGTGAAGAAGGTCCTGAAAGAATCCTTGTCTATGAGCATGTTTCAAACGGAAGCCTTAGTGATTATTTTGAAAAAATTGATAACACGAAGAGACTAAGTTGGGCTCAACGTCTACAAATATGCCTTGATATTGCGCATGGATTAAATTACCTCCACTCTAACACAGAGGAGAGACAAGTGATGATACACCGGGATATTAAGAGTGATAATATTTTATTGGACAATAATTGGGTTGCCAAGATTGCCGATTTCGGTCTTTCTAGATTATTCCCTGCAAATCAAAAAGCCAACACGATCAATACCAGTACCATCGCTGGCACACAAGCGTACATGGATCCAGAGTAAATGGAGACGGGTAGGCTAAAAGAAGCATCAGATATTTATTCATTTGGAGTAGTTCTTTTTGAAGTTCTAAGTGGAAAAATGGCATATGATAAAAGTTACTCCATGAAAAATGAGCAGGGGCTTTTGGAAATTGTACAAAAATGCTATAAGGAAAGAACTCTGAAAAAAGTTATAGATCCTAATTTAAACGAATCGTCTGAAGGCAATCTTATCCTCGATGACGGACTCGATCAAAAATCATTGGATACATTTTTTGATATTGCATATCAATGTTTGGCTACACAAGCTCACCGTCCAACAATAAAGGTCATCATTGAGGAACTTGAGAAAGCAATAAAATATCAAGTAAGTAAATGTGTTTTAAATACATCATTGATTATCATATTCACACTACATGGTGCAATTGATTATACTGAAACTTTGCTCATGATCAAGTTAATTATAATAAAAATGTTTGGTTATTTTTATAAAGAGTAAATTACAAGAATGTCCTGTGATTTCTATAGTATGAAATCCAAGATACTAATGTAACAAAATCTTAATATGAACTTTAAAAAATATTATTAAGCTGGGTGCATTGTCATAATTCACAGGAAAACAGAAAGGATGGTTTCCACATTTCACTCAAAGACATAACTTCAGCTACAAAAAACTTCAATGACAACACGTGCACTGGAGAAGGAAGATACTGGAAGCAATACGAAGGACAGATTCCACTTGCAAATATACTTACTACAGTTATTGTAAAGCGGTGGGATAAGAAGTCTCATCAAGCACATCATCAATTTTTGACAGAGCTTAAAGTTGTTCATGAGAATATTGTTGCTCTTGTAGGCTTATGTAACGAAAGCGGTGAAAGAATCATTGTTTACGAGCATGCGACTAACGGAACTCTCAATAAACATTTGAAAGACCTGAATCTTACGATTTAGAGCTTTCCTCCAAAAGCATGGAATTTCCGAAAGTTGAACATGCCACCGACATTGCTTACGGCTCATTAGGCTACCTTGACCCATGGCACGAAAAATATGGTTTCTTAGATAAAGATTCAGATGTGTATTCGTTAGGGGTGGTATTAATGGAGATATTGTGTGGGAGATTGGCATGGGGAGAGGGATGTGAGGATCGCTCTGATTCCTTAGGTCCTTTGGCTAAAATGCGATGTGAAGAAAGAACGCTTGATGAGTTGGTGTTTAAGGGTATAAAGGAACAACTTTTTTCATTATCAAGCACTACATTTGCAAGTATTGCCGCTCAATGCTTAGAAGAGCGAGATGATGATAGGCCGGAGGCAAGTAAGGTGGTAATACAACTTAAAAAGTCATTGCAGATTCAAGTAAGTACTTTCGTACAATAGCAAGAATCAGTTGCCTTCCTTTAATCCTTTCAAAACATCAATGTTCAGTAAAACTGTTTCGATTTGGGAATTAAATAAACAATATTTTTTTTATATATATATACAAAAACGTAAAGTAAAAATTAAGCATTTGGTTTCATGATTCGTAATTTTGAAAAAAAAAAAAAAAACTTGTGTTATTAAATAAAACTTCTTTTCTCTTTTTTATAAGATTTGTACTTTTTTAGATTTATTCTAAAAAGTAAAATCTTGGTTACCTATAGTATATGAAAATGAATTAAGTTATACGCTTGAGTTTGTGATTTTGCTACATTATTGATCTAGACGAGTATGTGAAGATTTGGATATTAGATGAAAATTATGTTGCACCAAAATTGTTTGAAATTGAAACAATTGTGTGGGATAACAAAATTATTTAAGACGTATATTTTTTTGTTATGGTATTTATCTATATTTATACTACCTATAAAACATATTTGACCTTCTCTTTTAAAAAAATTTAAGATTTTTATACATTGTTTTTATAAGTATCTAATGCATAAATACACCAATTCAAGACGTTTGAATTGGTTGAGTTCTTCTTGCATGAATTCAATCCAGGTGTCCTTTGTCATTGCGTCTTTAATGTTTTTAGGCTCAGATTGGTAGACAGTGAGTGCATAAGTGCAATGTTCACCGTCTGAGTGAAGACGTTGTCTCGTAACGATCGGTTGATTCGGGTTGCCAATAATATTTTCCAGATGATGGTCTTTTGTCCATCTATGTGTAGAGGGTTGATGTTGGTATACATTGTGCGATTTTGAGGATTCAAATAGCTTGTTGAAGATTCGCGACATCAGTGCGTGATCTCATTAGCAAACGGGTTAAAGAACGCATTTGGATCAAAATCTGCGGTGGTGGTACTTCATTAAGAACATCATCGGCGGTTCATCATTGTTGGAGCAGTTTGTTCAAGCTGTTGTGGTGGAGTCAATGGTGGTGCTTCAACGATGGTTGTTGTAGCAGTGTATCGGTATAAGAGTAGTATCGGGTTGAGCGGTGAAGCAATGGATACACGGAGCACGTTCATCAATATCGTCATCGAGCAGTGAACAAATAGCCTTTCCATTTGTTGACAAGTGAGTTGGGGTTGAGGAAGTTTAGCGGTTGTGACCGGGTTCCAAGTTGTTATACTCGGAAGCCATTTAGTAAGTTCATCAAAATGAGCATGAATCGTTTCCATAACCTTCTTTGTTCGACGATTCAGTTCGGAAACCTTTAGAATTATCACAATATCCAATAAAGACTCCAATGTCGACTTTGGCTTTGAGCTTTTCAAAGTTATCACGATCATTATTCGGATAGCAAAGAGAACCAAATACATGAAAGTGTTTGAGATTCGGTTTTCATTGTGGACAAGCTCGAAAGGTGTTTTGTTGTGGCGTTTGTAATCATAGAACGGTTTTGAGTATAGCATGCGATGAGATACAACCACGCCCATAAGTAATCCGGGAGTTTAGCATTGATTAACATTGTTCTTGCAGCTTCCACTAACGTTCGGTTTCGTCTTTCAATAACTCCGTTTTGTTCGGTGTCGTGCAATAGATGTCCGATCTTTGAATTCCACTCTCTCATAAAATTCACGAAGAGTTTTGTTAACAAATTCGAGTTCCTTTATGCATTCTTATTTGTCCGACGGTGTTTGGAGTGAACTGTATTTTTCGTGAGAAAGGTAATGATCATCTCGTGGAGCTTGGTCTTTGCTTGAAGAAAGTAGACCCAAGTCCAGCGTGAATAGTCATCTACAATTACTAAAATGTAGCGTTTGCCATTAATCGTTTGCACGCGCATCGGGCCACACAATCCATGTGAAGAAGATGAAGCACATCTTTGAGAGCTGTGTTCCACCTTTGAAGGAAAATGAGCAGTACTTTTCCCTTGTTCACAAGTCGAGCATAGGTGATCTTTAGAATACGGAATCGTGAGAGACCTTCAACTAGTTTGTGTCGAGCAAGATTGGTTATAGTTGAAAGTTTAAATGTGAGAGATAGCGGTGCCATAGCCGTGATTTTGTTGATGTTGCCTTTGAAAGTAGCGGATGGGAGATGAAGCAACCATGTCTTTCATAGAGATAGTGTAAAGACTAGAATTACGAGCCGGACATAAGGTCGTTTCCTTGTAGATCACGAATGAAACAAGATTTCTCCACGAAGCAACCTCAAATCTCCATCACGTAGGCGACCTCATCGAAAGCAGTTATGGACCGAGGCCTTCCACATAATAAACCCTACTAATTTCGATGTTCCCATTGATATAGTCTCCGTAGCCCATGATAGTGCAAGTGATTATTCGAATCGGCGGTGCCAATGAACTTTGCAATAAAGTTTGATAACAGTTTAAGATTGCACATCGTGTGTCGGGAACATCCGTTATCAACAATCCAGAGAATGGTACATATCACTGCATTACACAGGGCGACACAGATGGAATAGAAGTAGATGTGGAACCCGAAATGTTAGAGGTTAGGAGCGATATAGTAGACATACACATCAATAACTTTAGGCATCCATTTAAATCCTAGTGTGTTATATATCCATTTCGCCATCTCCAACTAGTATTTGCTTTAGTCTTAGTGAATGCACTAGGTGGTACTACATTCCTAGGAGGTGAAAGCCGGAGCTACGAGGACAGCCATGCGGTTCTTAGAATCTAAAGAGGCGGTCTACCAAGCACGGACTTAGAATGATTAGTGGGCCTAGAGGTATTCCGATTCTTAGGATTCCTTAACCGAGAGATGATAGCTTTAGCAACACATTTGTCATGACAATCGAATTCATACTTTACGACAAATAACACAAGGTGCATCGATGAATATCAAAAGTACTTAAAGGTTTAGCATTCGTTACATCACTATTTCTATTACATTTTCAGACGCAATATTTATAGTGGAATCAACGTGAGTCTTATTCATAGTCCTAGGGTGTTCTTACTTGACATTCCTTATTGATCTTTTCTTGGGTCGCAACTTCCTATTCTTGATGTATTGCTCCTAGGTTGTGAAGTGCGGACGTTTGGAAAAGAGGCAACTATTCTGTTTCGGTAGAAGGAAGCACGTTAGCAACTTGTAATTTGGCGGTAGGGATTCTAGGTTCACGATTACTAAGTGTTCCGGTGTTATTCTCTTAATCACGGTGGCGGAAGTTGTTCATACTTTCCTAACATTTCTCTTAACTTAAAGATAGTGCACCAATTCTTGATTTTCGAGCGAAGATTTCCGAAAAATTCGTGACTTCCTTAGTGTGTGCAAGAAAATGATCAAGCTCGTTTGATGCTTCATCACGAGTCTTTTTAAGTAAATCAAATATGACACCATATTCTGTTTAACTTTACAAGTTCTTGTTCATATTTTGAGATTTGGCATTTCAAAGATACGTTTTGATCATCCAGTTGCTCAAATTTTGGATTAAACGTTTTGGATTACAATTGGTTGATTTTGTTTTGCAAAGCAAGTTCACGATTTTGACAATCTTTTGACACCATTGAAGGCGGCGTTTTGCATTTGAAAGCTCGTTAATCAATCATTCATTTTCGACTTTTAAAGACTCGATCGATGCACATTATCGAAATTCTCATGAGTTACAACATTATCAACAATATCACAGAGATATAATCGGATGCATATGACAAAGAATTCAATAACACAAGATTATGGACATCAAAGACAGATAGCATCTTCCAAGAGTCGATCAACACCTTTTCTCAACATTTTCTTTTTACGTTTAGTATTAGAAATAGATGTTTCGTTTCTCGAAAGCGACCTTCATCAATCAAGTTCCTTATGAAAGTCCGTTCCCAAGACAATGCAATATTTTCAAATTTTTAACATTTGGTAAAGATTTTTCGAAAAATGTCTCTTTGTTCTCGCGCGAGGCGATTGAAAATGTTGAACTTTGATTTCGAATGATATTCTATCTCATGTTGTAAAGTTTGAGGTCGACCATGAAAAGGTCAAAATATCTAAGAATTTTGCGATTTTCGGGTTGTGATTTTACTTCAACGATGGAAGGTAAAGGACCATAAGTTTGTGCATAATCGGTTTGGGATTAACATTAGAAGACTCGACGTTTTACGATAATCCTTGGTGTGTTAGAAGAATCCGTTGGTGTGAAAGTGACCGCTTTTGAATAGTTATGAGGTTTGTTATAAACAACGGTTTCTAATTTGGATCGACTCGTCTTACGCATCTAATTCCTCTTGGCGATGATATTCAACAACACTCATAATGTAATTATCAATTTTATATTCGTGACTTGAAACTCGAGTTTGGTTTGAATGCTTTGGTAGAAAGTTTAGGTTTGTAATCACAAGATTTGGTCCATATCCATTTGGATTGGGTTTTAAAGTAAACTTTTCAATAGTTATTCTTGACTCACCATGTTTGTAAACATGATTTTAAACTCTTTAAGTTTGTTTTGCAAGCCGATAATTTCTTCAAGATGATTATCTATTCGTTTCGTTGAATGCTTTTTGTTTGCAGAGAACTGTTTTGACAAGTTAACAACTCGGCCTTAGCTTTTTGATTTTCCAAGGTGAGGCGTTAATTTGCTTTTTATGTTCATGTTTGATTGTTCTATTTCGGACAACAAAGCATTCTTCGAGCGGCTAGATCACGATCTGTCTCTCTAAATATTTTCGTTTGATGAGATTTAGCAAAGGCGGCTTCAAAACCTTTTCACATTTTCTTGAGTTTTGAAAAGTTGAGTTGCTTTTGTAAACATTCAAAATCCTTGGTTAACATGCATTTTTACTTTTCAAGTCCGATTAGCTGCACGACATTCTTCCACTATGGATTGTTGGTTTTAAGCCGCAGATCAACATCTAGGCGAGGCAATAGTTCGATGTGTTCAACGTGAGTCACAACATGATCATTATTTAGATCCTCAAGTATAACCACGAGTCAATTTGATTTTCAAAGGAAACCATAAGGTCATCTTGATCGTCAAATGTAACTACGGGTCTAGTTGAAAATCGTCGGAATGAGATGTGGGCGACTCATTTTAACATTCGAGCCTTGCGGATTCGAGATGTTGGCGGAGATATTAGATCAAAGATAAATATGGTTTGTTCGGGTACTGAGACAAGCCATCGATGTCATACTGCGGGCATGTGTCACTCATGTGTAACTCATGCATATTAGCCATCAACATAATGTTGCATTGGCCCGCAAGTCCTCCATATCATCATCTAAGTGCATACCGCCATAAAGCTCATTCTTTATGCGTGAGAGTTCCACCGACTTCATCCTTAAGAGCCAAAAGTAAAGCCTCCTTGTGATAAGCACGCCCCTAGTCCTCGGCTTTGGGCATGCATTAGCCAGTGTCCTTCTCATTGCGGTTGTAGCATCAAGACCATTCAACCCATTACGAGCATTTCCTGTTCCACCACTTGAGCTCTGTTGTTATTCCTACCCATAGCATTAAACCCTTGACCACCGCCCATCGGCGACCATAACCACGATTACGAACTTCAACTCGTCCATTGTTCACATCGACGATTCCGTGTGTTAGATGAGGAGCGAATCGATTGTTAGATTTGTTGGTATAACGGCTAAAAGCATTAGCAATCATAACAAATCCTTGTTGCAATGCTTGACGGATCGGATTCCTCATTAGCTTGACCATAAAGTGCACGATCATTGTTGTTGTTGTAAGGAACCAATTGAGTTTGTTAAGTTTCTTTGTGATTGATCATGTGGTGTAGCAGTTGGTTGAGTTCTTTGGTTGAGGAGAATAACTGTTTGAGCATACAAAGCAAGTTGTTGATTTTCCGGATGTGAAGGTGGCCGCAATTTGAGCACGGAGAATCCTTTCCTATCAACTTCCTTTTCATGAGGCTTCAAGTAATCGTCTGACAATCTGTATGTAGAATGATGCATGTTCTTCGTTTGACGGAGAAAAATGACATACTTCTCCCATTCGGGACCAAGGCTACTCAGAACTTAGTATTAAGCGCAATTCTTGGCATGATGATGTTGTGTTTATCCAAATCATTTATGGTGTCCGAGAATCGATGATGATAAGACTCTAGTGTCTCTCGTGTTCAATCATGAAGTGTTCATAAGCCAAGTAAATTTTGGATCCCATATCCTCCCGATTGAGTGCAGATCCTTCCATAAGAAGATGAATGTGTTCCCACATTGCTTTGGCAGTTTTTTGAGCATCAACACTGCGAAGAATTGGGTTTGGTAATCCTAAAAGGATATATTGCATTGCAAGCTCATCAGCTTCATAGTGTAGAAGTTCATCTCCAACAAGTTGAGCAACTGTTGCAATGTTGGTTTGATCATCTCTTGGTGGAACAGCATTAGGATCTCCGGGTGTAACGACATTAGGCATCTAAAATGGACATTCCAAGATAACCTTCTTTAAGAACTTTCCATGTGGCTTCTTCAGATCACAAAATCTAAAGAACCTTATCACCCATTGATCGTAGTTTCCTGGAGTGAGCATTGGAGGTCTATCAAGTGATCCAGCCTCATGAATGGATTGTTGGCTACTTAAAGCTTCACACATCTTGCCAAACCATGACGGTTCCTTCATAGTGTTCTTGGATGGATGTTGATTGTAGAAGTTTGTGTAAGGTTGCACTTGAAGACTTGGTGGTGGTTGAACCATTTGAGGTTGTGGAATTGCTGCAAGTTGTGGAGTATGTTGTTGATTGAATTGTTGTTGATAAATTGCTTGTTGTTGATTCCATTGTTGATGTTGTGGAGTCAATTGTTGTTGACGTTGAGTATAAGTGTAAGGGAAATAGTTAGAGTATGGTGGTTGTGACATGTTGAAACACTTGTGTTATAAAATGGATCTTTGTAGTCGAATGAACCTTTGTTGATGAAGTATCCTTAGGCGTAGAAATCACAATAAACCAAGTAGCACTTATGCGTAAAAACACCAAAGTTACACGTAACAACAAGAGTTACGCGTAGGTTTAGCTTACGCATAAGCATGGAAAAAGCACTAAAGTTATGCGTAAACAGTAAATTAGGCGTAGGATTACCTTATGCGTAAGACTAAGCTTAGGCGTAAGATGAATCTTATCGTGGGATGTTCTCTGGCGTAAGCTTATGCTTATGCGTAAGTTTAGGGTTTTAGCCCAGTGATCTTTTACACTATCACAGTGCAAAAGATATCCCAAGTCGACGTATTTTCGAGGCTTATCCAAGCAAGAAAACACGGAGTAAACCACTAAACCGAAGATCAAACCAAGGAATAAGTTACGCGTAAGTTTAGGGTTTTGATACGCGTAGACTTACTCGTAAAGATGACTTTGCCCAAAGATGTTTCTAAACCAGATTGTTGTGATGAAATAGCTCAATATCACCAAGATAACACAAAAGTGTGAAATTGATGATCCAAAGTGTCTAAAACAGTTATCGTGAGAACGGCTACCTCGTTAAAACCAAGCTCAAAACGTTTATCCACGCGTAAAGTTTGAAACTTTTGCCAAAAAGTTATTTTAACACCTTAAAATGTTGAAAGGACAAGAATCTTGGATTAAAAGTGTAAAAACGTGTTTTAAGCGAACCAAAGTATCTCGTATTCTCTGCGTGGGACCAAAACCTACTTCAAAAGCAATACGATTCACCCAACTAGTAGGCGATTGATACCACTGTTAGGTCACTAGGTTTACAATACAAGCATCAATAGAGAGAATAGAGAAGAGATAGAGGCGGATGAACAATCAACCAAACACACACACACGATATAATAATACGGTTACGCGTAGAGTATGAGTGAAAGAGATAAATTGAACAACCAACCCTCAAGTGAGGGTTATTACAAGGTATTTATAGGAAGGGGAGCTAGGGCAACACTCCTACTCCCTTCCTTTCCTTAATGGACTTGGGCCTAAGCTTATGGGCCTTCTACATAAGCTTAAGCTAATAACAAACATAAAGGCCATAAATAAGCTAACTATTATATATAAATCACTAACACTTGATTAAGGTTTAGGAGTGATTCCAACATCCTCCTTTCATACACTTGCAAAATCTTATCATTCATTAGTTATTACCAACTTATTCTTCACATCTAGGTGCAAATAACCTTAAAGTGATCATGCTAACCTCCTAAAAAGGACTGAGTTCAAATCCCATGGATTAGTTGACCATAAGATCGAAAACCATAATTACCACAAAAAATAAAAATAAATAAATAAATAAATAAACTTTATTTTTCTCATTGTAAAGAGATTAGAAGATAATTCTTCCTGTTGTATTCCTCCAGCCTTCCTCCTCCCACTGAATTTTGTAGTGATTAAAACACAATTCACATTGTATAGCTTCTTTTTTCATGTTATCTCAAGTAAATGAATTAAAAAAGACCTTTTCGAACTCCAATTTTGTAGCGATTAAAAGACAATTCACATTGTATAACTTATTTTTCATGTTATCTTGAGTAAATAAATTAAAAGGAGACCTTTTATGAACTCGGTAACAATGTGCGTGTTTCACGCTACTCATTACATAACAGTTTGTCATCTTCTAAGTTATACAATGGTCTTTGACAGATCTTAATTTTGTTAACACGTTCACCTTGGATATCGGGCTTTTCTGAGTACCAATGAACATAACTAGTCCATTTCTTTAGAATATAATTTTATTAAAAACTTGAAAGAAACGTAATTACCAACGTATTTTTCATCAAATAGAGTATACCAATAAACGTATTTTTATAAATGTAATTGCCTATGTATTTTCTTGAATTTTCATGAAATATTTATATTCTAAAGAAAGGGGTGTCTTAAACAGCCCATTAAGACCGTTTAGTTTTTTAGGATACCCAATCAGATCCAAGCCCAAGAAAAACTGCCCAAATTTACCCAATTTCCAGTTTGCTTAGGTCAGAACTAGGGGCGAGCGAAAAAACCGAAAAGACAATAAACCGAAACCGAACCAAACCGAAAATAACTGAACCGAACTAATAACCGAACCGAATTTGCTAAAACCGAACCGAACTACTAATTTGGTTGTCGGGTTGGATATAGGTTTGACAGTTTAAACCGAAAACGAATTCATATAAATATATATATATATATATATATATATATATATATATATATATATATATATATATATACTAGTGTAAAAACCGTCCGATGGACGGGTATGACTTGTGGTTTTATTTTATGATTTAGTAGAACAAAATATACTAAAAAGTAATTAAAAGTTAAACGAATTGAATAATAGTTATGTAAAAGTGTAATTAGAAATTAACCAAAAGCACTTGACGGGGTATTTCTGAGCTGTAGCATCTTGTTCAGCATATCTGTGAGCATTTTTCTGCTACCTTTTGCTCTTGATCTACCCGCATTATAACCTATAAAATAGAAAATATGTGATTAACTTTCAAATTTCTTGTAAATAAAAAAGAAGAACGATGTTATAACATGAAAGCCTCAATTAGAACACAAGCATGGTAAAGAAATTTAATAAGCAAAATCAAAATCTTGAAGAATAAAGTATGATTATAGTAGATACTATTCATTGGTGTTGCAACATTTTAACATGAATGTAAGAACATGATAGCTACAAAATATGCACAAAATAATTTAGCAAACTAACAGTTGTTAAAAAGACAACATAAGTGAATTTTCAGCACATATATTTTAGCAAATGAACAACTCCATTTAAGAATGTATAAAGATGAATCTTCCATGAAAATTATGCACAAATTACAGCTTTAACTTATGCACAAAAACGCTTCTGCACGACCTTATATTTTGCAAACGGTTGTTTGAAAAAAAAAATAGTGTTTGGCAATTGTAGTTATCGTCTCATTGGTATTTTTGCGACATGTTTGTTGAGTTTTAATTGCACCCATATTAGTATTTGAAAGTATCTTGTCCATAAAATCAATAATGGTAAGCAGTGTTCGTCCAACTAAAACCACATGCTACAAAATTATAGACAACATCAAATAATTTATTAAGATACTCTAAAGCACTTAGATTGAATCGTTTAGCTATCTCTTTTCCTATTATACCAATTTGGCCCATTAGAAATAAACATACCCGTAACAACCCATTAACTTTTACCCAATGTAAGAAAGCGGTATACCACCAATGACAAGAGCATTAAAAAAAGAAGCATAAAGATTGAACAACATACCTAGACTTTTGCATTGCGTTATTGTGTTTAGGTGGTGGCGTTCTTGAATGATGTGCTTCCTATGTCATTTCATAATTCTCAAAAGGATCATAAAGCAATGTTGAGCTCATAAAAGATCAATCCTTCCACATGCAACCCCAGAGACCCATACACAAGAGCCTCCCATCATCAACGATCTCACCTAATTAAATAAGATATTTAAGTCGTTTGTTACTCATATAAAATCTCAAATTAAAAAAAATGTTCGGTCTCACCAAATTAAATAAGATATTTGATACCTTAAGTCGTTTGTTACTTATATAAAATATGAAATTAAAAAAAAATGTTCCGGTCTTACCTTGTATATTAAATAAAATACTTAAGTCGTTTGTTACTTATATAGCCTATTTAATACTTTAGAGACAAATTCTTACTCGAAATCGACCCATTTTCAGGTAAATGGGTAAAAAAGGTAGTCGATTTAACTTTGTCCCCCACCACTACGGACACTACGACCCGTGATTTCTTCTTTTATAGTCTGTAACCTTACCCTGCTTGCCATGATAATGAAACAAATCATGATAAGCTTGACAATAAATAAATACAGCAAATGAGATTCAGTTGACATTTCAAACTACATAGCATAGCATGTTATTCTAACAATATCTAAAAACATCTAAGCAAGCGACGAAACATTATATCTTTCCTGTAATCTCATACTCTTTCCATGCCACTGAAGCCTATTTATGATTCAATGTTACCTTTTAATACATAAAATGAAGCTTAAAGTTTACGTCTTAATGTGTTTGGTTCATTAGATTGTCTCAGATTCAGGGTTAAACGGGTCAAAATTTTCAGGTATGCTTCTTTTCCATAAATGCATGTATGTCATGCGTGTGCCTTGAATTAATGATGAAAAAGTAGGTTTAAGTTTCTCACCAAATAGAGCAAGAAGGAAGTGGAATCAAATTGTTATTTTAAGAACATTCTTATTAACTTTTTCAAAATAACTACGCTATTTTATTGTAAGTGTATATAAAATTTTCTTTGGAAGGCTTTTCTCTCGTGTTAAGTGGCGATTACATAAAAGTGAGCGAGATAAGCTTCTAAATACTATTGGATAGCTCATTTAGCTATTGTGCTTGGGTTAGTTTTGGTAGTTCGGTAGCCTTCTATAGTTGTTTTTCTTGTCGATGAGATGTAGCACAGCTCGGACTCTTCATGTTCATGTAACCAATATATTTTCAAGAACTTTATTATAAAGTAACAATACAAAAGAAACTATTAGCTAAAAGTTTTCTTGATATCATGGTGCACCAGTTCTCCGCTTGAGCAAAGATATAATCACATTCTCATTCCAATACGGTGATGGCGGGCCATTGGTAGATCTGATGACACTGAACCCAATGAAAATGATAAGATAGGAAGGTACGAGATCGCAATAGGTTCAACGTGTATACCCTATACCTTTCACAATTATGCAAGTGATGGCATCTCCTGCTGCTCATAACCATAGTTTGCTTCCTTTGACCTCCGTCGATAGAAAACTTGGAGGCACATCAATTCTAATCCGCTCGACATTGCTGAGCCATTTTCTTTAGTTAACTATATTATCTTAACCTAATTGACCACTCACACATAAAACATAACCTAAAAAAACACGAAGACGAAATTTCTATAAAATTTGCTATAAAAATAGTTCCAAACACCCATGTATTCACTATAAAGACAAATCCAACCACCCACAATTCAAAGAATTTAAAATACTCCAAACACACTGAATTAATAATAGCAAAGTAAAATCACAATGAGCTATACTTAAAAGTTTTAAGTAAGTAGCTATTTACCGTTGGCATGTGTCTGGATTATTTTCATCTTCCATGTTATCAACCATACCGCAGCCAAGACTACCACCTTCTTTTATTGCAAGCTACGCTTAAGTGAAAATAAAGCTTGTTCTGTTAGGAATTAGAAATTCCAGTATTAAAGAGTCGGTCACCTCAAGTATATGTAATCGTTAAGCTCGTAGTCGTAGTTCTTTTAAGTTAAGTAGTAATTTAGTTTAGTAACACCGTGGAGGACGGACGGGTCTTTACCCTTGTATGCGATCCACAGCCCAAAGTGTGGCGATTTGTGTAAGACTATAAATACTCTCTACCTCCCAAGGTAGAGAGTTGGAGCTCATAATAAGATTTTTCTTTCTCTCACTAAAGTTCCCTAAACCTCTAACTTTCTCTCTCTAGAATTCCATCTATATGCTACTTTGTGTTATGGTTTGATGTGTATGTGATAAGTTATATCTTACAATTGGTATCAAGAGCCATGGTTAGATCATATCTTGCACATCTTTGGATTTATAGTGGTTTTTAGGTGGTTTTTGAGTTTGAAAAAGTTTAGTGGTTTTGCATCATTTGGTTGATTTCTTGTGTTAAAGTTTGAATTTTGTTGGTACTTTTATGTTTAGAATCATCAAAAGTGTTTAGGTTTTCATTTGGTAGCTTGAATCATCTTGGTTGGGTTGTTTTGGATTGAAAAGTGAAGGTTATTTGGTTTTCAAGCTAGCGACTTAGCTCTCGGACTTGTTTTCTTGGTAGCGACTTACTTGAGTTTTGTAGCGAGTTCTGAGTTATAAAAGCTAGCGAGTTAGAGCTAGCGAGTTAAAGTACAAGTAGTGGAATCTCCACTACGGTTAGCGACTTGTGGTAGCGACTTAGTGCATGTGAGTTGCTCTTTAGCGACTTGCATATCTAGCGACTTGTGTGGCAATTCTTGCACAAATTTGGCTAGCGACTTAGTGCATGCGAGTTACTACTTAGCGACTTGCTTTTACATTGGCGACTTGGGACTCTAGCGACTTAGAAGTGTAGCGAGTTAAGGGTTAGCGACTTAGTGCACTAATTTCTAGCGACTTAGTGCATTATTTGGTAGCGAGTTAGCACTTTATCATCTAGCAACTTGAGTGATTGTTTACGGTTTTCTCTTGATTTAGTAAAATCCGTGAAAGAATCTATTTCCGGTTTAATCATAGAGTTATAAAATCCGTATAATCTGTTAACATGTCTACCAACATTCCCTTTGTTCCTTTGTCATCTCCTTTGTTGCCGATGATGTTCAAGCGGTGGCTCGGATACTAAATCCACCAATGCTTGCCAGAGCCGACTACGATTCTTGGGCTCAACGAATCGATTGTATTGCCTTGGAAAGGAAAATGGTTTAAACATTCTCAAATCCATTGATGAAGGACCATATCGGGTTGAAGCGACTAGAGACATACTTGATACTAATGAAGATGGTACTCTGTCTACGGAATGGACGGACCTAAGATGTACAATGAGCTTGATAATGAGGAGAAAAGAGATTCGATGCGGATATCGGGGCTTCAAACATTGTTCTTCAAGGTCTTCCTAAAGACATCTACAAGCGATCAATCATAACAACGATGCAAAGGTGTGTGGGATAACGTTAAGATGCTTCTCTCGGGTTGAATTAACTATGGAAGGCAGGGAATCCCAACTCTATGATGAATTTGAGCACTTTAAGATGAAACCGGATGAGAGTGTCTATGAGTACTATGTGAGATTTCATAAGTTAGTGAATGACATGAGGAACATCAAGATGACTATGCCTAACATTCGATTGAACTCAAAATTTGTGAACAACATGAATCCCGAATGGCACAAGTTTGTTACATTGTGAAGCTCACTAAAGGATTGAAGAACACAAACTATGAGCAACTCTATGCCTTCCTCCTTGAGAATGAAAGACATGCCATGTTTGAAAAATTGATTCTCAATCGGTTCAAAACTAACCCGGAGAGACAAGCTCGTCTAATGATTCAAGCGCCTTCTACTCAAACATCGGAATCAAAACCAAAGCTTCACAAGTCACACCCTTGGGTAATGGTAATCACAAACTCATTCACGATCCTATGTTCAAACAAAGCGATCTTGATGCTCACATGGGTAGCTTCATTAATCAACTTGCACTTCTCATTAGTCAAAACATGAATACTCTCCCACAAACCAACAACAACCTCGAGCGCATCTAACCCACACAATCAAGCCCTTTGTTAAAGATGGAAGGATCGTGGTGCAACCGATTCGGGAAAAGGCAGTATGAGCAGGGGACGAGGTGGGCTGGGAGAGGTTATGTTGGTAACGAATCGAGGAAGGAATGGTAACCCGGTCAAGCTAAGCCAATCAAATGCTTTAAGCGTGGTGGTGAGGACACATTGCAAGGCGCACATCTCCAAAGCGTCCACAGAATCTTGAATACTTGAGAGATAAGATGTTCTTGGCTCAAGCTCGGGACAATGGTGCTACTTTGAATGAAGAGGCTGCATTTCTTCTTTGAAGGCAATGCCAAGACCTATGATGCGAGATGTAGATGGCGACTGTTCGGGAGATAGGTCACAATCATCAAAATGCCTTTCAAGTCGGTGGCTGCGATGCTTACGACTACGATGTGGATGATGGACCCTCGCACACACAATCTTTATGGCTAGCATTTCTCCCATGGTGTCTCCCAAGGTCACTTCTTCACCACCGGTGGGCCATCCCATGACAAGCTAATCTCGGAGGTATTAAAACTATACGATGATGCTAATGTGCAGCAGATGCATGACAAAGTACAATCAAGCGAAACTATTGAATCAAATATTGAAAATATGGGTATCTTGATATTGTCCCATATGATCAATATGTGAAACAAAGTGAAAGTGAAGTTGTACCTAGTGATGCATCTTCTGCGATTAACAATGACTATGCTTTTGATGAATACTTTGCATGTGCCTCGATGATTCCATTATCTACGAACTTAATGCATATAAAGAGCGTGTGGCTATCTATGAGCAGTGCTAAGTTTGAGTTGACTACTCGTGAGCGGAAATGGATGACCAAATCGTACAACTATTAGAAAAAGTAGGTTTAGAGAAGAAGTATTAAAACAAGAGTTAAATACCTTACAAGAAAAGCTTTCTAAAGCGCTAAGCAAAAACAAGAACTTAGGAAAATGTTAAAGTGCTTAAGCAAGAATTCTATGCTAAGGAGTCAAAACTTTTGAATGATTTTTCTAATCTAAAGACTTTGAAAAACAAGCTTGAAAATAAGTTATGCGTACAAGGAATACCATTGATTGCTCACATGATCACTAAGCATAGAGTCTTAGCGATAAGCATAGCATTCCCTTGTTGAGGAACCAAATCCGGAGGTAATTAAAAGGCGAAATGCTCATAAGGTACTTTATGATGGTAATGAAATTCTTAAGCCTAGGCGAAACCTAGTTGCGTTGAGTGCCTTGAGGAAGATAAGAAATCGAGATGAAGTCACTAGGGAAAGGATGAACAAAAACTAGATGACCCTAAATGCAAAGAAAAACATAAATATCACTCCTCATGATTATAAGAAGGAAAAGCTGGATTTCCTTAAACATGTTTAAGCCTCGAGACTTTGTTGACTCCCGAACAAGTCTTACGGAAAAGGAAATAGATAAGCGAAAGCCGAAAATATTGTGAAACAAACCCTCCCTTAGGAAAATGCCTAGAAGCATTGTGTATCCTCCTAATACACCAATGCATCTTGTACCTAGAACAATTGCCACTAAAAGCAAGACATTAATTAGCCAATCGTCATATTCCAACTATTTGTTGATTTTGAGAAAACTTGCAAGAAAAGGATCACTCCCATTGGTATAGCGAAGGTGAAAGAGGTTTTGAACAAATGAAAGAATGTTATTTAAGCGAGGTCATGCCTTTCTTTAAACTTCTAAAGATCACTTTGAGAGTCTTAAAAGGGGTAGAAGGCGATATTAAGGGTATGGAAAAGGAATTTGATGCAATGGTTCTTTGAAGTTAGTGATTATGAGCGTGCACTAAAATATAATGAGATTGAGAGAAAGAACTTACATACATTAAATGAGAATCTTATTCTTGAATGTGTTGCTCAAGATGTGTTTTCAACGCTTCAAATTGCTCTATTAATGCTTCCAAATTTCATGAATTATCTGTGGCCTGAAAGTCTCCCATGATCGTGTCATTGAGCTTGAAAAACTAATTCTAAACTAAGCGAGAAAATTGAAGCTGGATGATCACGACACTTTGGTTAAACATTTTCTAAACTAGAAGTTGAGTATTTTAATTTACAACTAAAATATCAACATCTCAAAGAAAATGTCAAAACTTCAAATATCAAGACATCTTGGATGCTCGAGTTTGATGCGGTTTTCAAATTAACAAGCGTGATGAGCGATTCAAGCTCGATGCAACACGATCGAAAGTTGAAAGCCCAAATCTCTCGGTTAAAGGGTCAAGCGAACAACATGACGGGCTCCCAAATGCCTCCTCCTTTAGATTCTCGAGAATTCTCAAGCGTTTCATCTTCAAAACCTAGTAAATGCTTTACAAAAGGAAAGCGAAAGTTTTCAAGAAGAAAATGAAAAGGTTAAACGTCACTTCAATGAGTTGTTTGAATCAATTAAAGTCACTCGTAACAAAACAACGAACAAATAACTTCATTGCAAAAGGAAATTGAGAATCGAAGAGTCGGGTAAAAGGAAAATGCCAATGATCAATGAGGAGAATGTTGTATCTAAGGTTCGCTCTAGTAATAAATATGCTCTATCGTGACATATGTCCCCCTCATCTAAGGAACAACAAACTTGCCATTCAAACATATTTCTCATCCCTTAAGGATTGCTTAGAATGTCTGCGTGAGATTGTTGAAGAGGATAAGCTAGAGAAACCTCATGATAATGCAATTGGACATGCTTGCTTATATGCCAAACGATCTCAAGAAATCTTAGAATGCTTGATCACAATATGCCCAAAGTCATTAGGTGAGAGAGTTAATCCTTTGATTCCATGCTCAATGCCTAAAGCTAAGTATGATACACATTCGATTCCCAATGTTTTGAAAGTGAGCAGTGGTGTGCCTTTAAGCATTTCGATTCGAGCTGTCAATGCTAAGAAAGAGAACTCAAGTGTGCCTTCTAGGAGTACAAATCACGGTGCCTCTAGTTTTAAGAAAGTGAACCTTAGTGCACTGCATATAGTTCGGATCGGTACATCTAAGCGGTGATGCAAAGAGTAGTTAAGCCAACTAATGTTCCCATTCCTCTACAGAGTGTCGGTGACATTAAGCGGAGCGGTCAAAGTCTCAAGACAATACAAGGAATGATAGGACCTCTCAAGCTAAGAATGTGCCTTTGGAAGAGTAGAAGAACAATCTAGGAACCTTAAGTTTGAATCGAATAAAGCGAATCGTGTTGATTCTAGTATTAGCTATAGGCGTCTTGTAATTAATTGAATTCGATACTATTTGCAAACCTTGTCTTGATGTGCTTAAATTCATTTCTAATCATGAATGTGGTGTTCTTGTTACGCCTAATGATGCTAATTGTCCGATTAATATTGCTAATGCTAAAATTCATGCTAAAAAGGCTAAAAGGCAAAAGCGAAAGAAAGTTAGAAAACAATGGAAACCCGGGAAGAACATTATTGAGAATAGGTTTTATTGGATACACGTTGGTCATAAGACTAATCGAGATAATGCCCACTAGAAAATGGATGCCTCTTGGTAGAACTATTCCCCAAGAAGTGGTCACTTTGTAAATAGGGTTAATTCGGACACTAGTATTGCATCTATTCACAATGATTCTATTACCTCACTTTACGATATGAATGCTTCTATTTACGATGTGGGTGGTCCAACTGTTGCTACTAACCAAATGGAACCCATTCTTGCATGGGGATCCCAATTATCGATTATCCATTCTTATGCATGTTCAGCTGCGGATCGTTCAAATCGTTACGTGGTACACGGACTCATTTGTTCCAAACATATATTTGGAGACCGGTCACGCTCATGAACCGTGAGCAAATTCATCGGGGCTATTAGATTTGGTAATGATCATTTCGGTGCTATTATGGGTTATGGAGATTATGTTGTTGGTGATAGTGTCATCTCCAGTGTATTATGTGGAAGGTTTAGGTCATAATCTGTTCTCTGTCGGTCAATTCGTGATTACGATCTAGAAGTAGCCTTGAAAACATACACCTTCGTTAGAGATCTTAATGGTAAGGGCTGTTGAAAGGAACTCGTGGCTCAAACCTTTACACCATCTCTATCGATGACATGATGAAAGCTTCACCAATCGCTTGTTGTCAAAGGCTTCAAAACAAAGTCATGGTTATGGCATCGTCGTCTCAATCACTTGAACTTGGCACCATCAACGATCTTTCGAGAAAGGACTTAGTTGTAGGTTTACCTAGACTAAAGTATGAAAAGGACCATCTTTGTTCGACATGTCAATTGGGAAAAAGCAAGAAGTATGCCCATAAACCTAAACCTACTAACTCATCACGAAGTTCTTCATATGATTCATATGGATTTATGTGGACCAATGAGGTCGAGAATATCTTTGGGAAGAAATATGTGTTAGTTGTGGTTGATGATTACTCTAGATTCACAGGTCAAGTTCTTAAGGACAAAGGATGAAACTCGATATCATCATCAAACTCATTAAGCATTGCGAGTTCGACTTAACAAAGCGTCGAATTGTCGAGCCGACAATGGGCGAGTTTGTCAACAAACAACAATGAATTCTATGAAAGCGTTGGAATCGGTCATCAAAGAAGTGTTCCACGAACTCCACAATGAGCGGTGTAGTTGAAAGGCGAAATCGGACTCGGTTGAAGCCGCTAGAACAATGTTGATATATTCAAAGGTTCCAATGTTTCTACGGGTGAAGCAATTTCCCTTGCATGTTACACACAAAATCGTTCCTAATTCACACCATTCATGGAAAAACTCCATATGAACTTGTCCACAACGAAACCCAATCTATCTTTCCTTCGTGTGTTTGGTGCCTTGTGCTATCCAACTAATGAGGTCAAGACTTGGGCAAACTTAGAGCTAAAGGCGACATTGGAGTATTTGTAGGATATGCACCAAACAAAAGGGATACGAATCTACAACAAAAGAACCCGAAATATCATGGAAACAATTCACGTTACGTTTGATGGTGACCGGTCAAATGGCTCTGGACACTCATTTCGGGACCCGCACTTCATAATGATCCTATTGGCTCATCCTTGTTCCATACTCCTCTCAAGAAACACCATATGTACCTCCATCCGAAGATGATGTAAAGAAATTGTTTGATCCAATGTTTGATGAGCTGTATGAGTCCACTACTAATGAAGTCTTGATCCCTACAACGAGAGGATGCTCGATTCCGATGAATGAAGTCAATCCATCGGTTTCAATATCGTAAGTCAAAAGCACTGCTGCGATCCTTGATCTCATCAACAAATCATCATTCTTCAAATGTACATCATGGAAATGTTTACGGCATCAATGATGAAGTTAATCCCTTTGCGACTCTGAAGATGCTCCATTTGAAAACATATTTGCTACTCTGAATCATCAGTGAGAACCATCTTCTTGAGGAGACATCGACTCGGCTACCTCGGTTCCTCAACAAATGCCACATGAACACCTCGGAAAATGGACTCACGATCATCCATTAGACAACATCATTGGTAATCCCTCTCGTCTGTATCAACCGGAAGCAACTCGCAACCGATGCCTTATGGTGCTTCTTCAACTCCGTACTATCTAAGATCGAACCAAAAGGCGTTAAAGCGCCATGAATGAAGATAGTGGTTCAATGCTATGCAAGATGAAATTCATGAGTTTGATCGTCTTGATGTATGGGAGTTAGTACTGCTCCGAGGCGTGCTATGATTATAGCTCTCAAATGGATCTTCAAAGTAAAACTTGGCGAGCATGGTGATGTGTTGAAAAACAAGGCTCGATTGGTTGCTAAAGGATATCGTCAAGAGGAGGTATAGACTTTGAAGAATCATTTGCTCGGTTGCTCGAATCGAGGCAATCGAATCTTTTGGCTAATCTTGCAAGTAAGAACATGGTGGTATATCGGATGGATGTAAAGGCGGCATTTACGAGCGGAGATCTTAAAGAAGTCGTCTCGTCGACCAACTGAAGGATTTGTGAATCAAGAGCATCCTACTCACGTTTATCGTTTGAAGAAGGCTCTTTACGGTTTAAAGCAAGCTCAAGGGCATGGTATGATACAACATCAAAGTTTCTTCTATCAACGGATTGACAAAGGAGCGATTGATCCTACATTGTTCACCGAAGTCGAGCAAACATTTAACTCATGTTCAAATTTATGTTGATGATATTATTTTGCCTCGTGACCCAATGGAATGTGATCGTTTTCAAATGAAATGAGTTCAAAGTTTCAAATGTCAATGATGGGACAAATGTCATTTTCTTGGGATTACAAATTTCTCAAAGTCCGGAGGCATCTTCATAAATCAATCTAAATATGCAACAGAGATTTTAAAGAAATTTGGATTTGATTCATGTGACCACATTGACACCCCATGATTGACCGAACCAAACTAGATGAGGACCTCTCGGGATCATGATTGACCAAGCGAAATATCAGTATGATTGGATCACGATGTATCTCTTGCTAGTAGACCGGACATTTTGTTCTCTGTGTGCATGTGTGCTAGATACCGAGCTAAGCCTACTAAAAAGCACCTTGAAGCGATTAAGCGGGTCTTCGGTATCTCAAGGTACCATCAATATGGGACTATGGTACCGAAGGACACCGGTATGTCACTAACGGCCTATCGAGATCTTGATCATGCGAGTTGTCAAGATACACGTCAATCGTCGGGAGGTGCTCGATTTTGGGTGATAAGCTTGTGGTGGTCTTCAAAAAGCAAATGAGTACTTCTATTTCCTCTCTGAGGTGAATACATAGCCATGTCATCTTGTTGTGCTCAAATCTTATGGATGAGATCTCGATTATCGACTATGGCTTTGAATTCAACAAAATCCTCTGTCTTGTGATAATAAAAGTGCTATTGCTCTCTCATGCAACAACGTTCAACACTCAAGAGCAAAGCATATCGACATTCGACATCATTTCATCGGGAACAAGTTGAAAAGGTGTGGTGGAACTATATTTTGTGAGGTGCGAATATCGGTTAGCGGACATCTTCACCAAAGCTCTTCCAAGAGAACGTTTTGAGTTTATTCTTCCACGTCTTGGCTTGAAAAGCCTTCAACGAAACTCTCAAACGTCTTGAGGAGGAAGGCGAGGAGTAAAGGTCTATCTTCATCTATCTCTTGTATATATCTATTCGAAAAACAAAATACAAAATTATAAAACCTTCAAAAATCAAATAGAAAAATATAAAACTTTCAAAATCCATAAAAATTTGAAAAAATCGAAAAATCTTCAAAAAAAAAATAAAAAAAAAAAAAAAAAAAAAAATATTGTCATTTTGTCATGTTTCTCTCGATTCGATAATATCTACGGTCTTGATGTTGTCATTCAAAGAATGACACGGGACTTTAGATGTTGGTCGAATTAAAAAAAAAAAAAAAAAAAAAAAAAAAAAAAAAAAAAAAAATTTTTGGGAGAAAGAGAAAAAATGGTTTATTGTCATCTTGAGGCAATAACCGGTTTTAAAGAAAAACGAGCCATGTTTTACCATGTTTTCAAATCCTATGCTCGATTCTATAAACTCTATCTCTTTGAAAACTAAATGCTTTGAAAAATAACTCAATCTCTATTTTTGATAATCATCGGGACTTATTTGTCAAAATCTCTATCTCTCAATCAACAACCTATGTCATTGATTGAGGGAGAATGATTTCAATTAAATTAAAAGTTATTTGGCATTAAAATTGTTTTCAAAAGATATACATGCATGTTTTATAAATGGAGTTTAAAGTCTTAAAATCCGATCCTTATCGGTTCAAACGCTTTCACAATCAAGTCACAATTCTCCTTAAAAGCTTTCAAATCAATTTAAATCTATACGAGATCACAAATTTCAAATGATTTGATAATTGTGATCGGGGAGAATGTGTGATTTAAATTGGATTTAAAGCGATAATTGGTAAATGGTTTCGGAAGGATGTACATGCTATCCTTCCCACATGTGACAAACGATTTCAAATTTTCATGCACATGTTGAGGGGAGCATCTATCTTAAACCTTTGATTTGAAGCGTGATCATTTATCCCAATGTGCGGGTTCCTCTAGTATGTGCAAAACTCTTTTCAAACCTCGAGGCACATATTGAGGGGAGCAAAATTCATGGAAACCTCATCCTTCCGGAAATGCTATATCTACTTGACTTGTTGAGGAAGTGATGTTGATATCTTTAGAAAATGGTAATCAAAAAGTTAATTCTTTCTCTTGCCTCCGTGTGCAAAACATTTTCAAATACTTGATGCACATGTTGAGGGAGTTCTCGTTCTAAAATATCAAAAACAATTCGGTACAAAATGCTTTGATTATATATCACAAGTATCGAATTGATTTTCAAATGGTTTTCAATTGGATCCAATGGCGGATGAACAATACCAAATAGACCGACCAACTTTACTTTATATGCGGTGATATAAGGATGATAAGGTTAGGTATTGGTTCCCATGATCCGCATGAACCGGAGGGATCTACCGAGGACAATCCACTAGTTAGTGTAGAAGTCCTTAGGTATGATGATAAAAGGAGAAAAATGAGATATGGGAAGAGTGCGGACTAAGGCGAGCTAGTCTTGGAATAAACCCAACAAGGTTCTAGCTATGAAGTCTCGGTAAGCTTGAAGGGTTGAAGAATTAAAAGAATTGAATGAGAAAGGGTGAAAACAAATAGCCCTCCATTTATTCAACCTTAGGGCGAAACGGGTTCAATTCATATACTACGATGGTAACATCGGTATTGAAGACAAGGCGTCATGGACCCGGTGGCGCTTGCACTTCAACTTTCCAAACCACTCAAGTTCCTCTTAAAGGACTTGTTTCATTCTCACGGGAACCGACATTATCTATCGACTTTCTCTTAGAGATGGTTGATATTGAAGAAGGAGACCCTCTCCTAGTCTCCGCATAGGATCCAAATATGCACAAATTGAGTCTAGAGCCACGAGATCATCAATAAATCTCATTAGGACACTTTCAATGAAGACTCTCTGTTTCACACAATGTGGAAAGAGATTATATCTTGAGTCCTCGCATTATCCTTGTGGTATTGCGGAACATCCGAGTGATGTGTTTACACATTCACAATGAAGATGGAAAGCCTACGGAGCCAACATCAAACAAGCTCTGGTAGGTGGCATGTGAGATCTATTATATAGATCAACCATGTGACAACTGAGCGAAACAATGGGCGATTCAATTTCTTGAATCAATCACGGTTCGAGTTATGGATTGACGGATACCTTTGAAAAACCGGTCTTTGTGCTTAAAAACTCTTTTCTTTAGCACATCGATTGTGTACTCATTTTCAAACCAAAAGGTATTTTATGATTGATAATTGATTTTCAATAAAACCTTCGTTGTATTGCAAAAACAATTTCTATTGAGCAATACACGATTGTTTTTCAAATCTCTTTTCATCAATCGGTGGACTTAAAATTATTTGGTTCACTCACTCCGTGTTGTCTTCTTTGAGATGTTCGGTTTGAGAACAGCTAGAAACATTGCGAAACCTGTCAAGGAGATTCTTAGGAATCCTACGATCACGAGCGGTATTTATCTTGATCAGCGAGGAACCGTGGGCGTGTACCTCAATTCATCGAAAGTGATCAAAGACACTTTCGTGCGATTTATTGCTAGCTGTTGTATGCGAGTCGCCCGGCGTTTGCGGTGATCGAATGAAGCGGTCAATCCATAGCCGCATGCTCACTTAACACATTCATCTCAAAAGAAATCATGATTAGTGCATCAATGACTCGATATTTTCACTCCATGCTTACTACTGCTGCTGCGCCAATATCATGATTCAACAAATGCTTCCGCTACTACGATGAGAAGATATCATGATCCGAATGTGAGCATGTCGGTCCCAAAGTCACAACACCACAATGGAAATCTCGAGATTGTTGATTCTTGATGATCTCAAATGATGGCTCAAAATTATCATCACGTGGATCGGTAAAGACCTCCACTTGGAATAACCAAACATGCATTGTGAAGAATCAATGACTACGAGCTCAAGTACAAAGGACTACATCAAGAATGCAAGAACTATGTTTAATGTATTATCTATTTGTATTCAATGTAATTTTGGTACATGATTGAGGTGACCTCCTTAGGGAGATTGTTAGGAATTAGAAATTCCAGTATTAAAGTCGGTCACCTCAGTATATGTAATCGTTAGAAAGCTCGTAGTCGTAGTTCTTTTAAGTTAAGTAGTAATTTAGTTTAGTAACACCGTGGAGGCAGACGGGTCTTTACCAAGGGCTGTATGCACGATCCACACCCAAAGTGTGGCGATTTGTGTAAGACTATAAATACTCTCTACCTCCCAAGGTAGAGAGTTGGAGCTCATAATAAGATTTTCTTTCTCTCACTAAAGTTCCCTAAACCTCTAACTTTCTCTCTAGAATTCCATCTATATGCTACTTTGTGTTATGGTTTGATGTGTATGTGATAAGTTATATCTTACAATTGGCGTTTTAAAGGTTGAGTATTAGTAGGCGAGATAAAGTTGTTGTTTCGATGTTGCCGTGTTTTTGTCCTCCAAATGGTTGTCATTGACTAAGGTCTTCATGTATGCTAGCTTATCTAAAGTTGCACCAACCCTTGCTTCTGAAATGTGTACCTAAAATTTGTGTGATCCACAAGATAAATAGTCCATATGATTGAATAATTATATACTCATGCCAACTTATCCACAAATTTGTTCACCTGTTTATGTGCTTGTGCAAGCTCTTCTTGTAGCTCCGCTAAATCCTTTTTCAATGTCCCAATGGACTTGTACGCTCGAGCAAGAGGGTTTAAAACATCTACCACCTAGAAATACAAACTCAACTTATAAATGGCAATGAAAGATATTAATCACCACATTTTGTGCTCTCACAATAAATGAATATGCATCTTCTCATCCATTTAGGAATAACTATCGTAAGCACCATAAGAGGCTCCACCGCACGTCCATATAAAAAGTGAGCCTATTACAAATAGAAATGTAATCGATCGATGTATGAAATGGTGACCCGAGGCATGAGAGCCGATTCATAGATCGAGTTCGGGATGCTTAACGGACTCACCTTGGATAGAAACCATAACAAAAGTGTTAGATAAACTAACTTGATGTCTCTATTATAGGGATATGAAAAGTTTGTTCAAATAAACTAACTTGACATCAAGCACCATCTCGCATAGACACCATAAATGAAGTGTTAGATCCAACGATGAAAGAGAAAACCCGAACTTGATGAAAAGTAGCTATAACATAGGGAAAGCATGGGTTGGACAACATGTCAAATTCAAAGTTCGATCTTCTACGGTCAAACCCGCCGGTCGATTATAAGAGAATTGTTATAAGAATGTTAAAGAATAAGGGATTGCAATAAGCTTTCTAAAAAGAACATGGGGTATGTCATGCTAATGTACTAAATCACTCAATAATTTTAGTACTAAACCTTCGTAACAAAAACTGAACATGTTTAAATCATAGTAGTCAAGAAAGATTGTTTCCCTCTAGGATTCTGCTTGCAAAAGAAGCCAATCAACCGTACAGCTGTAAACACTTCAGCCAATCTAAATATTAAAAGTTGTGGGGTTATACAATAAATGGATGACACTTGACCAAAGTTCAAAAATGAAACCATTCTCTTTTTTTTTTCCATTAAAGCAGGTGAAATCATTGAAAATGTGACAAAAAATATCCAGACCCAATTGTATGTAAAAGGGTGATTGCACCATCGTGACCAGTAATTTTCCAGGTAAACAGAATGAAAAAATAGTCATGAAGAGGGACTAAATATATTAGCAAGATATAAGGGATGAGTTGGAGTGAGGTTGGCGGCACATGGAACGATTTTGAGATTTCATTGTTCATCACACTTCCTTGTGATGAATGGAAAGTTTGTAGTTGTGCAAGAAGCGTATTTGAGATAATTGTTTAGACAAATATTGGAAGGAACAAAATTTGGATCTTAACTCGCTTAAACCGATTTACCTTGCACAACCTTCATCGCCTTTCCTTTCCATTATCAAGGTTTCTTTCTTATTGTTGTATGCATGCTTTTTCTAAGAACCTAAAAGTTGCATTAATCAAGCAGACTAACTAATATTAATGTATTGATTAAACAATAGAAAAATGTGACCCATAGGAATTATATATCCATGTGCATTGTTGGGTTAACTTTTACATAATCCTAACTTTTTTCTATGGTGAACCTTCACTATGGTCCAAGCTGTCCTCTCTCAATCAGGAAGACTATTGACTATGACATTATAAATTATTACTATACTTTTGCATCAGCAAGAGCTGTGACATATGTAGCTCGATATACAATTTGTTCATCGTTTACCTTAACCCTTGCAGTAGTTAACCCTTCTTAACGTCTTTAACTGGCCTTTTGCTTTGCTTGCTGAAACAACATAATCTTTGTTTTCGTCTAGAAGTATTTTAGATTGATATTGAACCTGAATATACATATAGGAAAATGTTCAGGTTTGGACAAACATTAGTATCTTTTTACTGTTAGATATTCAAAACTCAAATTACCTCTCCAGCATAATGAGAAATCGCAAAATCACTGCGTCCCAATTTGGGTTAGACAAATCGCGCATGACTTTTAAAAGTCTGATACAGCTTTAGTGAAAATGTTGCATGTGTTGACTTGGGAAACATACTCGTAACACAATAAGTGATCATTAGTTAGCAAAATTCTGATTTAGTATATTATAAATGCATTAGAAAGTATATTAACAAAAGTGTGTCTTTGGACAGTAAAACCTAACGTACCAGGCTTCATCAAGTAAAGCAATAATTCCAATAGTACTTCGCTCCTGTATCTCCCATCAATTAAAACCTTCCATGGTTCGGGTAAGGTTGGATCGGTGGGCGAACGAATCCCAAGAGCATCGGTGGCTTCATCGGTAGCCATGATTGTTAAATTTCAAACTGGTTTTGAAGGAGAAATACACGTTAATTTTTCTATATCGTAAGTTGCAATCATGAGCAGATCACAAGACATGAATAGTCCTAACAAATAGAACACTATTACAACATCTTTCTGGAACATATTAGAGAAACAAAGAGATTATTAAGCCCCTTTCTATAACATGAGCAGATCACTGGTAGTTGTTCCAGTATTACACTAACAAACCTTAACGCGAAGACCAGTATTAGATTCTTTAAGACGCAAATAAATCATGTATCAGTTGAACTTACAATGACGGAGCGAATATGTTCAAACAAATAAAATAGATTCTTTTAAGAATATCATCTCATATAATAACATCAAATAGAAAAAGATCATCGTAAATGTTATAACTGAAGATGATGTCAATAATCTTAGTGATCAAATTCATGAGCTTAAGGTATTGTTTTCTTCTTGTAGATAAATGCTTTCTGCTTAATTTGTTAATAATGATTAATGTGGGTTCAACTTGTTGATTTCAGGAAGACCTAATAAGAACAAAGATAGATGCTAGTTGCTCCATTAGATGTAGCACTAACTTCAAAACTGGAAATGCACACCAAAGCTTGAATCAACTGAGAGTAAGCCTTAACCGTTTGTTAATCCTCCCAAAAATGAACGCTGAGGAGAAAGAAGAACTGCATATCGATGAATATGATGTTAGAGACTTGCGTCAACAACTTGATATGTTACACAGTTCAATTCAATTCACAATAAATCTAAGCTATGAGCCCGGCACCTATAGCCTTGTCAAGTTATCCTAAGAACTTAACAATCAGATAACCATAAGTATAAAAGTTTGTCATGGGGGTGCAATATATCGTACCTCATGTACTGCACCTGTAACTGCCTGTACGAATGTAATGCACCTCATGTAGTGAGGTTCCAGTTTGGTTGAGTTCTACCCACGTGGAAGCAAAGACTATAACACAATTAGCCTCCCCTACTCATGGCGGAAAAGTTGCTCCATTATTAAATTATTTTGGTCAAAACGTCCGTCCTAAATGCATAGATGATCATCAATGTTACGTGATTCCATAATGACATGATTTACGAAGAAAAACTAAAACTGATGCTAAAAACTATGGATAGTTTACCCCCCTAAAAAGCCGGGCCGTGCCATTTTCAACCAAGGGAACAACGGTCGCCAAGAAAAGCGGTTAACATAACGTCCGTCCTATATGCATACATGATCATCAATGTTACGTGGTTCCATAATGACATGATTTATGAAGAAAACTAAAGCGATGATAAAAACTATGGATAGTTTACCCGCCCAATAAGCGACCGTGGTTCCCTATGGATAGTTTAACAGATTTCGAAATAAAAACCTTAATCTAGTTGTTAATAATCTCTCATAATGGGCTTACAATGGGTAAATGCTAAAAGGGAACCAAGCGCGCCCAATCAAACAAGGTAAAACCAGTTGCCCACAATCCCGCAATTGACAATTAAAGTTAGTTCTTGAGATTAGAATCAGATTGATTGCAAATGTATTATAATTTAAATCAGTGAAAAAAGAGACTTCTCTTATTATGCAATAGAACTTGTATATTGGTCTTAAGTAATTAGTACATCATCCAAGTTAGGAATTATAGCTTAAATTAACACTGTATGAAAAAGTAGTAATATTGAAAGATAAAAGGCGATCGTAACTTTAAACACTTGTTTACAAACAATCATACGTATCAAAGAAAACTATTAATGATCAAAACATGAGAATAGATGAAGAAAGATATGAGCTTAATCTAACAGTGTATTCAAAAGTACTAAAACAACCAAATGCATTAACCTCTCTATGTATAAAAACTAATTCTTATTTAGACAAGCTTAATTATATTTGCACAATGGAAGTAAGCGGGTGTGAATAGGGGCGGAGCTATGTGAGTACTGCAGGTAGTGGTCCCGGCCCCAGGCTAAGCCCGTTAGTGTATTTTTTCATGATTTCATGTGTTAAAAATCATCTCGGCCTCCCATCTAATGTTTTTCCGGAAAAATTTGCTTTGGCCTCTCACGAAATTTCTTCTAGCTCCGCCATTGACATAACATAACGTACATGTGTGATTTCCTTGATGGATTCAAGAGTCAACGTCTTGGATAAATTTGCAATGAAATTTGGAATTAACGAAATAAAAGGTAAAACAAAGAAATATTCTTACGAAAGTTAGTCACTTATATGACCGATGTCCCTGCCGAGGACCGGTTCCAAAATTCGAAAAAATCCACCGGTTTGCACTTGGGCGTGTTGTGTCAAATGCCGTAATAGAGCATCGACTTTCATTGACGTTATAGCATTGTGGGTCCATTTTTCTTGAACTTGCACAACCAAACGTTCCTGAGAAATAAACCAAAGTGAAGTTGATCAAGTAAACTTATGTGTAGTTCCAAGTGACATTTACGCTTTCAAGTAACCAGTTGTTTTATCACTATTAATAGACGTAAGATATATAAAACATGGTTTTCAATATATGTTATTTTTTCAAATTTTGGTTCTTAATTTGGAATACCTGTTAGAATTGAATATTTTGCCTTAACTCTTGCTCCTAATTCATGATATGCTGTTTAGCCTAATCGATTATATTATAGCCTATAATATTAGGAATTCAACACATTGTAGCTATAATTTGTTTCCGCTACACAATATAACAATAGGATGCATGCATTAAAAAAGATCCCAAACACACCCTCGCTAGGCTTTCTAGCAAACCCACGCATTCCATGATGAGCATGATATTATGCGATTGTTGGTGTTACATACCCTGCCCAAATTCCATATGTTCCTGTAATATAAAATCAGTGTCAACATGTGTTCATTCATATATAACATCTGACATTCTTATGAGGTATAATTAATAGCATCAAGAGATGTTAATATTACCAGATGATGATGATGATGGCCGCTTACTTTCATTGAATGATTTTCAGTTTTGGTTTTTTAATAAGTTAATATTTTCGTATATAAAAACCCTAATACATTAATATTTGACAACCTTATTGGTTCATGCAATATCAATTATGTGTTGCAAATTTATCACAACCATTGGAATGCTCCAATGGTTGAGGTGTTTGTTAATTTCGCCTCCCATCCCAAGTTCAAACCTTGGCAACTCTATTTTAAATTTACTTATTATCCGAATTTTTCAAGATCCGAATTTTCATAATGAACAAAGTGTGCTTAGGTGGAATTATGATGACATTGAAATATGACTTGGCATTATGGGATGCCAAGTGGCATTTTATGTGGCGCCTCTCTTATATATAATGTAATAAAATATATATATATATATATATATATATATATATATATATATATATATATATATATATATATATATATATATATATATTTATATTTATATATATATTTATATATAAATAAATACTATTAAAATGTTATCATAATATAATAAAACACTTTTATGCTTGAAATATATTTTTTTTGCTAAATGTCTATGTAATTATTAATTTAAAAAAAAAAATAGTGAAATTTGGGTTATTTGGGTCAACCTAAGAACCGAACCGAATTAGAATTCAACCGAACCGAACCGAAAACCGAATTTGAATTTGGTTCGGTTCTCGGGTTGACCTAAAAAAAATTTAATCGAATTAACCGAACCGAACTACCCGAACAACCCAATAACCGAACCGATCAACACCCCTAGTCAGAACTATGAAGTTGATTCCAAGTCTCATGATTTACAGGAACGCTACGAAAAGTTCCGAATATCATTTGAAGACATCAAACTTGGGACAGAAAACTTTAGTGATGCTAAAATCATTGGAGAAGGAAGATATTGGAAGCAATATAAAGGAGACATTCCACATTATAATGGACTTCCCACCGTTGTTGTAAAGCGGTTTGATACCAAGTGCGATGAAGGAAGTAACCAATTTTTAGTAGAGTCTGAAGCTCTTTTTGAGCTTGAGCACGAGAATATCATTCGTCTTGCAGGCTATTGTGACGAAGCGAATGAAAAAATCATCGTTTACAAGCATGCTTCCAAAGGAAGACTGAGTGAACATCTCAAAGATACCAGTCTTACCTGGTTAAAATGTCTTAAAATATGCATCGATGTCGCTACCGGTTTGAGATTTCTTCACACAGATTATTATGATTCGTTTGATCACAAAGAAATGATACATGGAAACATCAAAAGTGGTAGCATTCTAATAGATGGTGAGTGGAAGGCTATGATCACTAATTTGGAGTTGTCAAAACAAATTTTACAAATCTATGTTATATCGAAAACATCGCAATTGGATGAAATCTATGCTTACGACTCATTTGGCTATGTTGACCCAATGTACAATAAAGAAGGTTACATGACAAGAGCTTCAGATGTATATTCACTGGGTGTGGTATTTATGGAGATATTGTGTGGAAGATTGGCGTGGGAAGAGGGATGTAAGGATCCCTCAGAGTGTTTAGGCCCTTTGGCTAAAAGGCGATACCAAGAAGGAAAACTTGATGAGCTGGTGTTTGAGGGTAGAAAGAAACAAATTTATAAGGAGTCATTGACTACATTCACAAATATTGCCGTTCGGTGCTTAGATTATAATCGGCGGCAAAGACCAAGTGCACGTGGCGTGATAATAGAGCTTCAGAAGGCATTGGAATATCAAGTAAGCAATTTTATTATTTTACCTTACATTTAATGATTTCATGTATGTTATGTTTACCCATATGTTAGATATGTTTTGTTAAAACAACAGTTATCCAAAAATAAATTAATAGAATTATTTGGTAGAAAATCTATATTTCTTTAAACATTAGGCTTCATGGAGCAGAAACGATGGAACTGATATTTATAAGAAAGGTAAATGTTTTTAAAAGGTACTCCCTCCGTCTCAAAATTATTGTCAAGAGACAAAAATCATCAAGTTTAATAAAAGTGGGGCCACAACAATTTTCAACCACTCATATAGAATATTCCCTTACTAAATTATCTATTTATTACTAAAAATAGTAAGTGGACAATTTTTTTAAGACAACCTAAAAAGGAAATATGGACAATTAATTAGAGACGGAGGAAGTATTATATTGGTTATTTTTTGTTTTTGTGTGTAGTGAATATATATTTTTCTTTTTGAGTTTCAAACTCATTATTTTTTTGGGTATTTTGTGAAATTTTTGGATATTTTACTCCTCTTAGCTAATAGATTTTTTTTTCCCGAAGGGCAAAAACGTCACATGGTACCTTAAAAAAAAGAAAGAATTTGAAAGAAAAGTACCCATAAAAACAAATAATGACAAGTATGATACATTTTAAAAACATTTTCCCTTGACATTTGAATAGATTATTTCTAGAGAAAGAAAGGTTTATCATATCCTGATATAATATGGGAAAGCTATCTTTTATTTGTAACGTTCCTAATTATTTGTAAGGTAAAGTAAATTTTTATGTGTTTAATTGATCAATAACTATCCTTTTTAACTTTTTATTTTATTTATTATTATTTTATTTTACTTTTTTCAATTTTAATATAGGAGGATTATGAAACATGGGAGCCTAAACTACCTAGAGGCTACGAAGAAATACTCCACATATCAATAATCAACAAGATGGAAAAATTTAAGGACATCTACGACACGCTATGCAAAGGATTTCACCTTAGAGATAGGGAAGTGGTAATTGTTTCTTTCTTACACCTCATTTGTTTTGTGCATTTTGCATTCTTCACAATTCACATTTAAAAACATTTTTTATCTCATACATCATTTGGTTTGTGCTTTAATTTGTACGTAGTATTTTTTTCACAAAACTTGTTCTTGTGAATAACTTTTTATTCACGAAGTATCCTCATCTCTAGAATTTAAGAAGGCTTGAATATCAAACTATGTGCCATGAATGCTGATTAATAACTTATTCTCTCAAATGATTCTTTAATTTGTAATGATTTGTCAGGTAATTTGTGTTATTTTCACAATGGTTTTCTAACAATAAATTATAAACTACACTCTCACATCACATAATCTGGTTTTTATTTGCTTGTTTTGTATACAACAGTATTTTTCACTTGGGAGTAATGGAGAAAGAAATTATTTGACATCAACAACAAAGTTTTCATACAAAAACAGGGCAGTTAAATGGCGACAAATTCAACAATCAAGGTTCTTTCTCTTTCGTTTTTCTATTATGAATTTGTTAAATTTTTTTATTTAAAGGTGACAAGGCTATATAGTAGGCTTTTGGGATGGCCTTTTTATATGGGTTGCCTGAAGAGCAAAACCAATTAATAATAGTCCACACTAATTCTCCATGTTAATGGTAGATCTTAAAATAGTTTTCCATTTTTTTTTAAAGCTAAAGATACGCAACGTATTTTAAAAAAAAACACATCTACGATATCTTTGTTAGCGTCAAAACTAGCTAACATACTTTCAAATTTTTTGATCTATTAATATACGCATTGGTAGTCCGGGTCACCTTTGATAAAAATTTGCGCAATTAGTCTTACATGATTGTAGTTAGCTAGATGATATGACCGTTAAAAAAAAAGTTGATGAAAAAAAAAAAAAAAACTTTAAATTTTTTCTTAAAATCTACTTAAAATATTTTTTAATTCACAATTTTATAAAAATGGATAAATTTTACACACTTTTTCAATCGAATTTTAAAAAAATAGTTAAAAAAAAAAAAAAAACAACCGTAATTGTTTTTTTAAATCGAAATTTTTGTTTTTAAAAACGTAATTTAAAAAAAACGTAATATTTTAAAAAAACGTAATATTTTTAAAAAAAGCGTAAATTTTAAGTTTTTTAAAGTTTAAAAAAAGCGTAATTTAAAAAAACGTTTAAAACAAACCATTTTTTTCAAAGGATATAAGTAAACATATATTAAGCTATACATTTAAGAAGTGAGAACATCGTTTTCTATATGTAACATTAGTTGAAACCTACTTTGAAGCTGAAATTAACATGTCAGATGTGTCTCAGTATCAACATTTACAAGCTACTACACAGTGTATTAATTAAAACACGGCATTTGAATATAAGTTTCTTTATGAATTTATCTGTTATATAATCAGAAAATGCATGCATGTTAGGATATATACTTTAAAATTAAGTTATTCAGTTGGATGATGAACTATGTAAATTACAATTACAATGTATTCAAGTAGCTTGTAAATATTAATGTAAATATCAGTGGGCCGCACATTTCGTCGCTAAAGGCCTTTGACTTTTGTCGTCAAAACTTTTAGCGACGACGTTTTAATGTACAAGTCGTCAAAGCCTTCAACGACGACATTTCGGTCCTTTGGTGAGGCTTGGGTTGTCTCCAAAGGTCTCCAAGTAGTGCAAGCGTCTATTTGCATAATGTTACGATGCAAAGACTCGTAGAAAAGCTGAATCAAATATTAAATACTATGTGCAGGTTCCAAAGAGTAGCAAAGGTGTACTTAAACATTTGCGATCTAAACATCCACGTCAAGATGAGAATTCCATTTTTATCTACGGATGTCAACTATGTGGTTCATTTGATCTTCAAATTTTGTGATACACGAAAGTCTTCAGAAAAATCTTCGTATGTGAACCTAACATACAAAATCGAAGTCAAACCTTCCATGCATATTTCGCCATATCAAGAGATGAGGATTGGATGAAGATTGAGTTGTGCCGTTTTTGAATTACAAGGAAAATACAAACTTTGAGGTTCTACTTGAGAGCTTTTCACAGACTTACTGTGGAAATGGTGCCATTTATGTAGAAGGCATTGAGTTTCAATCCATTGATAATGTAAGTTTGTGGATATTCTTTTCTTTTCATTCTATACTCTTATATCTCAAAGCACTCTAGATGCATAAGTGACATTTTCTTTTAATATAGTACTTTTACACATGGTCTTACAATTTCTAATTAGGTGAAGCAGGAAGATATTGATGAGATAATGGATGTCCAAAAACAATTGCCAACCGACAGTGACAATAGACCTGAAAATGATGACAAGGGTGGAAAGGTCTTTTTCTTGTTCATATTGACAGTTTTTATGTTTTGAAGAATTGGCATACGCCTTACAGTTTTGGTAATATCTTCTTTCAACTTTTTGGCGACAGTTGTTTTCGCTAAATGAAGTGAACGAAAAGAAACATTTCAAGCTTTCAGCAATGGATGTTTTATATGACTCTTCTAAAGTGAAGCCTTTTCATTTGAAACCCTCTGATGACTTGAGGTTTGCTCTATAATCAAACTTCATTTTATCTTCTCTTATTCATTTCCCAATATTTTTTGTATGTAAAAGAAGTTTAATTACTATATAATTAAGCTCTATGCTTTCTTAAATAAACTATCTCCTAATTCGTAATTTACTTTCTTGTGTACTACCTTCACAAAGTACTAGTAAATATCAATGTCGGGTTGATTGGTCAATCAAACAATTTTCACCTCTCCTATGTGGCTTTCTAGATCTTAGACAAATTTACTTGGTCTTTAATAAGTACCTAATCACATGATATGCACCTGCAGATTTCAAGAGGGGGTTGAGCTTCTACCGCAACAGGTATTTGGTATTAAGTGCAAGATCGAAAGTCAAATGTTGTCACCAGATACGAATTACATGTGCTACCTTGTATTCAAGCTTTCGGAAAAATGCCACGGGTTGCATTGTCCGGTGAGAGTTCGGAATGTACTAGACTGGAAAAACAAAGAGATTGGACTTGTTTGTTTTAGACCCCAAACCAATGGAATTCTCATGACACTTATTGGGTTGCAAAAGAGATGGAAGATGGATGGATGGAGGTCAGGGTGTGGAGCTTTAACTCAACTTCTCAGCTTAGAAATGACCATATTCCTATTCATTTGAAACTCATAACTTATGAAGGAACAATGTCTGGACTTATTGTACGCGGCCTCAAGATTCGGCCAATGTAAGAGTACATTCAGAAGGTTTCTCCCAATAATATCATGCATCTTTCTACTTGCAACGTCTGCGAAAGGCATTTTAAGATCAGAAATGTGTGGAAGGATTTGAATTGTAATGATACAAAGGTGGATTGGTTCTATATGGTTTGGTTTGCTCAGTCTATACCAAGACATGCTTTTGTCACCTGTTAGCAGTTCAAAAGAGACTTATGACACAAGATATGTTGCTGATATGGAGGCCAAATGATGATTTACGTTGATTTCTTGCCTTCGATTAAAACTTGTTTCTATGATTATACAACTTCCTGAATGTTTGGGACATCAACTTGTAATTGAATAACAGAAGTTATTTTATAGAAACTGATATATGTATTGATTGAATTGTATTGAATTACAACATATGTTTGATTACAAAATTCATGACCTATTTATACTAACTGAATCGGTGCAACAATGAGGCATACCGATTCACTAAAAGTAAACGTTGTAACCTATCTAAACGGTTTATACCGTTAATAAAACCCAGCCCAATACAATGTTTCGGTTTATACCGAAACTTACAACTACATAACCTAAAATTACACTAAAGTACCCTTATTTATTTACTTCTATAACATTAAAGTCCAACAATTTAAAGTGTGCTTTGTGCAGCAGATGCCCTGATTCACAGAATTATCTGTTTTTTACAAGTGAGTTTTCTAATGGAATTTGGAATGAATTCCTCAGAATGCTTAATGTGAGGTTATGTGGAAGTTGGGATCAAATCATTAATGAGATAAAGGCTTTACCATCAAACAAGAATATTTGGAGCATTGGAGCATATTACATTTGGCAAGATAGGACTGACAGATTGTTCAAGGATGTAAAAAGAGATAGTAACACTATTCTTAATATAGTCAAGGAAACAGTTGGAATGAAGCTTATGGGTATGAAGGTGAAAGAGTCAAGAAAAAAGTGGAGGAAAGATGGAATGTAAAGATGGAGAGAGTTTAGCTAGTAATAGAGCCTTAGAATTCTATGGCTGCATTTGTTTTATTTTCTTCTGATTATGAAACAATTACATGGGTTTGTCCATGTTTTTAAAATGTAAGATGTAAGATTGAGAGTTTTAATAAATTTCACCCTTCATGTTTTTAAAATGTAAGATGTAAGATTGAGAGTTTTAAAAAAAAAAATAATAATAATAAAAAACGTATGCTAAAGGCTCTAGTTGAATGTTGCATATGAATACTTGCAAATGTCCATTGTTCTTTGTAGGTGTGAGCATACGACCCGAACGGACCGGACCGACCGAGACCGGACTGGACCGGACCGGACCGGACCGGACCGACCACATTCGGTCCGGTCCCCGATCTCGGCTTTTGGGCTAATTCGGTCTTCGGTCCGGTTCGGTCCGGACTAAAACCGACAAATTTGAGCTAATTTGGCCTTGTTGGACCGGACCGACCAAAGAACCGACCCGGACCGAGTCCGGACCGACCACATTCGGTCCGGTATCGGTCTAAGATTTTTACCGAAATCGGGTCTCGGTCCGGTCCAGTTTTTGGACCGTGCACACCCCTAGTTCTTTGTTGCAATGCAATCTCAACATATGTTTTTGTTTGCTAAACTGGGAAAATGAATAGCCGCATCTTCCAGTGGAAAGTTGGAAGGAGTCTCTGGGTGCCGCTATGGTAATTAGACCATGATGCTTTAGGTGGTGTTTGAATGCAACTTAATTGACTTAATATGGAAAAACTTAATTTATTAAGTCATATAAAAAGTTGTTTGTTTTTCACTTAATCAAAATAAATGACTTAAAATAATAAGTGATAAAAGTGAGGTCTTCCACATTAAGTCATTTGTTAATTAACATGAAAAATTAAACAAACAAGAGTCTTGTTAGTGAATAGTGATATACTTGTAGTGGTGCTGATGGTTTGTCACAACGAGGTTGGCTTCGGTCCGCCGCGTTGCGGCGGCCGTCAGTTTATGTGGTTGACCGTTTATGCGGTTTTTGCAAAGGCTTTGGCAAACTTTCGTTTGTCACAGTATCATTCAGTGGTTCGATGACACAATTTTTTTACTAATAGCAGTTAAGTATGAACTGTCTGCAGTTACATTATCTGTCTGTCGTTTTCTTTTTGATGATTCAGACTGAAGCTCCAACCGACGGTTATTTAAGTTTATAGAAGCCGAAGGACTAATGGGATTTAGCCTAGGAATAACCCTTTTTTTTGTTCGCATATCAAAAAGCGTAAACTACCTAATGCTATAGGTAGATGGCAATAACTACAAGAGATTCTAGGTATGAATAGGGGCCAAAGTATCTAATGCTACAGGTAAAAGGCATTCGAGAAATAAATACGCGTCAGTAAAACCAAGTACAAAAAAACCAAAAAACGTAAATATAAACAACAAATGTAAGAAGTTAATATCATCATACAACAATTGGCTAGACTAACGTATGATTTAATAACAATAAGGCGCAAACACGCAAGCATAAAAGGGACCATATTATTGTGCTACACATGCAAAAAATAAGTCAACTAACCTTAGAATCGAACTATCTTAGCATAAACGTCAAAGACTAAATACCAAACCCAACCACATACCTGGCCAAAAGGCATGGCCCAAAAAGAGCCCACTGAAAAAGGCGGGAAAAAACGGAAAGAAAACGGCGTCGTATGGACCGGTATATTATATATATAGTAATATCTCAATGTTTTAATGATCTTTGCTGGATCTTTTGCTACAACTAGTTATTCGATTGGGAGAGTGTTGCTTATGATCGGACTATTTGTGTGCGAAATGAGATAGTTTGGTTTTGCAGTTATGCTATTTTAGCCCTTTATTTACCTTTTTTTTAGCATGTGTAAGGTACGTCTAGTTAAGATTTCTTTTTAGAGGGGCTCAAGCATCTTGTTGGGTCATTTGGATATTTTGTGTGATTGTCTTTGTTGTTATAGGGCCATTTTTTGCCCATGTTTTTCTTTTTGTTGTTTTATAAAATAAAATGCTGCCTTTTTAATTAAAAACGATGTGGAAACCCCCCGCCGCAACGGGCATGAGTTTCTAATTTTCTTTGGGACCCTTGGGTGCAATGACCTTCTCATATTGTACACCATCAAGTGCGTGGTGTTGCATTAATATTGTAACATAACCGCAACCACTGGTCGACCAACCTTTGCGCATAACATATGTGTGGCGGCTACTACCGTAATCCGCACATTATAATAACCGTGTCATTACATACTTCATGACACATCAGATACTAATATGGATAGATGAAATATCTTACCTTCTTTGAGCGATCGTCGATGTGTTATTGTACGCCTATATGTCCGTCACTATAGTTTGTGTCATTCAACTTTCGCTTGCTTCCGGCAGAAACATGAGTGCTAGTCCCGCATCAGACGCGATCAGTAGCTTACTCTCGATTCTCCATGCACGACCAGTGCACGAAGTCCAACACCTATGGTCCGGTCCCTGCATGTGAGCATAATTTTAAGAAACAACCCTTTGAAGCCGGAAAACAATAAAAACAAACGTCGACACTGTCAGGTGCAATAAGATAGTAACCTGTTAGGTGCAATAAGATAGTAACCCTTTGATATTGTTAATTAACTCAACAAAGGAAAAGGTGCACACCCGATGGGACTCGAACCCACAATCTCCTGATTAGAAGTCAGGTGCCTTATCCATTAGGCCACAGGTGTTTTTCGAAGTTAAATAAATTTGATAACTACATTTTATTTTATAAAGTGAAGTGGCAATTTTACGTAATCCACTCCAAAACGTCTTATAACGAAATGAAGTTCCCCTTTCAAATGCATCCCCAAACACCCCCTAAAAAACTTCTATCCATTCTCTCCCGTACACCCCTTTATTTATATACTAAAAATATAGCATTCAATCATGTATGCTTGCATATTGTTCCGCTCTAATTCTTTAACATTTATTCCAACAAAGAATGGGATCAATCCATCTCTTACCCTTTAGGCTACATGAAAATACATCTTAATGGGGTGTTTGGAATAGTTTATTGTGTATAAAATCAGGTTCTGAACTAAGTTTTGGTGAAAGAACCTAAGAGAGCATCCGAATAGTTTATTTTAACTTGAACCAACAATCTCAAGTGACACATGAATGTTCTTTTAAGGTTATGAAATAAAGAGCGACTAAGCACACTGAACATTCTTCCATAAATCCAACCCATCTACTATAAAGTTTTAACTTTGATTAATAAAAGACATAATCTAACTACAACAAACACCGATAGGCAAAACACATGATTTACAACACAAACTTTGGCCTAAAATAGTAGTTTCATCATCCATACCACTTCTTTTCTATTAATATGTGATGTGTTGTTTTGACATGGTCTTGCATATATAATAACAACATGAAACAATAAATTAGAAATAACCTGTAAAAAAAGTAACTTTCATCTGTTGGCATACAAAACCCCTACTGGCGAACCCGCGAAATTAACCAAATCCCCTGTTGGCATACAAAACCCCTTGTGGTAAAGCTTTACATACCACAATTGTGGTTTAGGTTGAAGATCTCGACGTCGGCGTACTGAAGCGGTGAAGCTTATCTACAACTGTGTTTTTTTGGGATAGGTTTCTTCATAAAGTGGTAAAGGATATTGCGTTGGATGTGAAGTACCCCGGTCAAACATGAATTAAATGACTCACATGATGGGCCAAGAACAAAAGCCCATTTCCAACGTTTATATATTATCAGGAAAGTCGCATTTGCAACGCACGTGACGAAGAAATACGTTTTATACTCCACCGACATTGCAGATTAAGTTATATATATATAACTAGCTAAAAGACCCGTGAAATTCACGGGTATTTTTAAGTAACGTTGAAAAAAAGTAGGAAATAACATTTTGTATTATGAAGTTATAAGTTAGAAAAAAGCACATCTCGATAAGCAAACGTAAAATATACACTTGATAAAAATCAAACATACATTATACGAAACACAGTAGTCAAAAAATCAAAAAAAGAAAATAAATATCTTTAATCCTTTATTTTATGCGAGATACATGTACATGTAGGTGTGATCATAAATTGTGTAACACCTCTTTATAGACTACTTTGGTGGTGGTATTAGTGAGATTTTCGTCTTCGTCACGAATAATAATCTTCAATCCTTTTTTTCTCCTAACGCGAGAGATGGCTACATATAGTTGGTTATATATAAAAACATATCGTGGCAAATACAAACCGACTTGCCCGAGTAATTGTTCGTGACTTTTGTTGATTGGGCATTGTTTAGCAAAACCCTTTAATTAATTACGTACAATTTTAAGATTACACCAGAAGCATAATTTGTAGATTAGGTCAAATATAAAGCAGGAAATTTGTAGGCAAATAATAACAATCTAAAATGATAAATAATGGAATCACGAGAATTTTTGAAGTAATTATTCATTATGTTTGAACCAATTAACAAACAACAAATAACGTAAATAGTTTTCGTTATTTTTTGAATGGAATAATAAGTAATGTGTCAAGGCTACAAACATCCAAAGATGTACACGTATACATAATAGTAGATTTATGCAAACATAAGACTTAAAATGTCAAATATGGTCATGCTATCAAACACCGCAAGAGCCTTATATGAGCACCCTCGATACACGATTTGTGTTCCATGCAATATATTCTCTTAAACAAACTAACCAAGACCACATAACCCTCTTATAAAGGTTTGAAAATGACACAAAAGCCCTCTCAAACTCTTGAACATAGTACTTTAGGTGCAAGCCTTCTTCGACTCTTTATAATCAAAATCCTAGTGTTCATATTTATATGAATGAGTAAAACCTCGACAGAAAAGAAATAAAAATTAAATGTGGAAAATGCATACTTGTATATATAGATACAACTACAGTATGTTTAGGAGGTTCAGAATATTATCATAACTACTCCCAATGTGTATCACCAATTTAGTAGTTCTTTCCACATATGGATTGTTCTTTCAATGTTAAAGTCCCGCGTCTTCAAGAACCTAGATGAAAGAAAATAATAGGTTTAGCATTTGGCATGTAATAGCATGTTATCAGTTATCCATCTTACAACCTAATTCGGCCAATAATATCCATAAACATGAGTATATGACACACATCAAATCTCATTTTCATTACTAAAATTAGCAAACTGGTCATAGATATGTGCTTAACATACAAGTTGATATTGTATTGAACTTTTATGGGTCAATAAAACTTTATACTATACCCCAAATTAAGAAAACTTACATTTTACTCGTAATGTTTTATTGGCATGTCATATTTAATAGTGAAGACTTAACATCTTAAACAACAAAAACTTTACTAACCTCAGGAAGGTATGATAGTCATCAGACCGAGGTGGCGGTAAGTCTTTATCAAAAAACTTTTGTCGCGACTCATGAAAGGCTCTTTCCTCGTTTGCATTGTGTACATCTTCTATCGAACCGAAGGAACCTTGTAATCAGTTTTCGTGTTTTCCCTTTTCTTAAGTGAGTGGGTGAACTTTATTGAAAACATGTGATTAACTCTATATTTATTTTAAAACGGGTTCAAATAAAGAAAGTAGCTTAAAATGGAACGGTTCAAATGGTATAAACTTTTCTCCGAGGCTTGTCTCAAAAAGCTTCTATTATAGAAGTTATAGATAATATTATCATAAGAAAAATTAATCAAATTAAATCACCATTGAAGGATAGAAAAATCATTACCTGAACAAAAGGCTATCATGGTAGGCTTGCTAACATGTATGGCGTTACGCTACCCTGATAAAAGGTCGAATTCAGCAGGACTGCAGGCACGAAATGCCGATCAAATCCGTTAAAAAGAAAACTTGCGCTTGGCAGGAAAAAGTCCATTATCTCTAAGGCATACGACATCTATCACCGACATGATTACAATACTATTTTCAAACTCATCAAAAAGATTTATCAAATCAATGATATATCATTTAACCATTTTAACTAAAAAAATACATTAGTAATCAAATAACGCCATGATGTTTGTGGTGTACTAACTAAAAAGATACATTAATCACCTTCTTGTGAAACTTTCGATAGCCGAGATACCACCATCCTTCTTCCTCTTGAATAAGGAAAAAAGTTCCAACAACGAAGGACACAACACCCTACAACACCATTTTTTTAAAACACGTGTGTAAACAGATTGATGTTGTACTCTTATATGTTAGCAATAACACAAAAGTGTTTTTCATTTAGAATTTTGTAAGTAGTTTTACATACCCTATGAAGATCCAAAAGTTTGGCAATAATGCTCCTGTATGGAAACTTCTCTAGGAGCTCTTCATGCTTCGAGAGCTTTATATCTTCAAGGTGGTGTTAGCAGATTGATCCTTACCCGCCTCGGACGGCATACCGCATTCATTACAATAGATGGTAAAAAAAGAATATTGTATAATTTGCATACATGGTACCCCAGAAAGCGTTTTGAACCGTCATTGAAATGAGTTACAATGACCGAAGTCCTATGTACGTATCGAATATCAATGGATTCATCAATGAATGTACTGTTAATACAAATATCGTCATTAAACGTTATTTATATTTTGATCTTTACCTAAGTTTTGTTAACGACAAAAGTAAATTTAATTTTATAAAAGCTTAAAGCTTGTCAAGTTTAATAGATATTAAAACAAGCTTTTCAAACAATATATTCATCATTCAAGCATTTACATTTATGATTAGTGACATCTTGATATGACTCTAATCATTATGTATGATAGTAGTTTTAGAATGTGTTAGGTTCTTAAAACCAAACACTACTTAAGTACTTGCATATTTCTAAAAATAGAAATACAACATATGACATCATGTGATGCATCATGGAAATCATTGGAAGATTTCATTAGATATTTTGTGTGGATTGTACTCTTCATATCTTGCACAATCTCACTTAGATAGAGTTGACTTTGGCAAGATTTGATATCTTGGTGTCGACTCGGCGGTACCAAATTGGTACACGGCGGAACCCTTTAAGGGTTCCGCGGTCCGTCAGGCGTGATCCTCGTCCATTTGGCTATAAATAGCAATGCCAAGCCAAGTAGGTTTTTATCCCTTTCTACTATACTCTCATACATATCTTCTCTCTAACCTTTCTAACTCGGTTTCATATCATATTAGTGATCTCTTTTGTAGCAAAGAAGATCAAGTCACATTCAAGCTTCAAACGAAGTTGGAAGTCTTGTTTGTTTAGTGTTGTATGATCTAGTGTTGATTCATACTTCATTGTTGTATTAAACCATCATAATCTTGTGAGTGTGAGTGGTTAGTATTTTAGTCCTCAAAATACATTGTGTGTGGGAGTAGTTGTACCCTTGGAAAGAACTCGACATCTAGCTTAGTGTCGGAAATAGTGTAAGCGAAGTGTAAAGGTTTTCTCCGCCGGTGAAAGGAGCTTGTTGACTAGTGAAGTTAAACTCTCGAGTGTGAGACTCGGGAGTGGAGTAGGCAAGGAAATAGAGTCCTTGTAGACCAAACCACTATAAACAATTTGTTGTGGTTTGATCATTTCTTTCCTTATTTACTCTTTACATATTACTTGCATATTTCATCAACATATCCAAAGATCAATATCAATTGATCTTTAAATAAGTTTTAAAACAAAGTTTTAATTGGTAAACTATTCAACCCCTTCTAGTTTTCTACAATTGGTACCAGCCTCGTTGCTCAAGAATTTCTAAAATAACTTGTATTTTATAAACTTGAAACGATCCATGGATTTCGAAAACTTTAAAGAAGGGCAATCTATGCAAAGACCACCACTCTTTGAAACCAATGGATTTATCTATTGGAAAACCATTTTGAAACATATGTAAAATCAAAAGATATAGATCTTTGGTTTATTATTGTTAAAGGGATTTTAGTTCTACAACAAAGGATATTTCCGCTGATGAACAAAAGAAATTAGTTGCTAAAAATAATGAAGCTAAAATGATGCTTTATAATGCTTTACCTAGAAAAGAATATGAAAGAATTTTATGTGTGAAACCGCCAAAGATATTTGGGAATATTTAATTGTTACACATCAAGGTAATTCACAAGTCAAGGATAACAAAATTGATCTTCTTGTTCAACAATATGAACAATTTGTTATCCCTGAAGATGAAACCATTGATTGTGGCTTTGCTCGCTTCAACACTATTATTACATCACTTAAAGCACTTGATGAATCTTTTCGTAGTAAGAACTTTGTCAGGAAATTTCTTAGAGCACTTCATCCCAAATGGAGAGCTAAAGTGACCGCTATTGAAGAATCAAAAGATCTCTAAAAAATGTCCCTAGACGAGCTAATTGGCAACCTCAAAGTTCACGAAATGGTAATGGAGAAAGATTCGGAGATCATCAAAGGAAGAAGGGAGAAGATCAAATCCGTTGCTCTAAAAGCAAAGGCGGAATCAAGCGATGATGATGAATCTTGCTCCGGTAGTGAAGATGAGGAGTATGCCATGGCCGTTAGAGATTTTAAGAAGTTCTTTAGAAGAAGAGGAAAGTTTGTAAGACAACCTCGAGAAGAAAAGAAGCCATTCAAAAGATCGGGATGACAAAAGGGTAAAGGTGAAAGAAAGTGTTTTAGATGTGGTGATGCAAGTCATCTCATAGGAGAATGTCCCAAGCCACCTAAAAGCAAAACTCAACGAGCTTTTGTAAGTGGTGCTTGGAGTGATAGTGAAGACGATGAAGAATCAAGCAAGGAAGAGATCGCTCTAATGGCACATGAGTCAAACGAGGTACTTTCCGACTCTTCTTATTCTTCTATAGATGATGACACTTTGCAAAACAATATAATCAATTGTGTGAGCTAAGTCTAAAATCATAACTAAAAATAAATTTTAAAAACCAAAAGGAATTTTGGAAAATGAAGTATATGAGTTGAAAGAAAAGCAAAACGACTTGAAAAGGAAAAGCAAATGACGATGATTGTAAATCATGTCAAGAGCTTAATCTTGAAATAGAAAACTAAAGCTCACACAAGAGGTTCTAATCGAAAATAATTCTAAGTTTAAAAGGTTTAACAAAACATCGCTCTTGCCGATGAAATAGTTAAAATCCATAAAACACCGGGAGACATGAATGGGCTAGGTTTTAATGAAGTATTAATTCCAAAGAGTCAAAACAAAATGGCGAAAAGGACGAACATTATGTCGAAATTGTTGAAGATAAAGACGGACGGACAGACGGAACCAAAATAAGGGTTCCGTCCACAGTCAAAATGGTGCCGTGGGTACTTGAAGAGATGTAATGTTCGCAATACGGACCGTCATGAATTTGTTAAAGTAACAAAGAAAACCAATGATAGTGTTAAACTAAAACCAAATTGTTACATCGGGAGTAGGACTTGTCAAAATGAATTTAGATAAAAACTACTCAACAACGATATAAAACTCCTTTGCCAAACGCCTTTCCTAAGAGCAACCACAACGCACAACCCAACTACCAACACAACAGTTGGAATCAAAACTTTCCTAGACCATATCAAACTCCAGTTACATGCCATGGAACTCTTACCCATCGTTTCCATACATGAATCAAATAAATGGTATGTTTAACCCAAACGGACCCATGAAATATTGGGGACCAAATGCTTGAGTTATTTGCTTCTTAGGTATGCTTGAAAGTTGGATTGGAACCCGATGAATGGATAAAAGATAGTGGATGCTCACGACACATGACGGCAACAAAGTCTCTTCTCATCATACCAAGAGTATGAAGGAGGTAATGTCACCTTTGGTAGCAATCTCAAAAGCAAAATTATTGGCAAAGGTACGATTGCTCATAACTCCCTAACTATTGAAAATATTGCTCATGTGGATAGGTTAGGATTTAATCTACTTAGTATTAGCCAATTATGTGATAAAAAGTATAAAGTACTATTTGATGAAAATGGTAGTAAAATACTAAAAGATGGTATCACCATAGCTAAAGGAGTTAGGAAAAATAATATATACGTCATGAAAATAGATAAAACATCTAATGACAAACTTTGCCTAACAACGTTAGACGATAGCTCATCTCTTTGGCATAGACGCTTAGGTCACGCTAATATGAGACTTATACAAAACCTTTCTTCAAAAGAGCTAGTTAGGAATTTACCAAAACTAAAATATGATCAACACTTTTGCAATGCTTGCAAAATTGGTAAACAAACCCATAGTAGTCACAAATCTAAAAATATGGTGTCCACATCTAAATGTCTAGAATTATTACATATGGACTTGTTTGGACCATCCGCTATAAGAAGCTACGGAGGCAACTTATACACTTTGGTCATAGTAGATGATTACTCAAGATTTACTTGGACGTTGTTTTGAAAACCAAAATGAAGCTTTTGATAAATTTGAAATTCTTAGCAAGAAAATTCAAAATCTTCTAGGTGTCAAAATTGTGTCGATCCGAACGGATCATGGTCGGAATTTGACAACGAAACTCAATTTGGAAACTTTTGTGATACAAATGGTATAACACATAACTTTTCCGATCCACGAACACCTCAATCAAATGGAGTAGTAGAACGTAAAATAGAACAATTCAAGAAATGAGTAGAACAATGCTTAATGAACAAAACATTCCTCAAAAGTTTTGGTGTAACGCGCTGACACTTCTACATATATTTTGAATAGAGTCTTAATACGTCCTTTCTTAAACAAAACACCATATGAGCTTTATAAAGGTAAAAGCCAACGTTAGGATATTTTAGAGTCTTTGGTTGTAAATGCTTTATTCTTAATACTAAGGATTATCTCACCAAGTTTGACCCAAAGTCTTATGAAGGTGTATTTCTTGGTTATTCTCAAACTAGTAAAACTTATATTGTCCTAAACAAAGAAACAATGATAGTCGAGGAATCGTTGAACATAACATTCGACGAAATTCCACCTCCCTCTAAGACATCACCTTTGGTAGATGATGACTTAGTTGAAAGTCAAATAATAGAAAGTCAAATTAATAATAACAAGGAAGATGAACCATTAAATAAGGAAATTATAAACATCAAAGAATCCAAAAGTCATCCTTTAGAAAAGGTCATAGGACAACTTAATCAAAGAACCTTAAGGTCACAAGCCCAAAATCAAAGTAATTATTTTTGTTTTGTATCCACCATTGAACCGAAAACCATAAATGAAGCAATAAAAGATGAATCATGGGTAATTGCCATGCAAGAAGAATTAAACCAATTCGTTAGAAATGATGTTTGGAAATTAGTTCCAAAACCCAAAGATCAAACTATAATTGGAACAAAATGGGTCTTTCGAAATAAAATGGACGAAAATGGTGTAGTATCTAGAAACAAAGCTAGGCTTGTTGCACAAGGTTATAATCAACAAGAAGGGATTGACTATGATGAAACTTATGCACCGGTAGCTAGACTTGAATCTATTAGAATATTACTTGCTTATGCATGTGCTTATGACTTTAAATTATTTCAAATAGATGTTAAAAGTGCTTTCCTTAATGGGTTTATTAACGAAGAAGTGTATGTTGCTCAACCACCCAGTTTTACCGACTTTGAGAAACCACATCATGTCTTCAAACTCAAGAAAGCATTATACGGCCTTAAACAAGCACCTAAAGCTTGGTACGACCGTCTTAAGACTTTTCTTATTGATAACAAATACACTATGGATTAGTAGATAATACTCTTTTACCAAGAAAAGGAATCACAAATTATCATTGTTCAAATATCGTTGATGACATTATATTCGGATCAACTTGTCAAGAACTATGTGATGATTTCTCTAAAATCATGCATGACGAGTTTGAAATGAGTATTTTTTGATCGATTAATATGCGCATTTGGTAGTCGGGTCACCTTTGATAAAATTTTGCGATTAGTCTTACATGATATGACCATTAGCTAGATGATATGACCGATTAAAAAAAAAAAAAAAAAAAAAAAAAAACTTTAAATTTTTTTCTTAAAATCTACTTAAAATATTTTTTAATTCACAATTTTATAAAAATGGATAAATTTTACTTTTTCAATCGAATTTTAAAAAAATAGTTAAAAAAAAAAAAAAAAAACGTAATTGTTTTTTAAATCGGAAATTTTTGTTTTTAAAAAGCGTAATTTAAAAAAAAATAATATTTTAAAAAAAGCGTAATATTTTTAAGCGTAAATTTTAAGTTTTTTAAAGTTTAAAAAAAGCGTAATTTAAAAAAGCGTTTAAAACAAACCAATTACGTTTAAAAATCATTAAGTTTTTTTAAAAATTTTTCGATATAAATAAAACAATTATGTTTTTTTTTTTTTTTTTTTAAACTATTTTTTAAAATTCGATTGAAAAAAAAAATATAAAAATTTATCCATTTTTTATAAAAATTATGAATTAAAAATATTTTAAGTAGATTGAAAAAAAATTTAAAAGTTTTTTTTTTTTTTTTTTTTAAGCTTGATGGTCTCACATCAACTATGATCATTATCATGTAGGACGCTGCGCAAATTTTAAGGTGACACAATGCTTCTACAAGCGGTGCATATACTGATCGAAAAAAAAATAATATGTTAAGCCAAACACACATTACGTGGTAGATGTGTTTCGAAAAAATGCGTTACGTATCTTAAACTTCCTTTTTCAAAGGATATAAGTAAACATATATTAAGCTCCTTCCATACATTTAAGAAGTGAGAACATCGTTTTCTATATGTAACATTAGTTGAAACCTACTTTGAAGCTGAAATTATATGCATCATGAAAGCTGGATTCAGTTTGTTAGATGTGTCTCAGTATCAACATTTTACAAGCTACTACACAGAGTATTATTTAAAACACGTCATTTGATATAAATTTCATTACGACATTATCTGTTACATAATCAGAAATGCATGCATGTTAGGATATATACTTTAAAAGTTAGTTATTCAGTTTAATGATAAACTATGTAAAGAATAAATATCATTTGACAATTTATTCAAGTAGCTTGTACAAGTAACTTGCTACCAAGCGACTATTTGCACAATGTTATGATGCAACGACTCGAAGAAAAGCTGAAGCAAATATTAAATACTACGTGCAGATGCGAATTCCATTTTTATCTACGGGATCTAAACATCCACGTCAAGATGCGAATTCCATTTTTATCTACGGATGTCAACTATGTGGTTCATTTGATCTTCAAATTTTGTGATTCACGAAAGTCTTCAGAGAAATATTCGTTTGTGAACCTAACATACAAAATCGGAAGTCAAACCTTCCATGCATATTTCGCCATATCGAGAGATGAAGATTGGATGAAGATTGAGTTGTGCCGTTTTTTGAATTACAAAAAAAATACAAACTTTGAGGTCCTACTTGAGAGCTTTTCACAGACTTATTGTGGAAGTGGTGCCATTTATGTAGAAGGCATTGAGTTTCAATCCATTGATAATGTAAGTTTGTGGTTATTCTTTTCTTTTCATTCTATACTTTTATATCTCAAAGCACTCTAGATGCATAAGTGACATTTTCTTTTAATATAGTACTTTTACACATGGTCTTACAACTTCTAATTAGGTGAAGCAGGAAGATATTGATGAGATAATGGATGTCCAAAAACAATTGCCAACCGACAGTGACAATAGATCTGAAAATGATGACAAGGGTGGAAAGGTCCTTTTCTTGTTCATATTGACAGTTTTTATGTTTTGAATAATTGGCATACGCCTTACAGTTTTGGTAATATCTTCTTTCAACTTTTTGGCGACAGTTGTTTTCGCTAAATGAAGTGAACGAAAAGAAACATTTCAAGCTTTCAGCAATGGATGTTTTATATGACTCTTCTAAAGTGAAGCCTTTTCATTTGAAACCCTCTGATGACTTGAGGTTTGCTCTCTAAACAAACTTCATTTATCTTCTCTTATTCATTTCCCAGTATTTTTGTATGTAAAAGAAGTTTAATTCTTATATAAATAAAATATTAGTCAATTATTATTTTTAAAGTCTTCTTTTCTACTTTGGCTTATTTTATTTAATGTTTATATAATCTTGATGAAAAGTGTATCGATAAAATGCATTTAAAACACAAGTCTATTTGTATTTTGCGTAAAATTATATAACGAATTAAATTAATTAAAGTCGAAGTCGAAATAAAAAACTTTGAAAAATCAAAATGACTTATATTTTAGAGGAGAATATAAACTCTAGCTTTCTTAAATAAACTATCTCCTAATTCGTAATTTACTTTCTTACTACCTTCACAAAGTACTAGTAAATATCAATGTCGGGTTGATTGGTCAATCAAACAATTTTCACCTCTCCTACGTGGCTTTCTAGATCTTAGACAAATTTACTTGGTCTTTAATAAGTACCTAATCACATGATATGCACAAGTTTTCAAGAGGGTTGAGCTTCTACATAGCAGGTATTTGGTATTAAGTGCAATCGAAAGTCAAATGTTGTCTGATCTGAATTACATGTGCTACCTTGTATTCAAGCTTTAGGAAAAATGCCACGGGTTGCATTGTCGGTGAGGATTCGAATGTACTTGGAAAAACAAAGAGATTGGACTTGTTTGTTTTAGACCCCAAACCAATGGAATTCTCATGACACTTATTGGGTTGCAAAGAGATGGAAGATGGATGGATGGAGGTCGAGGTGTGGAGCTTTAACTCAACTTCTCGGCTTAGAAATGACCATATTCCTATTCATTTGAAACTCATAACTTATGAAGGAACAATGTCTGGACTTATTATGCAGCGGCCTCAAGATTCGCCAATGTAGAGTGCATTGAAGGTTTCTCCAATAATATCATGCATCTTTCTACTTGCAGCGTCTGCGAAGGCATTTAAGATCGAGAAATGTGTGGAAGGATTTGAATTGTAATGATATACAAAGGTGGATTGGTTCTATATGGTTTGGTTTGCTCGGTCTATACAAGACATGCTTTTGTCACTGTTAGCAGTTCAAAAGAGACTTATGACACAAGATATGTTCTTGATATGGAGGCGAATGATGATTTCGTTGATTTCTTGCCTTGATTAAAACTTGTTTCTATGATTATACAACTTCACAGATGTTTGGGACATCAACTTGTAATTGAATAACGAAGTTATTTTATAAGCGATATATGTATTGATTGAATTGTATTGAATTACAACATATGTTTGATTACAAAATTCATGACCTATTTATACTAAGCGAATCGGTGCAACAATGAGGCATACCGATTCACTAAAAATAAGCGTTGTAACCTATCTAAGCGGTTTATACCGTTAATAAAACCAACCCATACAATGTTTGGTTTATACGAAACTTACAACTACATAACCTAAAATTACACTAAAGTACCCTTATTTATTTACTTCATAACATTAAAGTCCAACAATTTAAAGTGTGCTTTGTGCAGCAGATGCCCGATTCACGAGAATTATCATTTTTAGTGAGTTTTAATGGAATTTGGAATGAATTCCTCGAATGTAATAATGAGGTTATGTGAAGTTGGGATCAAATCATTAATGAGATAAAGGCTTTACCATCAAACAAGAATATTTGGAGCATTGGAGCATATTACATTTGGCAAATGGGGTGACAGTTGTTCAAGGATGTAAAAGAGATAGTAACACTATTCTTAATATAGTCAAGAAGCAGTTGGAATGAAGCTTATGGGTATGAAGGTGAAGAGTCGAAAAAAGTGGAGGAAAGATGGAATGTAAAGATGGAGAGAGTTTAGCTAGTAATAGAGCCTTAGAATTCTATGCATGCATTTGTTTTATTTTCTTCTGATTATGAAACAATTACATGGGTTTGTCCATGTTTTAAAATGTAGATGTAAGATTGAGAGTTTTAATAAATACCCTTCAAAAAAAAATAATAATAATAATAAAAAAAGCGTATACTAGGCTCTAGTTGAATGTTGCATATGAATACTTGCAAATGTCCATTGTTCTTTGTAGGTGTGAGCATCGACCCGAGCGGACGGACCGACCGAGACGTTGGGCCGGACCGGACCGGACCGACCACATCGATCCGGTCCCGATCTGCACAGGCTAGTCGGTCTTGGTCCGGTTGGTCGGACTAACAAATTTGAGCTAATTTGGCCTTGTT